>SJYX01017732.1:259383-318464 GCA_006410675.1 Oreotragus oreotragus | reverse complement strand
GTTTCCCCATCTATTTCCTATGAAGTGATGGGACCGGATGCCATGATCTTCGTTTACTGAATGTTGAGCTTTAAGCCAACTTTTTCGCTTTCCTCTTTCACTTTCATCAAGAGGCTTTTTAGTTCCTCTTCACTTTCTTCCATAAGGGTGGTGTCATCTGCATATCTGAGGTTATTGATATTTCTCCCGGCAATCTTGATTCCAGCTTGTGTTTCTTCCAGTCCAGCGTTTCTCATGATGTACTCTGCATATAAGTTAAATAAGCAGGGTGACAATATACAGTCTTGACGTACTCCTTTTCCTATTTGGAACCAGTCTGTTGTTGCATGTCCAATTCTAACTGTTGCTTCCTGACCTGCATACAGATTTCTCAAGAGGCAGGTCAGGTGGTCTGGTATTCCCATTTCTTTCATAATTTTCCACAGTTTATTGTGAACCACACAGTCAAAGGCTTTGGCGTAGTCAATAAAGCAGAAAGAGATGTTTTTTGGAACTCTCTTGCTTTTTCCATGATCCAGTGGATGTTGGCAGTTTGGTCTCTGGTTCCTCTGCCTTTTCTAAAACCAGCTTGAACACCTATTACTTGTATATTGTAGAGGATGAATTAACATCCTTGGTATCTAGGCCTAAGGAGACAATAAGTGCTGGTGTCTTTCTCTCTGTGGAGACAACCCCCGCACCTTTGGGGTCAGTAACTAATCCTAGTTATTGGATAATCCTTGTAGTGCTTCCAGTGGTTCAGAAAGTCTCAAGAGTCATGCCGCGGTAGGTCTGCATCGTAGATTCTCTGATAGTAGGAGCACGTCCCCGCTTGAGGGGCAGCACAGTCCTCCAGCACTGTTCTTACCTCGGGTCTATGGCTGGGTTGCTTCAGGGCCTTGAGCTGTTTAAAGCTTTAAATGATCTTTTTATTTTTACTTTAATATTTGTTTAAGTGGGTAAAAGGCCTGAATTAGCACTTTGTAAAAGAGGAGGATATCCAAACATCTAACAAACACATGAAAAAAGTGCCAGTAGGGGAAAGGCAGTCATTTAGGCATTTAAAAAGGCATTTAATTTCATCATCAGTCATTCAATGCAGATTAAATGAGATACCACCACACTCCTACCAGGATGGCTAAGATGAAAGAGCCAGCAGTTCCAAGTGGATCCACAAGAGCCCAGTGTATTTGTGGTGGTGATATAAATTGGTACAAACCCTGGAAAACCGTTTGGCAGTAATTGTCAAAGCTAAACACAGGCCTACCTTGGATGTATTGTAGGTTGGTTCCGGATCACTGTGATAAAGTGAATTATATGAATTTTTTTGGTTTCCGTGTGCATATAAAAGTTGTGTTTAAACTATAAACTATTAAGAGTAAAATAGCATTATGTCTTTAAAACACAACATGCAGGAACTTCCCTGGCAGCCCAGTGATCCCAATGCAGGGGCACAGGTTAATCCCTGGTTGGGAACTAAGATCCCACATGCCCCACAGTATGGCCTTAGAAAAACAACAACAACAAATATACAAAACTTCATTTAAGATACTTCAGGGCTCCCCTGGTGGCTCACTGGTAAAGAACATACCTGCAAGTGCAGGAGACACGTGTTCAGTCCTTGATCCGGGAAGACCCCACAGGCTGCAGAGTGACTGAGCCCGTGCCCTACAGCTGTTGAGCCTGTGCTCTAGAGCCCAGGAGCCGCAACTCCTGAGCCCACGTGCTGCAACTGCTGGAGCCTGCGCCACACAGAGCCTGTCCTCCGCAATGAGAGAAGCCCTCACACCGTGACTAGAGAGTACCCCCGACTTTGCTGCAACTAGAGAAAAGCCCACACGGTAACAAAGACCCAGCACGGCCAAAAAAAAAGAATATTGCTAAAAAATGAAGCTAAGCATCATGTGCAACGCGCTCCAGTACTCTTGCTTGCAAAACCCCATGGACGGAGGAGCCTGGTAGGCTGCAGTCCATGGGGTCGCTAAGAGTTGGACATGACTGAGCGACTTCACTCTCATTTTTCACTTTCATGCATTGGAGAAGGAAACGGCAACCCACTCCAGTGTTCTTGCCTGGAAAATCCCAGTGACGGGGGAGCCTGGTGGGCTTCCGTCTATGGGGTTGCACAGAGTCGGACATGACTAAAGAGACTTCGCAACCATCACCTGAGCCTTCAGTAAATTGTAATCCTTTTGCTGGTGGAAGGTTCGAAATATTTCAAGAATGACTAAAATATGACACCAAGACAGAAAATGGCACTGATAGACTTGTTCAACACAAGGGTGATACAAACCTTCAGTTTGTTTAAAAAGGGGAAAGCAGCATCTGTGAAGCACAGTGAAGTGAGGTGCAGTTAAACAAGGTATGCCTGCTGACCCAAACTCAGCACTCCCGGCTTTACGTCTGACACCAGTGAGGGTTTTTATTCACCAGAAATGGCATGCAAGAGCATAACACCCTAAAGCCGGAGACAACCCAGATGTTCATCAGCAGAATTCGTAGATGGTGATACATTCATAACATGGAGTGCCACATAGCAATGCAAAAGAATACACAGCTGCGTGCAGCATTATGAATGAGTCTTACTGAATATAGGAAGCCACACAACAGAAGAGTTAACACTATTTGATTCCATTTATAAGCAATTCAAAACAGACGAAGCTAATATATGGGATAGAGGTTAGAATATTGGTTACTTCTCGGTGGGTTTGACCAAGGGGACACACAAAGAGCCTCTGGCTTATAGGAGATGTTCTACAACTCCATCTGGGTTGTCATCGTATGAGTGTTCACATATAAAATATTTATTGAGCTGAACACCTAAGATCTGTGCATTTCACTGCATGTAAGTTCACACTTCAGTAAAGAATAGTGTTGTTTTAAACTTGTACTCATGATTTCCTGTTTCAACTCTATCCTTTTCTTAAAACTAGCTTTCCCTCTCACTTTTTTGTTAACTGAAACCCACTTGAACTTTTTGCACTCAGTCCTTAAATCCTGTCAGCTCTTCCTTTAAAATACCTCCCATCCATATTTCCAAATCATGTCTCTGCTAGACTTCTAGCCCTGACCACAAGCCTGAATTATTGCCAAGGACCTAATTGATTTCCCTGCTCTCCGTACTCAAAACTATTCTACAGTGTGCCAGCAGTGCTATCTTTCTAACGCACCGTTTGGATTGTGTTGCTTCCTCTTCTCAAAAGCCTCGAGGGTGCTCCCCTCTCTGGCATCAGTCTTTAGCACTGTATTTGAGACTCTCGTGGTCTGGCCTAAACCAGCCATACCCAATCGCTGGAAAATTGGAGTACTTAATAGTTCCAAACCCATTTTTCTCCTGTGGCTTATATGCCTTTGTTCATGCTCTTCTTTCCTCTAAATGCTTTCTTCTTCATACCAGCCCCTTCTCATCCCACCCCCACCCTACTCCCACCCAAAATTAAATTGATTTAGTGGTCTCTTGAAGGAGCGTTAGGCTTCCCAGGTGGCGCTAGTGGTAAGGAACCCGCCTGCCAGCGCAGGAGACGTAAGAGACGCAGGTTTGATCCCTGGATTGGTTGAAGGAATGTTAACTTATTTTATGTTTTAATGAAGTTTTTGCCTCATTAAAACTTAGTCTTCAGTATGCTGGGTGATAAAACTTTTTTAATGAATAAGTTTAAAAGCTCAAAGTTTCACATTCAGGTAAAATGGCTTGTCTCATCTTTTTTCTAGGTCTATAGATTTAGCTCTTTGTGTGGAGTTTATTTTCCTCAAAAGATAGTATCTTCTGTTCTTCATGTTGGTGTCTTTAGTCGAGAGGAGGGGAGGCTTTACCTCCTACATGACTATTCATAAGCTAGTAGACAATGCCATCTCTGTATGCTTTGTTGTAGCAATCCCTTTTAAAACAGTCACATTATTCAACTTTTTTTTTTTTTTTTCTGTTTTAGATTCCTATAGGCAATGGAAACTGATCTTAATTCCCAGGACAGAAAGGACCTGGACAAGTTCATTAAGTTTTTTGCCCTCAAGGTAATATATCCGTTCTCTTGATCCTAGAACTGTTCAAAATAACTTCCATGCCTCTCCCTTTTTGGAAATACAGCATAACAGCTTGCAGCTTGCCCATTTTAAGGGATACTTCTGTCTGTTGTAAACCAAACTGTGAAATTTGGGGGCGGTACTGGGGGTGTAACTAAAAAGCTTCCAATTTTCCAAAGCTACTTGTTAAAAAAAAAAAAACATTTTTTTTGCAAGCCTGTTTGCAGAAATGTCAAGCTTATGATGCCAGGTTATTGGCACAGTATGTTCCCTTGGGGTGAGAACAAAGACTGGACTAGAATGGACAGCAGTTTGTGCATCTTTCCCTAAGCAGTAACTACTTCTGAAATCTCTCACTTTCCGCTTATTGTCCCCTTCTGTGTAAATGAAAAATTAAAACTGAATTTTGAGTGCTATAGAAGGCATCTTTTCCTAAATCTAAAAATCATTTCCACCTCTATCTCTCCTTCCTCTCAACCATTGCTATGTAAGAACAAGCCATGCAGTAGATTCTGGTTGTAAAATTAGCCGGAAGACTTTTGCCATATGGGCCAAGTCATATGAATAATTGTGGATTCCTTGGTTTAAATCTACTATGATTACATAAGTGTATGGCAGTGAATATTTAAACCTACGATTGGACTTGTTTCTTTATGAAAGTCAGAGCCACCATGTGCAGCTTTCCTTCTGCCATGTGAGTATATTATAGATTACAAGCCTCAGACTTTGATTTATCTTAATTGGTTGGCACTAGGTCCTCAGGAATGTTTACAGTATTATTTTTGTGCCGTTTTTTTTCTGTTCTTGATGGTTTTAAATCTTACCCTTTCCTGAAGTATAGTTATGATCATTGGCGCCTTTTTAACCCTGCATTGAGAGGGTTTTAATCTTGATTAGGGGACAAATCAGTTTGTTGAAACTTTTCACCTTTCATTTTTTTGTTGGGTTGGTTTTTTTTTTCAGACCGTCCAAGTGATTGTCCAGGCTCGACTGGGAGAGAAGATTTGTACTCGTTCATCTTCTTCCCCAACGGGTTCAGACTGGGTAAAGGTCCTATTCTTTACTGAGGGATATACTATGGTGTTTCTCACAAGGAATCATGGTGTAGTAATAAATAATAATATTTCTAGTATTACTAAGTCATAACATTAAAATGCCTAATTCCATTTGATTCATTCACTTGGAAAATACGTTCTTCACTGAATGTTAATCCTGGATGATTTTTGGTTTTCCTCTGTGATGAGTGAAAACTTAGCAACCTGAGTTTTGGGTCCTTGATGCAAGATATCTCTTAAGGGGAAAGGAGAAGTGAATGACTATCCTTCATCAAGGGCAAGGCCTGCGTTACTCAGTATCCAGTCTTACTACTTTGATTCCATAATGTTCCTTGTGAGTCTTTAACACAAAGTTCTTCTTGTGTTCTAGTTCAATTTAGCAATCAAAGACATCCCAGAGGTTACACATGAAGCAAAGAAGGCCCTGGCAGGGCAGCTGCCTGCTGTTGGGAGGTCTATGTGTGTGGAGATCTCACTCAAGACTTCTGAGGTAAGGTTATGGCCAGGACAGGGTCTTAACTCAGCACCCAAAGCCCTTTACACTCTGGTTCCAACTCAGCCTTGTTCCTACGCTTTCCCTCTCTGATTGTCTCGTGGTTCTCCGAGGAGGTCTGGTTTTTGTACTTATTCTTCCAACCACTTGGAGTAGACTCTCACCCTCATCTTCGTATATCATCTGTAAGTGGTGTGTTTCTACTCATCCTTCAACACTCGTATGCGCTAGAAGATCTCCCTTTCTAACCGCTCTCTAGATTTCCTGTGTGCTTTGTTTATATTTGTTTCTTAGAGTATAACTTGCTAGAATGTGATTTTTTTTTAATGTGTTTTTCCGCCTTTTTCCATGATGCAAATATTTTTTCTTGTATGTTTATTAATCTAGTTCCACTACGGGATTGTGAGGCTGCATGGAATAATAAAAGGCTAATGGAGTTTAGAGCTATACAGACCCAAATTCAGAGCCTAGCTGAGCAACTCTGGCCAAATTACTTAGCCCCACCACCACCACCCCACTTATATACTTCTTCATTTAATTCTTATCTATAAAGTATGTAAAAAAAATACGGTACACAGGTATTACATGTTCCTATTGATACTTTACACTTTTATTCTTGAGGTCAGCAGCTATGCACACCTTATTTATCTGTGTAGGTTTTCAGTTCTTTTTGAAACGAGGCAGGATATAATAGATAATCATCTCTGTGCCTGCACAATGCCTGGGATGTCGCATAGTAGACTCTTAATTTTTTATTGTGTGAATGATGTCAGTACTTATTCTGTGGAATTCTTAGTACCAAATAAAACATCCTCTTCTCTATTGAATTACTGGTGTATACTGTGAGTTATTTTCCTTAGTGATACTTAGGGAGTCCAAAAGGAAGAACTCTCCTCTCTCAGGCATCTGTGAAATCAGATTCTAAACTGTTGTGATTGGACTTCCCCTGGTGGCTCAGTGCTGATCCGACTGCCAGTGCAGGAGACACAGGTTCGACCCCTGATCCAGGAAGATCTCACATGCTGTGGAGCAACTGTTGAGTCTGCGCTCTAGAACCTGTGCTTGAGACAAGAGAAGCTCCACAGTGAGAAGCCCCTGCACCCCAGCTGGAGACTAGGCCTCGCTTGCTGCAACCAAAGAATTGCCCTCACGTAGAGCCTGGGTCTCCTGCATTGCTGGCAGATTCTTTGCTCCTGAGCCACTGGAAAGCCCTGGTAGGACACTATGTGGCCATTAAAAATAATGCAGACTTTTAATTGTAAGGAGAATTCCATGTTGTGGTTGGTTCAGTTCAGTCTCTCAGTCGTGTCCAACTCTTTGCAACCCTATGAACTGCACCTTGCCAGGCTTCCCTGTCCATCACCAACTCCTGGAGCTTTGCTCAAATTCATGTCCATCAAGTCAGTGATGTCATCCAACCATCTCATCCTCTGTCGTCCCCTTCTCCTCCTGCCTTCACTCTTTCCCAGCATCAGGGTCTTTTCCAAGGAGTCAGTTCTTCATATTAGGTGGCCAAAGTATTGGAGGTTCAGCTTCAGCATCAGTTCTTCTGATGCATATTCAGGATTGATTTCCTTTAGGATTGACTGATTTGATCTTGCAGTCCAAAGGACTTTCAAGAGTTTTCTCCAACACCACAGTTTAAAGCACATAAAAAGTGATAAAAATAGTATATACCAAAAAAAAAAGATAAAAAATAGAATGTATGGTATGAGCTCACTTTTATTTAGGAAAATCACTGATTGTATTATAAGTGATGTCTTCTTTTTGCTTATTTATACTGTGTAATATTTTTATAATGGCTGTATTGTGCTTTATAATAAAAAAGATTATCAAAAGCAAAACAAATATCTTTTAATAATATCTTAACAATACCTTTTATTGTTCCATTTACAGGGAGATTCCATGGAGCTGGAAATCTGGTGTCTGGAAATGAATGAAAAGTAAGTGCTCTAGGGAGCTCAAACTGATGTTCTGCGACAACCAAGAGGGGTGGAATGGGGTGGGAGACAGGAGGAAGGTTCCAGAGGGAGGAGACATATGCATACCTATGGCTGATTCATGTTGATGCATGGCAGAAACCAATACAGCATTATAAAGCAGTTACCCTTCAATTAAAAATAAATAAATTTTAAAAGTATGTAAGTGCTCTGTCTTAGAATCCTTGGTTGTGGTAGCTGAGGATACAGTGCACGACATCACATGAAAAGCAGGGCTTGTATCAGTCACGGAGAGTATTCTGACCACTTAACAAAGCTGCTAGGTCTTTGCTACAGTTGGCTTCATGCTTGGCTTCTAGCCCAGGCACAGCAATGACCTTCAAAAGGAGAGTCGGTCCAGAGAGACTCAGACAACACAGAGAGAGGAGCAGAGAGAAAGCTGAAAAAGGATTTGTTGTTTTCCCAGAGTACACATAGTTCTCTGATTAAACCCCTTGAGCTCTTGTAACATGACGACTCTGTTTTGTCTGTTTTCTGTGTGGCAGACATCCAATAAGATTTCCCCTCACCACTCCTTTAGACATGCTGTGTTGGTCACGGACTGGGAATGCGTGTTATTTTCCCCTCCATTTTCTTTTTTCAGGGCAGATTAGCTGAATTCCTGCCCGAATTTCAAGAAGAATATATAGGAATAGTGAGGAAATAGCAACACATCAAAGGAAAAATCTTTTTAAAAAGTATGAGTGGTATAGGCATTATTTTTCTTTCTTAAATAAAAAGCAATTGCCAGGTTATAGTCCAAAATTTTCGTACCAAGCACTTCTCCAGATTTCCTGTTAGATGTATAGAAGTAGACTGCTGTAAGACAGTACAGTGAAATTATGTTTGTACTTTCAGTAATACAACTGCCATATTGAATTACTGTTTTTAAGTGTTCTGCTTTATTTCTTTGAAATAAAGAAATAGCTGCTTCAAAGCTAGAAAAAAATATACTGGAGACCTTTTGTTTCCTACCTGCCTTTGTCTCCTGCATGGGGAAGTAAAACTTTGGTCAACATCAACAATTTGTTGATGAGCTGACAAAGCGCTCTGATTACAAGTTTAGTTCAGAAGGTTTTTTAATTATAAATTTAATCTTATACAGTTCCAGCATTTAATTAGCAACTATCTCTTTGACTGTAATACTCTGTAAAATGTTATTTAGGCTGCATATCAAGTTATATTCTATCCGAATTTATGAATAATGCTAACTTTTTTTTAGACTTTTAAATATTGAAGTATTAAGTTGATATTTAATGTCATATTAGTTTATAGTGTACAGTAAGGTTATTCAGTTATATATTCTAATGCTGACAAATAATGTCAGTCACTCCATGGAGCATAACTAATGTCTCTGTCCATTGCATTTTTGTTCTTTGTTTTGTGTTAGCCGAGTAGGAGAATGCTGATAGTGTCTTTGCTCCTCAGGTGTGATAAAGAGATCAAAGTTTCCTATGCTGTGTACAACAGATTGTCATTGCTGCTGAAGTCTCTGCTTGCTATAACTAGAGTGACACCAGCTTACAGACTCTCCAGAAAGCAAGGGCATGAATATGTCATCTTATACAGGTAAACAGCTCACCTTCATGATTCACACTTCGGACTCATCAATTTGCACATTGTCTGACCAGCATTCAGGTATTCCATGATTAATTTTTGGACAGATATTTGGATGGTTGATGCTATACCTTTACTGTGATTGCCTATCTATTCTCCTTTATGAACCTCAGCTTTTTCTAAAGCAACCAAGTTCTTTATCCTCTTGTTTATACACAGTCTTGATTGCTATGGAAAGGATTTTTAAATCCTCAGGCAGTTTGGTCGCTCAGTCATGCCTAACTCTGCGACCCCATGGACTGCGGCATGCCAGGCTTCCCTGTCCATCACCAACTCCGGGAGCTTACTCAAACTCATGTGCATCGAGTCAGTGATGCCATCCAACCATCTCATCCTCTGTCATCCCCTTCTCCTGCCGCCTTCAATCTTTCCCATCATCAGGGTCTTTTCTAGTGAGTCAGTTCTTCGTATCAGGTGGCCAAAGTATTACGTTTCAACTTCAGTATCAGTCCTTCCAAGAAATGTTCAGGGCTGATTTCCTTTAGGATGGACTGGTTGGATCTCCTTGCAGTCCCAGGAACTCTCACGAGTCTTCTCCAATACCACAGTTCAAAAGCATCAGTTCTTCAGCACTCAGCTTTCTTTATAGTCCAACTTTCACATCCATACATGACTACTGGAAAAACCATAGCTTTGATCAAATGGACCTTTGTTGGCAAAGTAATGCCTCTGCTTTTGAATATGCTGTCTAGGTTGGTCATAGTTTTTCTTCCAAGGAGCAAGTGTCTTTTAATTTCATGGCTGCAGTCACCATCTGCAGTGATTTTGGAGCCCAAAAAAAGAAAGCCTCTCACTCTTCCCGTTGTTTCCCCATCTGTTTCCCATGAAGTGATGGCATTGCCGAGTTGGACAGGAGTTTGAGGGAAGCTCCAGGAGTTGGTGGTGGACGGGGAAGCCTGGCGCGTTGCAGTCCATGAGGTCACAAAGAGCTGGACACGACTGACCGACTGAACTGATATAGGTTGTTGAATGGACCAGAGTGGTGGTGAAGAGGATATGTAGCAAAGTGTGAGAGCAGGGCCTGGAAAGTCAGGGTTCCCAAATTAGCCAGGACTCTGTTTCATGTTAATGATGAGCCATGGGTGTTGGCCTTTGGCTTACATGCAAAGAGCTGATTTTGAGAAGAATTGGTATAACAGAATGGAAGGACCACGGATTAGAGAATTAACTAGTTCTGTTGACATAATCCAGCAACCCTAGGTGTGTTTACTTTTCAAGGCCTTTTTTTCTTTTGGCCAAGTTGTAGAACTTGCAGGATCTTAGTACCCCCCAATCAGGGATTGAACCTGGGCCCCTGACAGTGGAAGCAGAGATCTTAACCACTGGACCACCAGGGAATTCTTCCCCCATCTGCTTGTTTTTATAAATAGAATTCTTTTACAAATAATTTTGTAAATAGAATTATTTTCCAACATAGCCACCCCATTCATTTACCTATTATCAGTGGCTACTTTTGTAGTATGAGAGCAGAGCTGAGTAGTTGCCCCAGACTATATGGCCCACAGGTCTAAAATATTTACTAACCGATCCTTTAAACAAAAGTTGGCTAACGCCTGTCTTATGGTGTCTATCACTTTCGTGCATGTATTTCAGATATGTATATACATTTCTTTTCTGCCATTCCAGACTATAATCTCTGAGACCTAGGATTCAGATTCATCCTAGGACTTGTCCCTAGTTTATCCTTATCTCATCCCTAACATCTAGCCTTAGGGCTTTGTAGATTGTCACAGCTTAGTTTTTATTGAACATACCCATGTGTGTGTTGAATTTTCAACAGTAGTACTTCAAAAATATAAAAATACATTTTAAGTGTTTTATAATTCAGACTTTTTGCTAATATAGACTGGCCTTCCCAGGGAGATTCATGGAAAGGTTCTACTGTGTTTAGATTTTCATAGTTTTAGAATAGTCTTGCCTGTTTATTCAGTGGTGGAAAAGATATTCTAATTTCTTAGTCAGTTTACTTTGGAATGATGGAATGACTTTCGATAAGCAGAGTGAGCCCACTTTGACTGAAGATCACACTTCAAAATCTAGTGACTTCTATTCCATATTTGAAAGTTGCTATGAAAGTGGATCTTAAGAGTTCTCATCACAAGAAAAAAAAATTATGTTACTGTGAATGATGACAGATGTTAACCAGACTGAATGTGGTGATTATTTTGCAATGTGTACAGATATTGAATCATTATATATCCTTGAAACTAATATAATGTTGTGTGTCAATTCTAAAAAAAAAAAAAAAAAAAAGTCTTATATCTTGTAATAGAAGTTCCAGAACTATTTGCCAGTTTTGTTTGTATATTCTCTTATTTCCCAATAGGTATACTTTACAGAGGGCTCCCAGGTGGTGCTAGTAGTAAGGAACTCACCTGCCAGTGCAGGAGACAGAAGAGATGCGGGTTCAATCCCTGGGTCAGGAAGATCCCTTGGAAAAGGGCATGGCAACCAACTCCAGTATTCTTGCCTGGAGAATCCCATGGACAGAGGAGCCTGGCGGGCTANACTCACCTGCCAGTGCAGGAGACAGAAGAGATGCGGGTTCAATCCCTGGGTCAGGAAGATCCCTTGGAAAAGGGCATGGCAACCAACTCCAGTATTCTTGCCTGGAGAATCCCATGGACAGAGGAGCCTGGCGGGCTATGGTCCATGGGGTCACAAAGAGTTGGACACAGCTGAAGCAACTTAGCGCACATGCATGCATATAACTTTACAAATATGCTGCAGAAGCAGGAATAAGAAACTTAAACAGCAGGTCACACTTAATTTTTATTTTTCCAATTTTTTAACCAGTCCTCTCCATAACCATCCTCATGCCTATAGCTTAATCAAATAGTAGCAATACTGCTCCATTCGGAGAGATGTTCATGCAGATGAGAAAAGAAGGGTTGGTTTTGTTGAATTTGTTTCTAGGTGTTTAGTATGCAGGCCCTTAGAATAAAGAATCAAGTAACATTTTTTTCTTTCTTCCCTACAGAATATATTTTGGGGACGTTCAGCTGAATGGCTTAGGGGAAGGTATGTATCAAGGTTAAAAAAGATTTGTAGTGTTGCTAAGTGTTCTCCTGACTTCAAAGATGTGCTTGGATGCTGCCTGTAATACTACATAGCTTGTGATTTTAGTATGTGTGATACAAGTAAGGAAAAGACAGGTAGGAAGTCTGGAGAGCCACTAGGGAATAACTGAATAATTTTCCCCAAAGTTCTAGTAACTCAGAATTCTTTATTATTCTTTATATGATTGTCTGTTTTCCTCATTTTCTACAGTGATCATGTTAAACGTTTCTGATGAGCATCAACAATTTTGAAAAATTGGAAGTGAAACCAAGAAAACTAGGAAAGTTTTACTGTAATACCCTGGCTTTTTTCTGTGCTTAGTTCTGGGGTGGCAGCTTGGGTGGGAGTGCAGTTGCTTCATAAACTGAGGTATTTGCGTGAGGAACTCCCTGTGCCCCTTAATGTCTTATTGGCATATCTGGACAGGGTTGGTTAGGACTTGTTTAAGCTTTAGGACTAATAATCATTTTACCTCTTTGAAGGTAGTTTTATCCGGAAATAGATGCTTTTTCCCCTGCCAGTATTAGGTCAACATAGAATAAATGAAAATAAAATTACATGTATACACATACACATATGTATGAAATTGAGACTGCTACATTCAAGGTAGCTAAGTGGGTCATGCCAGAAGTTGTACAAGTGGCTGAATGGTTCAGGGAAAGACGTACTGATGGTAGTGTCAGTATTGTCTGGAAAAAAGCTAATTATTTATCTCTTTTCCTAGGTTTCCAGACAGTTCGTGTTGGGACAGTGGGTACCCCTGTGGGCACCATCACTCTTTCCTGTGCTTACAGAATTAACTTGGCATTCATGTCCACCAGGTGAGGAAAGAGCCTAGGAATCCAACAGAACTCTTCCAAAAAAAAAAAAATGGAACTCTTCCAAAGATATTAAAGTTGTTTTTCTTCCAACCACTCCCCCTCCTTGCCTCAGCTAGGCCTAGAGTTCAGCGTTGCCATTGCTGAACCCAGCAATGGCAACTGAGAGAACCCAGTTTCCAGATTGGAGAAGCTGAGTGTCCCAGAGCCAACACAGAAGTGATGGTGTATTTTCAGGGATGCAGGAGTTGAGGTTCTGTGGTTCCTTCCAATAGATAAGAGGCAAAGGGATCTCTGAGGGCTTCAGGGGGCGTGACAAGGCATTCTAACAAATGTGGCCATCTGCTTATTGCATTACAGGCACTTTGAGAGGACCCCACCTATCATGGGCATTATTATTGATCACTTTGTGGACCGTCCCTATCCCAGCTCCTCGCCCATGCACCCCTGCAGTTACAGGTGAGGAATGTGGAAAACTCTTTTCCAAACTGTGGCTGGCGGAAACATCCATCTCGCACAGGCCCGTAGAGCACCTTTATCCTCACTCACTGATAGGCAGGGCACACGGATGGAGACCCCATGAGGAGGGAAGTGGAGTGGCTGGCTGTATTCTTGCTGCTGCTTGTCAGGTACCCCTAGATGAAAGGTAGACCACATCTCAAAAAATCCTTGGATATTTTGACCTAGACAGTACTGATTTGACTTTTGGTTTGATTTTACTTAGAAACTCTGAGAGTGGCAGTAATGTGGAGAAAGAATGTCCTTTGCAAATTAGGTGGTTTTCAGGTCACCATTGGCACAATTCAGTTTTATTCCTCAGAATCAAACATCCCCAGGCCTAGATCCCAGAAAACAGAGTTGTCGAGTGATTGGAATAGATGTGTACCAAGGAAGATGCTACCTTTCTGTAAAGGACTCGTGAAGTTGAATCGGTTTTTGTCTTTGGAGTCTAGATTTTTATTTCACTGTATTCTCTGTTGCTGATGTTTCTTTGGCCCTACACTGGCCAGGCTTTAAAGAAATGCTCTCAAAAGATATGTCAGGTGAAATGTTTGGATTTTTTTTTTAAAAAGCCATTGTCAACGTCTAGATGCTGCTTTCTGAACATATTTGAAATTATCAAGGACTCAATGCATCTTCCTTAACATTAGGGACTGCCAGAAAGAATTCTTACCACAACTTGCATCCATCTCTCAGCTCTCTTTGTGTCCTTTCTGAAATTGGCTGCCGTCAGTCATTCATGATTTCTTTCCCCCTCACCACAGAACCACCGGCGAGGACACTGGAGTAACGTGTCCTTCTGTGGAAGATTCTCAAGAAGTGTGCGCCACCTCCTTTTCCACCTCGCCTCCCTCCCAGGTAGGGGGAAACAGGTTCTGGCGTGGTGGTAGTTATTTGATACATATATGGGCCTTATGAAATGAAAATTTCATGTGAAAATTTAGATAACAATCTCTTCTGGTGGTGGTGGTGATTATTTCAAGGAGTTATTTTGAGGAGTAAAGGAGAACCTTCTTACCCAGCAGATAATACTGTAGTATTTCTAGTCTGTAATCTTAACATGCAAGAGTCCATGTAACTTTTACCTCCCTGGTGACATCTTAAAATTCCCTAGAAAATCAGCCACAGAAAACCCCTACAAAATCAGAATTGTGTTCTGGCACCAGAGAGACACTGAAAGCAACACCTGTTAGAACTAGTAGCTACTTCTTTTTTTTTTTGGCAAAACTCAGCAGCACATGAGATCCGGGATCCTCATTCCCTGACCAGGGATCAAACCCATGCCCCCGTGGTGAAAGCATGGAATCTTAACCACCAGACAACCAGGGAAGCCCCAGTAGCTGCTGCTTCTTTGAAGTGGTTCCGAAATATGGTTCCTGATAATGGAAAGAGCAAACAACGAGCCAGTGATCACTTAGCATAAAATGCCATTAAGACCCGAGCTATGCAGTTTTCCTTAATAGTTAGATAGATATCTGCTTGTCTGCATTCCCTCTCTGAACATGATTAACCGTTAAATTCCACTAGGCTCCATCTTCAGTGTCACAGCCAGTTTCAATAAAACACAGGCTCCAAGCAATGTGAACACTTTGCCCAAAGAAGTGTATGATATACATGTGGTTCTGAGACTGCTTCAGATAAGGAGTCGTTTTTCCCAGCTGACTGAATTTTAGGGCACGTTTCTTCCCTTCTACCCCGGATTGTTTATCATCTACCCGTTGCCTGCCTCTATTTTTTTCCCTCCTCTTTTCTTTCATATTAGATGGTTACCTAAGTGAATTCTATTTTCCTTTAAATTAGACTCATGCATGTGTGCATGCTAAGTCACTTCAGTTGCGTCCAGCTCTGTGTGACCCTATAGACTGTAACCTGCTAGGCTTCTCTGTGCATGGGATTCTCCAGGCAAGAATACTGGAGCCCTTCTCTAGGGGATCTTCCCAACCCAGGGATCGAAGCCATCGAAGCCACGTCTCTTACGTTTCCGGTACTGGCAGGTGGGTTCTTTACCACTAGTGCCGCCTGGGAAGCCTAAATTAGCCCCTGATTATCCGTTTTCACCTTCTTACTTTTGCCATCTTACTTGAGGGTGTCGGACCCAACAAATTAATTAGTTATCCATACATTTTTATCCTCTATATTTTCTTTATTAAGAAAAAATTTTAATTTATTGCATCCTGTGCTTTTAGATACTAAATTAAAAGTATAGTTCTAATTTGTTTTAAAAGCAGGGGTTAAGCACAAAAGCTAACTTATGTATGAAGGACTTTACAGAAATTCATGGATCACTGTTATTTCTAATGTGACAATTTAAAGTTTAAGAGAGTTTTGTGAAATTGTTTGGACAGTTTGGTTTGTAGGCACACATATCGCCATTGCTCTGGAAGAGGGTGGCTTCTGGTATGCTTGCTGACAGGGAGCGATACTGACCCAAAAAAGGAGGAAAGCCCACTTTCTAACTAGTGCACATTCATGAGTTGATGGTTTTTTTTAAATCATCAAAATATGAATATGTCATTTAATGCTCATTGAACAACTGATAAACTCATAAATAATATATAAACTTGGGAGATGTTAGGGATGATGAGCCTGGGGCTTTAACACATCAGTTTTTCTTTTTCTCTGATACAGTGGAAATTCAGCCTGACCCCAAAGGTAAAGAGAAGTTAAGTCGTTCCTGTAGCTGAGGTTTGCAGAATGGTTTATTAACCTGTGTAAGGAGAGCCTGTGTGTTTAATGTTATCAGTTGCCTATTGTATCTTGTTACAGTTTAAAAGTAGGTTTCGTCAAGATTTCATCAGAGAGAGCACCCAGTAGGTGAGCCTTGTCACTGCTCCCTGAGTACCTGTAATCAAGACTATATACAGTTTGGTGTAGAAATACTCATTTTGAAGCATGATGGAAGAACAGAGAGAGAAAAATCATTTACCACCTGGTCTCTTTGTTCCTGTAAATATTGAAATAGTTTCTTCTTTTGTTTAAAATCTAGGGAATCGCATAAGTGTTCAGCAATTTCTGTTTGAGCTTTTGTTGTGATCCACTAAATACCTGGTAATGGGCTGGTTTTGTTTTTTTTTTCCTAGTAAAGTAAGGATCATTGTATCATTTGGGCACAGAGCTGAGTTAATAAATAGTTGTGACTCAGAACCTGTACTGTATCTTGAGGTCCTACCTCCAATTCTAGGCATTAATTAATTAGCTAATTGGCGAGACTTAAAGATGGAACAGCAAGACCTAAAACAATCGTCTTGCCCATAATTAGCTTTGAAATTCTGAGTTTTGAAAATGCCCCAGCCTTTACTCCATCAAGTTCTTCTATACCCTCAGGGACTGTGAGCGTGTGCACACACGCACCCTGATGCCTACACCTGCACGCCACCTCATCTTCCCTGAGCTGATGAAAGAAAGTTCACCGCTGGGTCCCTGAGCATTTTAAAAGCACAGCCAACAAACCTCAACTGTTTAAACCTGAGCCTACAGATTCTGAGTCCCCAGAAAAAGGTTTTCAGTCTAATATCTTAGTATCAGTGTCCTCATTCCTGTTTAGCATACCCTGTGTACGTTCTCAGGACCCTCCTGTTGGAAATTTTCTAAAAGAGACCCTCTTTTGACTAAAGGCAGACTAATGCTTGATTCAGGTTTCACCAAGTCATAGTAGCCGACTCAGCTTTGCTTCCCACCTGCGCGTCAGTGAGGACTCCAGGGATAAACTCTCTTCTTCACACATTCCCAGCGGTCCTTTTCAGAAGGCGGTCACACAGCTCTCTCCCTGCTTCCCTCCTGACCTCACTGTGCATTTCAGCCTCTGTTGCTACTGCCCTTTCCAGGGTTTCTTTCACTTCTTTCTCAAGCCCCTTCTTTTTTCTCCTGTCTCTCCTGTCTCCGTGTGTGTCTGTGCACAGTGTGTGCTTACGGCCACAAAGGCACTTTCTCAGACCCCTGCTCCTGTGGTGACGGACACTCTGAGGGTCCCCACGGCAGGACTGGCCTTTTCCCACCAAGTGAGTCCATACTGGGAAGAAGGGGATATTATCAGGTGGTTTCTTTTTATTTGAAAACTAGAAATAAAGTACAGGGTATAGTTACTTAAATATCCCCAAGTGTTCTGTGGGTTATTTTGAGGTGCGGTAATTGATTTTTAACAGGATGCAGCCATTGCACAGCAGCCCAAAATAGGATTCATCGTTCGCCCCTCCTCCTACCATTGATGTGAAAAGTACATGGAGTTGTTTAGATCTTTTTTTTTTCTAGATAAACCATCCAAGAATGGTTTTCTTTCTTTTTCACTATAAATAGGAACCCTCTCAAACCCAGTGGTAATGGAAGGTGTGATTTAAAAAGATGCCTTGTGCTTCAAAGGGACCTCAAGGTCAAAGAAGAGACTAGAATGACCTGGGAAAACTGCCGGCTCTGGCTCCCAGTTCTGCCCAGACGGTGCTCCCCAGATCTGCTGGGTTGGAAGCTGAGCCAGTTAGCTGAACCCCTGGGAGAAAGGGGAGCAGGGAGTTCCTGTGAGGCCTTGGGAGGGCACGGAGCTGAGGCTGTCAGCCCCACTGCAGATCAGTCTGTCTTCCTACTCTCAGAGCAACGGCCTGGTCTGTCTGTAACCCTCACATCAGGCCCTCCCCCGCGGTGCACGCACTGTGCGGTCGTGGGCTGGAACCCGCTCCTCACCCCACTGATCTGATCACTGGTCACGCTCTAGGAGTGCCTGTTTTCCCTCCTCTTTTCCGTGGCCCCTCTTTGTTTTTCTCTTGCTTAGCTCTCCAGCTCTCGCCTTTCCTATCAGCCTGCTGCCCTGGGCGTTGGATCTGCTGACCTGGCTTATCCAGTAGTGTTTGCTGCTGGCTTAAATGCCACACACCCTCACCAGGTATCTTTAAAGATGGGGAGGACACTAGGGGTTCCTCTCCTGCCTCCCCTGCCCAGACACACTAGAGGGGCCTCTTGAGACACCCATGTTCTAAGTGTTCTGAACCAAAGCTCTTCTTTAACTTCGGAGGACTAAGATGATTCTGAGAGGCTGCCTCTTACACTTCAGAAATAAAAGAAGAGCTTCCCGAGTGTTTTCCCCCTCTTTCCCTCTGTAGTCACTTCCGTGCATGTCTTCCATTAACTGAGTGAGCCCCAGAAAGGATCAAAATTTCCAAGGTTTCCTGCCCACTTGGTGGCAGCATTGATGAGGGGAAAGCTGGACAGCCGATGCCATCATGCTAGGCAGCAAGTCTCCCCTCCTGCCTGACATTGCCGTGATTCACTGTATTTTTTCATTTTCCCCCAAAGCTAATGGTCCCCGGGAAGGAAGGTGGGGTACCCCTTGGTCCCAACCAGCCTGCCCATGGTGCCCAGGCTGACCAGGAGAGGCTGGCAACCTACACCCCTTCTGATGGGGCCCACTGTGCCGCCACGCCGTCTAGCAGGTGAGTTCACGTTTTGGCTCGGCTGCTCTTCAGACCAGCCAGAGACCTGTCCTCCCCAACACATCTGCTTATTTGGTTTCAGCAAATAAAGAGTAGCTTTCAACGTTGGCTCAGGCTTGGCATTTGCAGGGGAAATGTGGAATCCTTCAAATTCATGATAAGAATCTTACATTGCAGCTAGTG
Organism: Oreotragus oreotragus; assembly: GCA_006410675.1. Taxonomy (NCBI): domain Eukaryota; kingdom Metazoa; phylum Chordata; class Mammalia; order Artiodactyla; family Bovidae; genus Oreotragus; species Oreotragus oreotragus. The sequence continues at coordinate 299,342 of SJYX01017732.1, read as the reverse complement.
TGTGAGGGGGGCTTGCGCTGGGCACCGCTACTGGCTTCTGATAGCAGGCAGCTAGGCTTGGTGCTCCTCACCCCGATGCAGGGAAGGTGTTTTGAGATGTTCCTCTCGTCCCCTGAGGTGGATTTCCTGGGTGTCCTCAGTATTCCCTGAGACCAGAACAGAGTGTTGTTAACCACACCCATGACATCGGAGTCATGGTGTGTCTGCAGTGGGAGTTAGGATCCAGTTTCTTTTTCTACTGTGTTCGCCTCCTGCAGATCCTGTAGAAACAACTGTTTTTCCTTACTGGAATACAAAAAGAAACCTTTGTCTTTTCTGATTGCAGAAGTGATACAGTCTGTAAGTCAAATTTTGAAGACATCGATTGGGTGGAAAGTTCTCATAATCCCACCCTGCAAAAGTCACCATGTTACCTCCCTTTAAAAGGCGACAGGATCTCAGAAGGGTTAAGTGATTGGCCTGAGAGAACAGTTAGCTCACAAAACGGCCAGGCACAGGCCTGGCTTCTTGGATTACAGAGTCCAGACTTGCTCTTTCCATTTCACCCAGAGTTCTGTGGGAAGCTGGGCCTGTCTTGACCTCCACTGCCCTCTTAACTGGAAGACCCCAGAAATAATGACGTCGATTGCCCCATTGCATCTTAAATGAACTTTTAGATATTAGAAATTCCTGTTTGTTTGTTTGTTTTTCCATTCCCACAGTGGAGTTGGGGGAGGGGGGTTATTTGGAAGGATCTTTCCATGCCATCCATCAGGAAAAATAATTACTTTCATGCCTGGCCTCTCAAACCTCCATCTTCTTTCCTCCTATTAGATAATCTAAGGGGAGTCCTGTTAAGTGTTAGTTTTTGTTTTTTGGCGGCATGCAGGGTCTTCGTTCTCTTACCAGAGATTGAACCTGTGTCCCCTGCAGTGGGAGCACAGTGTTAACCACTGAACAGCCAAGAAAGCCTCATTGTAGTCGTTTTACTCTCCTATTCTGAGCCTAGATTCCTGGGGTATGACCTGGAGTAACTGAAGACAGAGGACCCTGTGCTGGGGGCTCTCAGACGCTGGTCCCCCCTGGTGTCTGGAGGCCGGGAGCCCCTTGGACTGCATAGTCCTTCCCATCTTGAACCCCTGCTTTGGGGCTTTCCCATCCCCGGCTTCTCGCAGGGCTGTTACTGACAGTCTGAGCTGGTTTCTTCTGCTTGGCGTCCTCCACCTTTCGGGACCCAGCATCAGTCTGGAGGGAGGGAGGGGAGTCGTTTAGTTACTTCCGCCGTGTCCCACTCTGAGCCCTTGGACTGCAGCCCGCCAAGCTCCTCTGTCCATGGAGTTCTCCAGGCAGGAATGCTGGAGTGGGTAGCCATTCCCTTCTCCAAGGGATGCTCTTGCCCCGGGGATCAAACTCGCCCCTCCTCCTGCGTTGGCAGGCGGATTCTTCGTCACTTCGCCACCTGGGAGGAGTGGGAGGGGCAGCCAGGTTGGGTGTGTTGTTGAGAGACCTTGCTGAACAGAGAGAGGACTCGGGGCAGGGAAAGGGCAGGAGACGTGGAGTGGAGCTTCAGACAGCAAAGTGAAGAGGGGGTGTAAGATCGTGAGTCTGGCTCTGTAACTGGACTGACATTAAAATTAGCCGTCTATGAGAACTGCTTGCCCATATGTATGATAGCTGGCTGCACGGTGACTGATGCTTATCCCTGGTATGACAGTAAATTTTATGGAAGCTTTATACAATTGTAACACCGAGTTTCATTCACATGTGCCTATTTTTAGCTCTTCCAGGAAGTGCATTCCTCTGCTCCCAACTCAAAAGCGAGGGTAACAGGGGCCCCAGGCAGGCTTCATACTGCCATTTCCCACAAGCCTGGGCTGGTGGGGACAGCTGCTGTCCTGAGCTGAGGCCTCACAAGGCACTGGGTTTACAGGGAGCCTGGTAGGCTCTGCTGTGGTTTGAGAAGGAGAGTCGACAGGAGCTTTTCTTCTCCAGTGAGGATGCTGAAACTGTATCAAACGGCAGCGAGGGACGGGCCTCCCCCCACGATGTCTTGGAGACCATCTTTGTCCGGAAAGTGGGGGCTTTTGTCAACAAGCCCATCAACCAGGTGATTTTTCTGCCCTCGCAACCTGTGAGAATGTGGGGCCCTTAGGGTGAGGTCTTCCCTGGCGCCTGTGGAACCACTGAAATCACATGCAGAATGGTGTGGCTGTGTGTGAATTTTCTATGGAGAGGATTAGTGACCTGTGACATTACTCCAGAAACGCTGAGAACCGTTGCTCTGTGGTCTCAGGAGAGGAGACCACGCCATTTAGTACACACATCGCACTGCAGTGTCACCACCTCGGCCTCACTTGAGACAGGAAGGTCCTCCACAGCTCTGCCAGTGAGGAGCACTTGTTACTGAACTGCTGTGGGTCAGGCTTCCAGAGCTGAATTCCAGGGTCCTGTGGATGCTGTGGGCACGTGGTGGGAAGCAGGGGAGACTGGAGGGGTCTCCAGCAAGACAGGAACCTGAGAGTGGCGTGGCCAGCTGAAATGTGTGAACCTGCTCAATGCCTCCCTCCTGGCAGCCCCTGAGGAGGCAGACGAGCTGGGGAAGGGGCCGCACTGATACTCTCTCCCGCGTCTCTCCAGGTGACTCTGACCAGTTTGGACATACCCTTTGCCATGTTTGCTCCCAAGAACCTGGAGCTGGAGGATACGGACCCCATGGTGAGTCTGTCGCTGAGTGACGTTTGCAGGGAGACAGCGCCACAGTGGTCAGCCTTCTTGGTGGGCCACCCACTGTTCCTCCGCGGACCGTTAGCCGCGCCCTTGGCTCACGGTTTACAGCCAGTGCCCAGGACCAGCCCCTGCCTCCGCCTTGTTCTGAAACAGGTGAATCCGCCAGATTCCCCAGAGACTACATCTCCTCTCCAGGGCAGCCTGCACTCTGATGGCTCCAGCGGGGGCAGCAGCGGCCATACCCAGGACGACTTCGTCATGATCGACTTCGTGAGTTGCCAGCATCTCCCTTGCCCGTCGCTGCTTCAGGGGCTGTAAGCCTAGAAGCACCTGTTGCTCTCGAATAGGCCTTCGGGGATCCGATGGGCTGGTCCAGGCATGGGGAAGGGACTGCGGGTGCCGGCTGTGCCCTTTACGTGGGGAACCTGCCCTTAAACGCCGCCTGGGGAGACGTGGAGGCCCATGAGCAGCAAGGCATTTTGTGCTATGTCTTTGATTGAAATGCACCTCGAAATGGGATTGGATTGTCCAATCGGACCTGTGCAGGTCCTATTCATGAATGGATCAGTCCAGTTCAGTCACTCAGTCATGTCCGACTCCTTGCGACCCCATGAATTGCAGCACGCCAGGCCTCCCTGTNTGCTATGTCTTTGATTGAAATGCACCTCGAAATGGGATTGGATTGTCCAATCGGACCTGTGCAGGTCCTATTCATGAATGGATCAGTCCAGTTCAGTCACTCAGTCATGTCCGACTCCTTGCGACCCCATGAATTGCAGCACGCCAGGCCTCCCTGTCCATCACCAACTGCCGGAGTTCACTGATCATGAATGGATAGCCCTTTGCTAAAGAGAGGAGTGTAAAGGAAGGGGACAGAAATTTGCCCAGGATAGAGGGAGGTCATCCCCAGGATGAATTTAGCTGCCCAGAAGAGAAAACTGTAAAGATTCCACAAAGGTCAGCCTGGAGGAGCCCTTTCTTTTCTAATTCCTGAAAGGAAAGAGGGTTATTGATAGTTAAGCCCGTCTGATTTTCCACTGTGGTTTAAGGCAAGCTAAACTTGAGTCGGTCTCTTTTTTTTTTTTTTAAGAAACCAGCTTTTTCTAAAGACGACATCCTTCCGATGGACTTGGGGACCTTCTATCGTGAATTTCAGAACCCGCCTCAGCTGAGCAGCCTGTCCCTTGACATCGGGGCCCAGTCCATGGCCGAGGACTTGGTACGGAAGCCCATTGCCCACCGCCTCGCCCTCTGGCCTCCTATCCTCCTTCCGTGGCCAATCCTGCTCCGCAGGCCTGGAGAGTTCTTCCAGCTGCTCCCCCACACCCACACCCCCCATCTTGCGGTCACAGGATGAGATGGTTAAACCGTCACCTTCCTGCGACCACACTCGAGATTTGCATTGTGCCCCGCGGTCACTATCTTGAATTTGCTTGCACTTATTTCCTCCTTTTCTCTGCACTCTCATCCCAGCAGTTCTCACACTCTCCTATTGTTTGCCTGATGTCCTCTACTTGCTGATGCCACTCAGCCAGGCTGCCTCAGCAGCTCTTGCCATCAGCTGTCCAGCTTGCCAGGCAGGTGCCAGGGACACAGGTGGAGCAGCAGGGGGACCAAGTGGTGGTGGTGTTGCCCTTTCCTCACTCATCCCCATGTTCCCGAATTCAGCCAGCTGTCCTGATACTGACTGTAATGACCATTTAGGGGGTTTTCTATTTCCAGTCCTCAGTGGGCAGAGGAGTGTCTGGCACAGCCACAGATCCAGGGTGCCCCATGCCACGAGATGTTGGGGTGGAAATATTACCTCCTATACTGCAGTCAGGAGTGTCTCTAGGAATAGGCATCTTGGCTCAGCTGCCCTTGATTTGCCTTAAACAGAAAAACCTGCTTGGTAAGCTACTCGGTAATAATAATATAGCAAAAATGTCATTATTAACATGTATTGAAGCTTTCTAGGTGCCAAGCATTTTTTAAGTGCTTTCCATGAATCTTCAGTGACCCCAAGAGGTAGGTTTTCTTATTATCCTAGTTTACAGATGAGAAGAATGACATTGGGAACAAATAACTTGCTGGTGATTACACTGAGCCAGCAAAACAAAGGTTTGACCCCTGAGAGTCGGGCTTCTGATTTTAGGCTTTTAATTGACTCTCTGGACTCATTTGAAATTTGCTTGGAAGGAGCTGGAGTCCAAAAGCTGTTAAGATGAAGCTGCAGCCGGCCCTGTCCTGTTGCTCTGGCCCCCCAAACCCACCTGGGCAGCCGGCGTGTCTGTACTGCTTCCGAAGAGCTCCAGGTGCCCCCGCCTGGCAGGGCATCCTCTGTAGGGGGTGAGCTCTGCCGGTGCATGCTCACCAGTGGGGCCAGACTACCTGCTTAGGGCCAGGCTTTAACTAATGGTTGAAACCTGCGGGCAGTTACACTTAATTCCGCCTGTTTCTGCACCCCGACAAGGCCCCTTCTCAGCTGGTGTAAAGATGCAGACTTCCAGCCTGGCCACTGACCTGCTGGGTCAGAACCTCCTGAGGGTGAGGCTGGGACTGCCTGGTATGTGTGTGCCCCCACGGGACTCTGCCACCAGCCCAGCGCAGGCTGTGAAGATAGCGTTCGCTTCCTGAACCTGTAGGGCTCTAAACCCACTGTCTCAGTCTAATGTCAGTCTAATCTGTGCCAAAGATATTTCACGTTGGATTTCTCTGTGTCGTCCCATTGTGGCCGTGGCCCTTTTCCATCTCATCGTGTGTGTGGCCAGCCTGGATTCTCCAGGCTTTTCTGTCTCCCTCAGCCCCCACTGGCCAACACTGTTCAGCTGCTCGGCAGCCCAGCCCTGCAGAGCTGGACTCTGTACCCTGCTCCCTGTACTCCCGGCTGATGGCTGGCTTCCCGGGCTACTGAGTAAGCAGCTCCTCTCCCTCCCTGCACAGGACTCACTCCCAGAGAAGCTGGCTGCGCACGAGAAGAATGTCCGAGAATTCGATGCCTTTGTAGAAACGCTGCAGTAAAGTTGGTGTCCTTGAGTCCCAGCAGCATCCCCTTCTTGTGGCCCCAGGAGACAGAGCGCCTCCTCCTCGGCAGCTGCTCCCACCCCTTATCCTGCTCCAGGCCAGGCCAAGGGGAGGCGGTCCCCTTGGACCCGGGAGCCCCTGCCCTGGCCCCTTCCGGAGACCGGTGGCAGCAGCGAAGGCCTGCGACGGCACCTGCGAGGACCCCTGCCGCCCACCCTCTGCAGGCCTTCCGCTCATGGCACCCTCAGCAGCGGCCTCACAGAGGCCGTCCTCCCGCCAGGCCCCCGCCCCGGGTCTGCCCAGCAGCTGGCCCCTTGCCAGCCTGCCATGGCCATCCGCTGGCAGACATTCCCGCTGGTAGCCCCGAGGCTGGAGCGGAGGCAGGAGGAGGAAGGGGACCGTGCCAGGAGGAGGGGGCCAGGACGCTCTTCTTCAGGGTCTTTTCCTCTTGGTTCTGGTATCTTCTTCCTCTCTCTCTTCCTCCCTTTCTTTGTCCCGGGCCTGTATTGTTGGCAATGTGGTGTGGGCTTCCCGCCCCAGGTGATGAGACTCAAGTCAGCCGTGCCCGCCCATCTGAGCAGACCTGGCAGCTGCCTGCCCAGCCGTGTGGGAGCAGAGCCTGTGTCCCTAGGAGCTGTCCCTGGAATCACAGCACAGGTTCTCCTTTCTCCTCCCCTCCTCCCCCAGTAGAGGCACAGTTACTATTTATTCCTTTCCGAGAAATCGGGTATTTTATAGAGAGGACATGCTTGAGATGAGACGTCTTCACTTGGGAAGGTTGGAGGTCCCCGGGGCAGCGCCTCTTCCTCTAGAGGCTCCTCAGACTTGGGGCTGCTGCTCCCAGCTCTTCCTTCCCAGGCGTAGAAGGTGGGATCCCAGAACAGGGCAGGCCAGGGGGGCCACAGAGCCTCCCAGAATTGCTGCATTTGAACTGACAGCTGGCCACAGACTCTACCTTAGACACACGCATATTCCTGGGGAGATCCTTCACTCTCCCAGCTTCTCCAGAGAGACCGACCATGTCCTGGCAGCCCAGGAAATCTTGGATTCAAAATGTGATGACCCACCTGGTCATGGCACTGGTAGTGCCCACGGGGCTGTGTCTTCCCTGCCGTGGCCCTGGGGTAGGCTGGGCAGGCCACTCCTCCTGGGGTGCTGTTGTGGTTGCTCGGGGCGGGGTCACGGGCCTTCTCTCCTCCCACCGGGGCCTGGCAACCAGCTCTCTCTAACCCCAGGGTCTGTGCCCTGCCCTGAGGTTTGCTAGTTGCATCGATTCCTTGTTAAGAAACCAAAGCTGGGCATTCAGTTGACTTAACCCTTCAGGTGTTGTTACTTGAGTCGGCCAAGGGCCCAGCCTCACTCACTGACCATCTGTTCCTGGTCGCCTCACCTGTAGCCCCGTCCAAGGAAGGCTAGGCGCGCCCTGCCTGCTGTGGCCACCTGGGTGTTCATTGGCAGAAGCTGTTCTGCAACAGAGCAGGCGGCCCTCCGTTGCTTGTTAGCGGGGGCTGGGGGCAGTGGCCCCCCCGATGAAGCTGATCCCAGCGCTGGGGTCAGCTCTGTCCCCGCCTCCGTGGGGCTGAGCCCAGCCTCGTGCACACCTGCTGCTGCCACAAAGGCATGTTCCTTGCAGTGGCATCCAGCTGGCCGCCTGGTGTGGGGCTGAGCACACCTGTGGGCTGCTATACCAATCCCGGTTTACCCCCCAGGGCCCCAGCACTGAGAGGGTGGAGGCCCTGGTAAGTTATTGATGTCCCCCACTCCCAGCTCAGCCAGCCTCTCAGCCTGCCTTCCAAGGCCCAGCAGAGGAAGACCTCTGAGCCGTTGTCCTCTTTGACTCTGAACTGTTGGCCTCTGCAGGCAGCAGCCTTTCTTCAGGACCCCTTCCGTGAGAGGCCAGGGGGGCTGAGCCGGACTTGGAGCCGAGCCTGGGAGGAGCAGGGCAACTGTCAAGGCTGGCCCTTGTCCTTCAGCCCTGTGCAGTGGCAGGGATGAGCCCTAGACCGACTTCCACAGCACCCGCCGACAGGGCTGGGACCAGTCGCGTCTCCAGGGGGAAGAGCCCCTCCCCCCTCCAGCCGACTCCATTTGGAAATACTAAGCTATTACTTTCAAATGTATTCAAGAGATTTCCAATAAACTTTTTCTGTACTTTATCGCCTCCTGTCCTGCAAAAACCTACCCTCTTCCTCCCACGTCGCACAGCCCGGGTCGCTGACAGGCTCCAGGGAGGGAAGAGAAGTGCCACGTGAGGCACAGCAAGGGTTCAGAGCCTGACGGGCTGCTAGAGGCCCTGGCTGGTCAGGAAATCTCGTTCGTTTTCTTTTTTTTGGTCGCACCATGGGGCACATAGGATCTCAGTTCCCTGACTAGGGGTCAAATCCACACCCCCCTGCAGTGGGAGCTGGTAGTCTTAACCACTGGATCACCAGGGAGGTCCTAGGAGAACCCTCTTAGAGCCTCGTGTTCCTTGTCTGTAATGTTCCCATTTCAGGGGTTGTGTGTAATGCGAGACACGTGTTCAGTGAGGTGACGTGTGTGACGGAGACACGCATGTGAAGTAGAGCCTTCGGCTCCTCCCACCTCTCTTGCTCCCTGCAGCCTAGCTCCCCACTCACCCCGGGCACCAGCCTTTGGCTCAGAGGGAAAGACAGCAAGAGACAGCTAGCAGCGCTCTTGTCCTGTTTGCAGAGAGACCAGGCAGGGGGCAGGGGACTCCTCAAACCACCGGGATGTTTGCTGATCTGGTATGAGAGGTTGTGGCTGAGCAAACCAGACAGGAGGAGAGGGACTAGTGAAGTCCAGGGCCCAGGCAGTTGCGTTGCACTGCCCCGATCTGACACACGGCTGGCCCCAGGGCTAAGGAAAAGAGCCCTGTGGGTATTAGTCCTGCCTGGCCCCTTGGGAGCTTCCACGGTGCTCAGCCAAGCCAGCTCCTTCCTGGAGCAGAAGGTAGAGCTGCCAACAAACCCAGGCAAGTGCTGTCTCAGTTGCCTCCCACGCCCTTCGGGCTGAAGCCAGGCCCCAGGGGAGGAGAGGGCAGGTTAGAAAATTCTAAATTCAGCTCAAAGGGGCTGAAAAAGATGGGCCCGCCTGCTGCCGCCACTTTGAGCCCTAGAGCCCTTGCTAGTTAGAGAGCTTCATGAGATGTTGCCCTGAGCACGCATGCATCCCACCCCGGGGTCAGAAACGGTGGGTAAGACTGTTCTTGGAGTCCTCACCCTCCCGTAAAGCAAAGTATTCAACTGCCCCACGTCTGGTGGTGTCCTACTCCTTTAAAGCACGTCCCGATGCTCTGCCCCTAGAGACCCACCGTCGCCAAGGCAGGGGTAAACTGGCTTTTGAGTCACTCAGCAGAAGCCCTGCCAGAGCCCAACCCAAGCAAACAGCTGTCTCCCGACCGACTGCCTCATCATTTCCTCTTCATTTCACCGCCCCTCTGTTCCAAATAGTCACCCAGCTTAGAGTTGGGCAGACCCAGGGAGACAGGTGGCCAGCACCTTCTGTTTGAGCTACCTGGACAAAGGGGGCAGGCTGAGGGGGACTGGCTTCCTGGAGCTCAATGCCTCAACGTTTATAACCATTGCCTTGATAGTACAGCCTTGGCCCGCCTTCCTCCGCCAAATCAAGCAATGAGGAGATAAAAGAACAGGCCTGACGGAGGCCTCCTGATTGCAATCAGCCAGCAAGCAGCGAACAGCTGGAACTTGGTCACTGTGCCAAGTGAAACTCCGGCCTGTGCTCCTGTGGTAAAATTAAATTGTGGTAAAATACATATAAATTTTACCATCTTAACCTTTTTTTTTATATTAATTTTGCAGAACTGGGTCTTAGTTGTGGCAGGTGAGATCTTTTAGTTACGGGGTGTGAACTCAGTTGTGGCAGGTGGGATTTAGTTCCCTGACCAGAGATGGAACCCAAGCCCCCTGTGCTGGGAGTATGAAGTCTTAGCGATTGGAACACCGGGAAATCCCTATCTTAACCTTGAAATCAAAGCCAAACCTGCTCAAAAGAGGAAAGCTGGATCTTTCATAGCCTCCACGCGACTGGGTAGCAGATGGAAACAGCCAAGCTCTCTGGCTGAGGGAAATATGGGGAGGACCAGAATGGTCAAGATATGAGGGCTCCAGCCCTGGCTGCTACCAGAGGGTGGGCCTGACACTTCACTCATCTGCGACATGACCATCATCCCAGTTTCCACTGGGCACTCATTCTGTTATGCCGTGTGTACGTATGGTTGGCCCTTGCACCTGTGGGTTCCACATCTGAGAGCTCCCCCAAACTTAGATAGAGAAATATTTGGAAAAGGGAAATTCCAGGAAGTTCCAAGAAGCAAAACTTGAATCTGCTGCTTGTTTGAAACTATTTACATGGCGTTTACATTGTATTAGGTATTCTAAGTAATCCAGAAATGATTTAAAGATGTATGGAGGTTATATTGCAACTACTGCACCACTTTATATATGGGACTCACACACCCTTGGATTTTGGTATCTCGGGGTGGGGGTGGCTGGAACACATCCCCCACATCTAAGAAGGACAACTGTATTTCTGATCTTCCTAGACACGAGGCAACAGTCTCAGCGACGGGACCAGTTGCATGACAATGACCAGTCAGAGCTGGTTGCGAGTGATGGAACCAGGATCCAAGCCCCGGCCTGACTCCAGAGCTCGTGCTGTGGTCCACCACAGTCTGCTCTGTTTGGGGGACAGAGGTCCTGGTTAATAGGATATAGCGCTTGGGGGCCAGCTGGAATGCTACAGGTGCAGAAAGAATGGAAAGTAACTGTTCACGCTTCTAAGCCTGAAAGACGCTCAGAAAGCTGCCTTCATGCCAGCAGGATGTGGAAGGGGTCAGACAGACAGGGCAAGGGTTGCCTGCGGCCCCTCTGCCCCTCTCCCACAACCCCACACTGCACCTCCCACCCGGTTCTGAGCCTCCATGCCCACTTCTGTGATCAGCCTGATGCAAAGTTTTCCATCTCGATTTTTACTGAAATATAAAAAGTGCAAAGGTAAAATACATGATTGGTGCCAAGGAAGTCACTAAGTATGAATGTGAACACTGGATCTACAGTACAGGGCCCCGCGGCCCCAGGGTAGACTAGTGGTGAGGGCGGGGCAGGGGGTGGGCTCAGGAGAGAGACCAAACAGATCCACGAGGCTCCCCAGTAAATGGGATGGTGAGCAACACCTGATATACAAAGGCAGGCAGATGGCAGAAGCCTGGGCCTAGCCTGGAGACAGAGCGCCTGGCAACAGCCACACCCGTCCTCGGGGGGTCCTGACGTGCCAGTGTCCTGGGGACAGAGCCCAGTGGGGTCAGGGCCCAGGCCACACCTGGCTCTCAGATGGGGCAGGCTGGTCAGTGAGGCCTCCACGGTGTGGGCTCTGGCCGAGGCCTCAGGAAGGAGGTTCACCAGGAAGGGAGAGCTGGAAAGAGGGGCCTCCACCACCACCAGGTTCAGGGGGAGGCTGCTAGAACTTACCTGGCAGGGGCCAATCTAAACAGCAAAGTCTCTACCTGGCCCCTCCAGGAGTCCGCAACTGGAGGAAGGAGCCACCGCCCATCTGAGGCCCTGAGTCAGCCAGCAGGGCCCCCTGTGACTCCACAACAGACAAGGCCAAGGATCTGTCAGAGCCGGGAGGGAGGAGAGGCAAGGTTGGGGGTGGGCGGANCCGCCCCTCTGTTCCAAATAGTCACCCAGCTTAGAGTTGGGCAGACCCAGGGAGACAGGTGGCCAGCACCTTCTGTTTGAGCTACCTGGACAAAGGGGGCAGGCTGAGGGGGACTGGCTTCCTGGAGCTCAATGCCTCAACGTTTATAACCATTGCCTTGATAGTACAGCCTTGGCCCGCCTTCCTCCGCCAAATCAAGCAATGAGGAGATAAAAGAACAGGCCTGACGGAGGCCTCCTGATTGCAATCAGCCAGCAAGCAGCGAACAGCTGGAACTTGGTCACTGTGCCAAGTGAAACTCCGGCCTGTGCTCCTGTGGTAAAATTAAATTGTGGTAAAATACATATAAATTTTACCATCTTAACCTTTTTTTTTATATTAATTTTGCAGAACTGGGTCTTAGTTGTGGCAGGTGAGATCTTTTAGTTACGGGGTGTGAACTCAGTTGTGGCAGGTGGGATTTAGTTCCCTGACCAGAGATGGAACCCAAGCCCCCTGTGCTGGGAGTATGAAGTCTTAGCGATTGGAACACCGGGAAATCCCTATCTTAACCTTGAAATCAAAGCCAAACCTGCTCAAAAGAGGAAAGCTGGATCTTTCATAGCCTCCACGCGACTGGGTAGCAGATGGAAACAGCCAAGCTCTCTGGCTGAGGGAAATATGGGGAGGACCAGAATGGTCAAGATATGAGGGCTCCAGCCCTGGCTGCTACCAGAGGGTGGGCCTGACACTTCACTCATCTGCGACATGACCATCATCCCAGTTTCCACTGGGCACTCATTCTGTTATGCCGTGTGTACGTATGGTTGGCCCTTGCACCTGTGGGTTCCACATCTGAGAGCTCCCCCAAACTTAGATAGAGAAATATTTGGAAAAGGGAAATTCCAGGAAGTTCCAAGAAGCAAAACTTGAATCTGCTGCTTGTTTGAAACTATTTACATGGCGTTTACATTGTATTAGGTATTCTAAGTAATCCAGAAATGATTTAAAGATGTATGGAGGTTATATTGCAACTACTGCACCACTTTATATATGGGACTCACACACCCTTGGATTTTGGTATCTCGGGGTGGGGGTGGCTGGAACACATCCCCCACATCTAAGAAGGACAACTGTATTTCTGATCTTCCTAGACACGAGGCAACAGTCTCAGCGACGGGACCAGTTGCATGACAATGACCAGTCAGAGCTGGTTGCGAGTGATGGAACCAGGATCCAAGCCCCGGCCTGACTCCAGAGCTCGTGCTGTGGTCCACCACAGTCTGCTCTGTTTGGGGGACAGAGGTCCTGGTTAATAGGATATAGCGCTTGGGGGCCAGCTGGAATGCTACAGGTGCAGAAAGAATGGAAAGTAACTGTTCACGCTTCTAAGCCTGAAAGACGCTCAGAAAGCTGCCTTCATGCCAGCAGGATGTGGAAGGGGTCAGACAGACAGGGCAAGGGTTGCCTGCGGCCCCTCTGCCCCTCTCCCACAACCCCACACTGCACCTCCCACCCGGTTCTGAGCCTCCATGCCCACTTCTGTGATCAGCCTGATGCAAAGTTTTCCATCTCGATTTTTACTGAAATATAAAAAGTGCAAAGGTAAAATACATGATTGGTGCCAAGGAAGTCACTAAGTATGAATGTGAACACTGGATCTACAGTACAGGGCCCCGCGGCCCCAGGGTAGACTAGTGGTGAGGGCGGGGCAGGGGGTGGGCTCAGGAGAGAGACCAAACAGATCCACGAGGCTCCCCAGTAAATGGGATGGTGAGCAACACCTGATATACAAAGGCAGGCAGATGGCAGAAGCCTGGGCCTAGCCTGGAGACAGAGCGCCTGGCAACAGCCACACCCGTCCTCGGGGGGTCCTGACGTGCCAGTGTCCTGGGGACAGAGCCCAGTGGGGTCAGGGCCCAGGCCACACCTGGCTCTCAGATGGGGCAGGCTGGTCAGTGAGGCCTCCACGGTGTGGGCTCTGGCCGAGGCCTCAGGAAGGAGGTTCACCAGGAAGGGAGAGCTGGAAAGAGGGGCCTCCACCACCACCAGGTTCAGGGGGAGGCTGCTAGAACTTACCTGGCAGGGGCCAATCTAAACAGCAAAGTCTCTACCTGGCCCCTCCAGGAGTCCGCAACTGGAGGAAGGAGCCACCGCCCATCTGAGGCCCTGAGTCAGCCAGCAGGGCCCCCTGTGACTCCACAACAGACAAGGCCAAGGATCTGTCAGAGCCGGGAGGGAGGAGAGGCAAGGTTGGGGGTGGGCGGAGGGCTGCTGGTCACTGGTCTGACCGGACCCTAGGGGGCTGTCGGGGCTGATAGTGGGGCGTCTCTTATGAACAGAAGCAGGGACGCAGCCCCATCACCCAAGCTCCTGGTCCTGGCAGGAGAACCGGGGGGCAGTGAGGACGCCCTGGGGGCAGTACCATCTGGGAAAGGCGGACCCAGGATGTGCGGAAGAGAAGGCCGCTGTGGGACTCCAGCCTGCCATCAGTTTGCTGTGGAAGTGCCAAAGGCTGAGCCGTCAGAGGGGAGATGGCAAGAACAGGGTGTCTGCCACCAGGCCTGCACCCAGACAAGGAAGAGCCTCAGCAGGGCCAGTCCAGCCAGCTTAGCCTTTCGCTCCCCAGCAGGCAGAAGTGGGAGAACCAGCCCTGGCTACCAGCCCAGCCGGCAGTGATTCTGGCATCTCCAGTTGCCAGGGAGACAGGCAGGAGGAAGCAGGGGAGCGGCTGCTGGGGCCAGTTCTCCCAGCCGAAGAGCTGAGGCCAGCTCCGCAGAGCCTCGCAGGAGCCAGGGACCCAAGGAGGCAGTGAGAAGTATAAGGCGAAGAGAGAAGGTCTTGTGGTTACAGTGAGACCTCCGGACGGCCAGGTGGGCCAGCCAGAAAGGGAGGAGCTGTCTGGGGGCAGGCTCCAGCTTCCCTCTCCCAGGGGACTCAGAGCCCCTTTTCCGGGCAGGACCCCCTGGCTTCCGTAAGGCTGAAACCAGGAGGGAGAGTCCAGAGTGGGGGCTGCCGGAGCAGGGGGCGGGCAGGGCGGGCACTCAGTGCCCCTTGGCGTCGGGGATAGGAAAGAGCTCCCCTTGGTGATCCAGGAGGAACTTAGTGAACGTGTTGATGGGATTAATAGCCTTGAGGGTGATGGCGGCGTCCTTGGCCCACAGCAGGTTAGGGCCGAAGACGACGGCCAGGTTAGTGTTGGTCATCTTGTTCTGGTCAGAGAGGGCCGAGATCTGCGGGAGGAACGGCGGGGTTGGAGGCGGCGCTGCAGCCGGAAACCGCAGGCCCTGCCTCCCGCGCCGACACCCAAGGCCAGGAGCAGCGCCCCCTGCCCCGACTCCAGGCGAGCGGAGAGGCCGGCGCCCAGCCCCACCTGCACGAGGAAGGCGGTGAGGAAACGCAGCACCAGGTAGTTCTCCTCGGGCAGCGTCTGCAGGGCCCGCAGCGTGGCCTTCACCCTCTGACTCTCGTCGATGTCTGCGAGAAACGGGCGCCTGGGTCACACGGGCCCATGGCCGGACTGGTTCGGGAAGCCCTATCGGGAGGCTAGAGGGAGACCCCCAACCAGACTTTTCCTGGGCAGACAGGCGTGCTCTGAGGCCAGCTGCGACCCCATCCTGCGGACGCTGGGGAGGGGAGAGGGGGCCACTCACTGAGGAAGCCCACCACGTGCGAGTAGAGGTCAAAGGTGAGCAGGGGCTCGGGGAGCTCGCGGAGGAATGTCTTGAGGATGACTGCCGGCAGGTGCAACTCGTTGTACTGCTCGAAGTCCACAGGCAGCCCTGGAGATGCGAGGGCGGGGCGCGGAAAGGCGCTGGGCGGGGCCCGGAGCCCAGCAGCCAATCCTGGTCGCCCCCTTGGCCACAAGCCCCGCCTCCCACGAGACAGGGGCACAAGGCAGGCCGTCCACGGAGTGGGGCCCCTGAACACACATCACGGCCGTTCCTCGCCTCCCTCCAGAAACCACATCTAGGAGGAAATGGGTCTGGGACAAGCAGGCAGGAGTGAGGCCCGTGTAATCATATCAAATGGCACAGAAACCACACACACAGGCACACAAGATCTGCACCGGCCCTCGGGGTTCAGCACGTCCCTGGGGGCCACTCACCCATGTTGTACTTGTGCTGAACTTCCCGGACAACCTGGGTGTTGGCCGACCTCCGGAAAATCCCCTCAGTGGTGAGGCCTGGCAAAAGGCCGGGCCTGGTGAGTCTCAGAGCTCTGGGGCGCCGTGTGGACTCCCCCACCCCTTCCGCGCGTGCCTTGGGCTTCCCATCCTGGCCAGGGCGGTACTGGTGCACGTGGGACCCCGCCCAGCCCTGCCCCGCAGCTCCCCGAGGGCGGAGGGCGCGCGGGGCACTCACCGTGGGCCCGCAGGTAGGCAACGGTCTCCCGCAGCACAGGCGGAATGGGCTGCTGCTCTGGGTTCTTCTCGCGAAGCCTGCGGGCACGAGGCTGTGAGGGCCCTGCCGCCCTCCCGGCCCCCGGATGCCGGCCCCACCCCACCTTTCGCGGACTCACTGCTGTAAGGAGACCCCGAACTGCTGGTTGGGCAGAGGGGGCCGTGGTGGCATGGGCCTGGGGGCCGTCGCGGGGCTCTTCTGGGTAGACTTGAGGAAGTCGTCATACCTGCGGGAGCAGTGGGGAGGGTCGGGCCCCCGGCCTGGCTCTGCGGTCACTATGGCAACTCTTGTGTGTCAGACACTGGACTGCCTTACATGGATGACCGCATTCAGTCCTCCCACCAAACCAGCTTTGCCCAGGAGTAAGGGAAGACTTCAAAAGGCTCATCACCGCGCGGGGAGCTGAGCTCCCCGTGTCAGATGGCAGCTTCCCACTGGCTCTTGGTTTTACACACAGTGTGTCTGTATCTCAGGGCTACTCTCCCACCTCGTCCCCCACCTCCCTCCCCTACTCTGTCCACCAGGGAGGGAGGCTCCAGGGTGAGGGAACTGTGCTGTGTACATAGAGCATATTCACGAGGCTGTACAACAGAAACGAACCCAACATTGTAAAGCGATTACACGCCACTTAAAACTAAAAAAAAAAAAAGATTCAGCGACATAGCTTCTCAGCGGCAGATATGGGACCTGAACTCGCTCACTCGGACCCCATGTACTGCCTCTTTCTCATTACATCTGCATCCTTGGTGTATCCTGGGGGTCTCAAGGCTGCTTCTCCCCTTGGCCGGCATACCCTCCCCTCACAGGCATGACCTGCTCGTAGAGTGCCCGCTGGGCACACACAGCCCCCGCCCCGGCCTCACTTGAGCACTTGCCGGGGGATCCCCAGTTGCTCCAGCTTCACGTGCTCACTCAGCTCACTCAGGTAATTCACGTAGAAGATCTTCTGCCCGAACTTGAAGCTGTTGGTGGGAAGAGAGCGCATGTGGGTCCAGGGCGGGCTGGCTCCAGCAGGCCTCCGCGCACTCTCAGCGGCCCACCCAGGTCAGGCAGAGGCCTGACCAGTCTGTCCCCAGAATGGGTGGCTTCCTGGGGACCTGCTTCACAGCTCACGGTGGGGCATGAGAGACCAGTGCCCGCCCTGGGCCCACACACCTAATGATGGGCTTAAAGAGGATGAGCAGGGTCTTGATGAACATGGTGGGGTGCACGATGTACAGAGCCTTGATGTTCTTCTTGTACCTGCAGACAGAACAGGTGCTCAGGGGACAGGCACAGAGCTGGGCCTTGACATGTGTTTCCTGACTTGATGACTCGCGGCAGGCCTGGAGGTGAAGCGCCACTGCGGCCCTATTTTACACATTAGAAAACAGGCTCGGAGAGCTTAAGGAACACGAAAAAGGTCACGGAGGGAGCCAGCAGAGAAACGGATTTAAGCCCAGGCCATTCCAAGGTGGGAGTCTTAGTGTTCTATCTACCCAGGTCGGGGGGCACCTGCCTCCCCCGGGGCATGGAATACACGCTCCTGCCCAAGCAGAGGGCAGCCCAGCATAGGGTGGAGGTGCTGGCCCCCTGGGGCCCTGGAGTTTCCCCCAAGGCCCCCACCCACTTGCGGTCAAACTCCCGGTAGGCATCCCGGAGCCAGCTGAAGGAGGGCTTGTTGTCGCTGGTGAGGCCGTGGTGTAGGTAGAGCAGTGTGTAGTCGCTCTCCACGTACTGGTCCAGGGTATGCTTCAGGTATCTGCAAGAGAGCCCCACTCAGGCCTGCCCTGTGCACAGGGGAGGCCCGGGTAAGACAGACCCCGCGCCCCAGGAAGCCGCCCCCTCCGCCCGCCCGGTCTGTTCTGGCTGCACAGCTGGTCACCGTGTCGTGGTGGGCGAGGGACAGCTGGGCTGGGCGAGGAATAACAGTGACAAGGACAGTTCTCCTGAGCACCGACTGGAAGTCAGGAGACCAGGACTCTTACTGGAGCCACCTCACGTGCCTCCAGTCAAAACGGGAATAGCCTTTCCCCTCACGGGACTGCTGCGAGTCAGTGATGATGGCGGTCACCACTGGTCAGGATTAAGCGTTCAGTGTCTACCGAGCACTTTGCATACACTGTCTCACGCCTTCCTCATTATAATGGAGGCTGACACGATTCTCCTCTTACAAGTGAGGGCAGTGAGGCTCAGAGAGGTCCAGCTTGTGGGAGAGCCTGGAGGTGAACTGACTCCAAGTGTGGCCGCGTTGATCATGGGACAGGTCTGCCTTTCACACCCGCAGGGCTGGCTGCGGAGCACTGTGAAAGGGGATCGGAGTGGACAGGGGGCCTCCTCTCCTGCTCCAGGTTTTGTTTTTTCTGGACAGCTTGTGGACCAAGGACCCACAGTTCAAGTTCCCAATCCTCACAGCACAATACCTCCCATCAAATGCAAACACACACACTGGGCTCATCTGAGGTGGGGAAGTAGGAAGTGAATGCATATGAATTCCAGAGAGGGAGAGGAGCCCTGGGGAAAACCTACATCCCACCTGGCCTACAGCTCCCAGGTCCCAGGAGGAATGCTGCTCCAGGTGGGGAGGCTGGGAGGGCAGGAATGCTAAGGGCTTCCAAGGAGACACGGGGTAGGAGGAAAGGAGCTGGGAAAAGTGCCCAAGGATGAGACTAAGTGCCCAGACACAATCTGACCTAACCCAGAAAGGATAACCTGAACACTGGTCCACGGGTGCCCGGCTGGGACAGCACTGGTGGGTGTGTGAGGTGTCTGATGCCGGACTGATTATCTTAATTCTGATCATCATCACCGCACAAGAATTTACCCCTTATACACACTGAGCACTTTGGAAAAAGAGCTGTCACATAAAGAGAGGGCATTTTGCAACTGTAAAGCGGCAAAAGTTAGGGGCTTCCCTGGTGGTCCAGGGGTCAAGACTCAGAGCTTCCCCTGCAAGGGCCATGGCCTCGATCCCTGGTGGGGGAACCAAGAGCCCGCGTGCCGCACGATTGATTTATTTACAAAGATAAGTAAGTAAAACAGCAAAGGCTGTAGTGAAAATACACTCATCCTTTGATAAATGTTATGACATTTGGGAGGGCAATGAAGCGATGTTTATCCGAAGCTATAAAATGTTCATACTGTTTGACCTGGTAAAAATGTGTCCAGGAATTTATCCCAAGGAACTAATCAGAGATGGACAGAAATGTTTTAATAAAAGGCTGCTTATTATAGCCTGTTTTATAATGGGGGGAAAAATGA
Organism: Oreotragus oreotragus; assembly: GCA_006410675.1. Taxonomy (NCBI): domain Eukaryota; kingdom Metazoa; phylum Chordata; class Mammalia; order Artiodactyla; family Bovidae; genus Oreotragus; species Oreotragus oreotragus. Next base: position 280,332 of record SJYX01017732.1, on the reverse strand, counting down.
GCAGCAAACTCAGTGTCCAAGAATAGGGAATTGGTTAAATAAATCACAGGACATCTATAAATAGAATACCCCACAGGATGTTTCTGCGAACAGAACCAATCTGTGAAGCTTGATGTAAGAACAGTGGTTACACTTTGGGGCAGTGACTGGAAGAGCAAAGGGAGGTTTGTGGGTGTGGATGACATGGGTATATTTAATTTTTGAAAATTCATCAAGCAGTATACATAATGTGCTTGCTTTCCTGGATACATATATATCGATAACAATTTTTTAAAAGGATGTCCTTGAGGAATGTCTAATGCTCAGAAGATAAAAACATTATGTAATATATAAAACTGACTATAGAGTCCAATATATGTTACAGAAAAAAAAAATAGGACGTGAATACACTAAAATATTACCAGTGGTTTTTCTCTCCAGGTGGTGGGTTTATGGGACATTTTATCACTCTCTATACTTCTTCTTAATCGCTATCTACATTTTTCTAAATTCTTGAAATCTGTGATACAGATAAATACAATAGCATTTCATGTATATTTTCTTACCTAAGGCCCACACCATCCTGTGAAATGAGCACAATTCTTATTTTTATAGGGCTCAGGAGAGACCTGACCCAAGCACACAGCTAGTTAATGGCAGGGCTGCAGTTTCATTGGTCTTCTGCATCCAAGCTTCAGGCACTTTCTGCTTCAACCCCCCAAATCTGACTGGACAGCTGGGAAAAGCCAAGCCTGAGATAATCAGACTGGAAACAAGGTGACAGGACTGATGCTAGATGAAAGTGTCTCCTTGTCAGGCTGGGTGGAGGGGGTAAGACAGGACAGGGGACAGAGGGCTTCCTGAAGCCCCCCGAGTAGGGGGCAGCCTCACCCGGCAAGCTCGCTCCTGAAAATTGGGTGCTTTCCCACCGTCCCTCCTCTGACTTCTCCCACTCCGTCATTCGGCCAGGAGTCTGTCCCATGCCTTGCCAGATGCTGAGATAAAACTAGAGAGGAGGGCATGTGACTCAGCCCCCCTCAGGCGGGGGTCCCTGGCCTGTTACTGGCCGGGCCGGGCCGCAGGACAGGCCCGGGCAAGGCTCTGCCTGCCTGCACGGCTGAGGAGCCCCAGGAGGAGGCTAGAAAGTAGAGGGAAAGCAGTCACACGGGACTGCAGAAACTGCACTCCGCCACCCCCGCCCCGCCCCTGCGCCTTTCTGCTGCAGCAGCCCCAGACTCTCTTTGACCCCACACCAGCCCCTCCACATACACAACCGCTCAGGACCCCCAAAGAGCCGGTCAGGGCAGGGCAGACATTCTCAGCCGCGGGGAGTGCTTTGAAGTGGTCGGGAAAGGAGTGCAGGATGGGAATCTGCACACACGGAGGAGGAGCCTCAGGAGGAAGGCAGCTGCGGCCTTGCCTCCACACGCGCTATGGGCCCAGCGCAGGCCTGGTGGGGGCCCAAGGACCCACACTTATCAGAACAGAGCCTGTCAAGCTTCCGCTTTCCATCAGCCTTCGCACTTGCCTCTGCAGATTTCCAGACCAACCAGAGCTATTTCATCCATTTGGCTATCACAATCCACACAGGTACAGAAGTCGTTTCACCAGATGTGGCACAAAATACAGTTAATGGTAATTATTCATGTAAATGGTGAACAACTGTAACCGCCTCAGACTGATCATCATCTTAATCAGGCCTCATGTGTGGACAGTATTTGACTTTTCAAAGTGTTTTCCCGAGCAGTATCTCACTCCTACAGGGAACAAGGACTGTATCATCCCCTAAGAAAAGTGAAAAGAAGCTGGAAGAGATGAAGGCCACTTGCCAAGGTCACACAGATGGCTTCCAGGACTAGAAATCAGGTCTGATTCCTAGCCCACCCCCCAGATGTAAAATGGCTCGCTGAGGAGCTGCAGCTAGTGAAGGCTGTGCGGTGAGAAGCCCCCGCTCGCCGCAACTAGAGAAAAGCCCGCCCGGCCACGAAGACCCAGCACAGTCAAACTTCAATACAATTATTAAAAAAAAAAAACCAGCGCTTCCCTGATGGCTCAGTGGTAAAGACTGCACCTACCAATGCAGGTTCAACAGCTGATCCGGGAAGATCCCAGATGCCACGGAGCAGCTAAGCCCGTGTGCCACAGCTTGCTGAGCCTGTGCTCCAGAGCCGGGAGCCGCAACTACCGAGGCCTGAGCACCCCGGAACCCGTGCTCCGCCACACCGGAGGCCACTGCAACAGAAAAGCCCCTGCAGCAGCGAGGACCCGGCACAGCCAAAGACAGACGGACGGACAAAACGAGACAGCTCTCAGCAGAAGGGGGAGGCCTTGAGGGAGGTGGCTGGCTCGGTACTCCCAGGGCAGGAAGGGGCAGGAAGGAAGATGGCCTCCCACAGCAGGAGGGATCCGGGCACGCGCCCACCACTGCCCCCCCACCCCCCGTGGACACTCACCCCAGGAGCTTGCTGTGGTCCAGCTGGTGGCTCGGGGGCATTCGGCAGGCGCTGAACACAATGATCTTCCGTCCGTACTTGTCATCTCCTAGGTGTGGAGAAAGACGGAAGACAGTAGGTGTGTGATCAGCCACGAGCAGTCAGGTGAGATCTGAAAGGGGCCAGGCCTGGAGACCCATGCTGTTTAGCTCGGGGGCCAGGCGGACAGACCTCTGTGCAGCTGCCTGCACTCGAGGGCATGTCGCTGAAGAAAGAGGGACAGGGTGCTCTCAGGGCTGCTGACCCGGGGTATAAAAAATGCAATATGACTTTGTGAAAAGTCAAGCCTGGTGGAAAACCACCCAAATGTCTGTCAGAGGATGGGTGGATAAAGATGTGGTGTCTCTGTGCAGTGGACTACTGCTTGGCAATAAAAAGGCAGGGAGCACTGATGCATGCCACATTGTGAGTGAACCTTGACACCAGGGTGCTAAGTGAAAGAACCCGAATGGAAACACGCTGTTTGGTCCCACTTATATGAGCTATGTAGGTAAATTTGTAGCAAAGGAAAGCAAATCAGTGGTTACAGGTGCTGGGAGGAAGGGAGAACAGGGACTGATGCTTACGGTTATGGGGGGTGGCATGGGTGACACCGTGGATGAGATGATGGAACTAGACAGAGGCAGTGGTTGCACAACAGCGAGCATGTACTAACCACCACCAAGTCAAACACTTTAAACCCGCTAATTTTACAGTCTGTAAATTTCGCCATAACAAAACCCAAAAGTCACAGCCGCCAAAGCAACTGCCACACATCATAATCCCACACTTATCCCTGAAGCACCCACTCTGAGCAGCCTGTATGTGAAAAACTTCTTGGAGCCCCCTTCTCAGAAAGCCTGGGGCCACCGAGGAAATCAGTCTGATGACTTAATAGTCATGTCTTGCTCTTGACTACTAACAGAACTTTCTGATTTTTACTATCAGAACTATTGGCCACAGTTGACTGATCTCTGGACATTTCTATAAATCATTTCTTTCTCCTTAAGGATATTCTAAAGAACGTGGAGTTCAGAGAAGTTTATGATGCTTTGGAAAAGCTCTCATGGCGTAAATCCCTGAGGGATGTCTGTCCAAAACGAGTCACTATTTCATGGTCTGACCATCTGGCCTTGTCATGAAACCGGGGAGCTTCTGAGACACGAGACAGCCTCCCAAGGTGAGATGCTCTTCCAGGGTCAGTGTGGACCAGGGACCCCAGGCAAAGCCGGGTGGGGATAAGGCTTGGTCCTCTGTGCCCCATGTCCCACGGCCCTTCCCTTCATCTTTAGCCTCACGCTCTCCAGAGTCACCAGACCACACTCACCTAATGCCCCTCCTTCAGAGGCAAATTAAAAAACCATTTACACAGCCCACATGGCCTGTCTGCCTCTCACCTCTGAGGACTAAGGGATTCCTTGACACCTTACTACTGAGTGTTCTTCTCCATGTTTAATGAACTATGGTCTTCATGATCCTTCTGGTCAGTGACTTAACCCAGGACTCAGTGCTTTGCCAAGGCTCTGCCCTTCTGCTCAAGGCTGAGGCAGGCTTCTGGAATGTGGGCGGCATGGCCTCAGTCCCTGCTGGCACTCTGGCCTGAGCCCACACCTCCCAGGCTTCTAGGAGTCTATCATGTCCAGCCTCTGGATCAACCCCTCCAACAATCCCATCTCCACCCAGAACACTGCCAAGCCTCTGTCGGCCCTGAAAGGTGCTAGCTGGGGCCCTCCCAGAATTTCCTGGGTCAGGTTTCCCATCAGGCCCAGAGACTGGTTCCATTCTTCTTTCTAAACTGCCCCAACTTCCAGCTGTAGAGAATTAGAAACATCTACCTGCACCTGTCTCTCCTGCCTTGACTCCCCTTTCCTCCTGAACCCCATCCTGAGCTGTGTAAAAGCCCCTCAGAAAGGCTCACAGGACTCCCCAGGCTTGGCCCCATCTCCCCACCGTGGCAGGCTCACACTCCACACACTTTCAGGCCAGTGCACAGCAGGCGGCTTCAGCGAATACCTCTCATGCCAGACTGACAGGACTTCCTCCAGGCAATTCTGCTCCTCTCTGCTATCTCCTCTGAACCCCTAAGACTTGTCCCAAGCAGAAGCCTGTGTCTCTCCTCCTTCCCCGGGGCAGGCCAGGGGCAATTTCCCACGTGAACTGTCACTGATCTTTGTCACGACGATTTGACTCCCCTGTGTAACTATCTTCGTGTCTGTCTCTTCTGGAAGCGATGAGCAGCTCACAGACAGGTGCCGCCTTGTCCATCTTTGACTGTCCAGTGCTGGTCCAGAGCCCAGCAACGTGACGGATATTCAGGAAGCGCCGGTCGCCTGGCGCAGGTCAGCCCGGCATGGTTCTATTTCTGAGTTTGCTCACGGTGCTATCTGGGTTATGAGTCTGCTCGGGGCAGTTTCCCAAAGCGCCGGGCAGACTTCCTCCAGACTTCACAAGCCGAGACCCTTCTGCAAGCATTCCTGAGGAGGAGGCGGTGCAGCTCCGTCCAGCAGCAGGTCTGTTTTGAAGGAGCAGGTGTCACCTGCTCTTCTTCACAGCCTGGCCCAGATCCCGAGGCGCTGGGCCCCTTAGCGGCCAGCATGGGGTGGCTCTGCTGCCTGCTCTGATTCGCCTCCCACTGACTCCGACAGAAGGAAGAGCAGGCTGGCCGGGGGCAAGGATGAAGGGAGCTTAATAACCTCTCGGCCTCCTACTATGACCCTGTGGCTGGGGGAGGGGAGCGGGGAAGGAGGTTTTGGGAGGAAGGGGATGCATCATCTCTCTTCTGTGAATAGAGGAAACACCCAGGGTGCAGGGGGAGTGCTGGGAGGAGAATCGAGGATTCTGAAAGACTGTCATCGCTGCCTTCCAACAGTAAGGTAACGCTCACTGGCTGGGGGCTCAGATGGTAAAGAATCTGCCTGCAGTGCAGCAGACCCAGGTTCGATCCCTGGACCAGGAAGATCCCCTGGAGAAGGGAATGGCTATCCACTCCAATATTCTTGCCTGGAGAATTCCACGAACAGTGGAGCCTGGTGGGCGGCAGTCCATGGGGCTGCACAGAGTTGGACACAACTGAGTGACTCACACACACTGGCTGGCAGACTTGAGGACTCTGGCAGGGCAGGAGGTCTGAGCTCACAGGGCCCTGGGATTTAAGGAGCTGGCAACTGATTAAGCAAGCAGCTGAGGTGAGGGGCCAGAGGCCTGTGGTTCCACCACTCAGCTGCCCCAGCACCTTGTAAATGGGACACTGGCTCCTCAACTGGGGTTCCACCAGTGGGCACCCGCCAACGCCATGATGTTAGAGAAAAGACATTACCATTCCGTGCATGTGTTTTCTGCAAAAGAGGGCCATACCTTTCATATCCCTAAGGAGGCCGCCTGACCACTTCAAGAACCACTTCACAGGACTGTACGATCCGTGAAAGACGGAGTGTACATTTTTCCTCAATGAATCCTCAATGCTGACTACTGGGCTTGTTCCAGAGTAAATGTTTTACAAATGCAAGTGAAGTCAGGATGGGGATGAGGGACAAAGTTGGGGGTGGGGGGGCGGTCAGGGAGAGACCAGATGGCAAGAATCTCAGAGCAGCAAGGAACGAGACATGGGTAAGCCCCGGGCCCAGCACCTGCCCTCTCCTCCTTGGAGTGGAGCCCCAGCTGCCCAAGTCCTGCGTGGCTCGGGCATCTGCCAATAGGCAGGGTAACTGCTCCTCCAAGACACATGCCTAAAAAAGGCCTGGGAGTCCCCTCTTCATCTCAGAAGAGAACAGACTTCTACCCTGGAGACTGAAGGGAAAGAAGGAGCTGTGTCCCCAGAGCACTGAGGGAGAGGGCTCAGAGGGCAGGCCCGGTGCTTGTGGAACAGCACCAGGAAAAGACCAGCTGCCTGAGAATGAAATCTCTGCCTTCCCCAGACACCGATTAGGAACTTCCCAGGGGTACCTGGGGGTTAGCCACAGCGCGCCTCCTCCAGCAGGCATGCTGGACGGGCCGGACCAGCACCCTCCCACAACCTGAGAGCAGGCGGCCAAGGAGGTGGGAGGTGGGAGGTGGGAGCTGGGGCATGTTTGCGCAAAGGTTAAACTGCTGGCGATACTGCAAGTCAGCTAACATCACTGTTGGTGGCTTGAAATCTGCTATTGGCAGGTAAAAACTGAAAATGCTACCAATATTACAGTAACAGTTTTTGGGTTTTTTTTTTCCTTTCTGGAGGGCCAACTATTAAACATTTACCAGCATGCCACTGCAAACCACCCATGTGGACCAGTCAGATTTGACTGTGGAACATGCCAGCAAGGGCAACAGAGGACTGCAGAGGAGCTGGGGAACATAACCCACTTTCCCTTGCAGGAGGGGCTCCAAGGCCAGGACTCCCCGGACGTTGCCATAGTCTTCATCAAACAACTCCTGCTCGGGCAGTGCCAATCCTAACACCTCTCAGCAGTCAGAGAGGCACACACATGGGGGATGCCCCCCGAGAGAGGCCCCGAGCCAGCACTCAGGCCAGGCCATGGCTCGCAAGCAGCCCCACGACCCACCGTGGACAAGGCCCCTCCCTCCAGCTGTGGTTCCACCACTCAGCTGCCCCAGCACCTCGTAAATGGGACACTGGATCCTGCTCTGGGACGCCGTGCCCTTGGGGCTCTGCACGTGTCCCGCACAGCCCCCACGCTGTCACACCTCCTAAATCCTCTTCGATCTCCACCGGCCCCCCTGGCCCCGGCGCCACCAGCTCCCAGCTCCTGGGAGTGGGGCTGCAATTAAGCTGGCCCCACCTGGCTTCCACCAAGAGCCCTTCTTGATCCACAGCCCAGAGAAGGCCAAGCATGGAGAGCCAGCAACACACCTACCTGGCTGGGCCCCCTCAGGCTCACCACACCCTGGAGAGACAGAAAGAAGTTGCCGCTTGGCTCGCAAGGGTCGCACCTGAGGGGGGCTGGGGGCAGCCTACCCTGCTGTGCCAGTGACTTGGGCATGCGCGCCAGGAGGAGGTCAGGAGACAGACTCCCTCACATCAGACACTCCCAACCAGGTCCATCTCTGGGAGCAGGCAAAGTTCTAAACCTTCAAGGGACCCTCCTGTGCTCAGGGGAGGACCAGATCACTAAAGAGCTCTCGGCCTTGCTGAAGTAGGGCTGAGAGAGGCCACCGCCAAGTTCTCTAAACCAGACCAGGGTAGGCGTCAGGGACATCGATGCCAAGGAAACACCTTGAAAAGTTAGGGACAACCTTCTCAACTTCCCCACCCGTCCCCGAGCCCAGCATCAAGAGAGACGGGGCTCCCTGCCCCTTCCCTGTGGCCGGCTGCCTCCAGGTACCCCTCGACCAGCACGGCACAGGGCTCCGGGGGCTACAAGCCATCTGGCTCCCCTAGTCCACCCCAAGACCTCAGAGCAGGGCCATGCTGCCACCCTGCTTACGGCTGAAGGAAAGACAAAGGATCCTACAGGTTCAACTTCCTCTTTCAGCAGGAGGACCTTAAGGGCAGAAACCAGGGCGTCAACATCTCTGCTTCCTCCCTGCTGCAGGGGTCTTCTGGGCCCCGTGTTATGAACAGCAGCGTGGGCACTCACTGAGGCCAAGACTCGAGGGGGCCCCTACACCGTTCTTAGCAGGTAGGACATGTGTGGGGAACCCAATGCTAGAAACCAGGGCGTCAACATCTCTGCTTCCTCCCTGCTGCAGGGGTCTTCTGGGCCCCGTGTTATGAACAGCAGCGTGGGCACTCACTGAGGCCAAGACTCGAGGGGGCCCCTACACCGTTCTTAGCAGGTAGGACATGTGTGGGGAACCCAATGCCCCAGGAGTCACATGGCTCCTAACTCCCGAAAGAAGGCTCTGCCATTCCAGACTTAGAGTTGGGGTTTCTCCAGAGGGACTGGCACCTCCCTGGGATTCCTAAGAACTCCTGGGGTAGAAAAGTTGACCTAAGGCAAAGGGCAGGGAGGTGCATGAACACATGTTCAGGGCCAACTATATTCCGGCTGTGGGCCAGACACATGTTCACTGCCGTCATCCTCTGAGCAACCCTGTGAGGAGGAAACGCGCTCAGAGGCAGACCTGGGAATCCCACCCAGGGCTCTCAGCACACCTCCCACACGCCATCTGCCAACGGAGACCAGGCCACAGGTCGGGAGGTGGTTGCGGGTGATCAGACCAAGCGGCTCTCACAAGTGAGTCTGCTTGTTGAAAGAATGCGACGTGCAGGGAGCTCGGCTCAGCACCCTGTGACGGCTGAGGAGGCGAGGCGGGGGTGGGGGCCGGAGGGAGGTCCGAGGGGTGTGTGTATACACATGCACTGATGGCCAATTTCTGTGACTGTATGGCAGAAACCAGCACAACATTGTAAAGCAATCATCCTCCGATTAAGAAACAAAAAGCAAAAATAAAGGGAACTCGAAAAGAAAAAAAAAAAGGTACATGGAACCGGAAGAGCTCCCCGGTCAGGGGTCAAGCCTGCCCCTCCCCTGCAGCCCCTTGCCCTCAGGCAGGAGGGGCTGGCTTCCTTAAGCCAGGAGTGTGGACTGTGGGGGACAAGGTGCAAGGCTGGGGGGCAGGGGGCACTCACCTGCCACCTCCACAATCTGGTGCCGCGCGATGTCGTAGTAAGGGTCATCCCACCTCAGGTGTGTGACAGGCTCCGGGGAGCTGCTCTTGGAGTCATCTGAGGAGCGCAGCAAAGTCAGGGGACGATCCGGGGGCTGCGCTAACGTCTCCCTCTGAGCTTCATGCTCTCTGGCCCTTCCCCAGGTAAGGCCTGTGCCCCAGCCCCACCCTCATCTGATCTGATCTTCTCTGATGGGGGCTGATCTGTTTGTCCCCACCTCATCCTCCCAGGGTCTTCCTTCCATAGGAAGTGCAGGGGGGGGTCTCCCCTTCTAAGGCACCCAAGGCTGCTGACATCGGGCCGCGCCCACCTGACTTGGGAAAGTCGGGCATTTCATCTGAGGGCCAGTTCTTCTCATCGATGGAAGCTAGCTTCAGCTGGTTCAGAGCCTGGCTGGGGTCATCCAAGGTCAGGTCGTCCTGCAGCTCTGAGAGAGGGTCCATGGCCAAGCCTGCACCCCACAGCTCCACACGGCAGAACCCACAGAAAACCCTGAGAGACAGAAGGGAGCTGGCTGCTCAGTGAGGCACTCTCTTCACCCATGACTTCTACGGCAAGCCCTCCGGCCCCCACTCTTTGCTCCCCTGTTCTGTCCCTGTTCCTCAACATCTCTCCCCCGTGCCAAGAGCACCATGGAGTGCCTGGCTTTCCTGGCTCCATGGTTTTCTGGCACGCTGTCAGGAAAGGCAGCTGGGGCAACAGAGGGCACGGCTCAGTGCCCGCCGTCAGGCCCCTCCAGCTGGATGTGGAAGGGCTGCGCCACACCCTGCACTGCCCATTGCCCTGCTGGGTCAGCCATGCCATCCCAGCTGCGGAGGGTCGAGGCCCATGCCCCTCTCCTCCAGGGTCATAGAGCACGGACGCCTCCCAGACCCCAGCAGTTACGAGGAAGAGATTGCGCAAGAATCTAAGGCGCACAGGGTTGCTCCAGACCCCTGCCTGAAACAGGTCAGCTGTGGTCGTGGGAGCAGGAGGTGGCCAGAGGCAATAAGGCTGAAGGAAAAAGGTCACAGCCAAGGGGCCCAGCTGGGTTTGCCCCAGAACAGGATTGAGCACCAGGAAATGCAATCTGCCTGCCAGTCACCGCGGACAATCTGCAGGCTCCTGGAGGCTCCCAAGCCCACTCTACTCTGTGGGGACCTCCTGATGGCAGCTTCAGACACCCTTAAGGATCAGAGGGTACGGGTGGGGAAGGAGGAAGCCCACAATACCCAGAGTGCAGAGATCCGGGAGGTGGAAACTAGCACAGCAGCTGCCACAGGCAGGCAAGGAGAAGAGCCAGCTCTGAGGGTGGGTCTGCTCGGGTCTGGGGTCTGGCCTTAGGGACGCGGCTGCATGCAGCTCGGAGGCGGCACCTTCTGCCCTTGGCCCTGACGAGAAGTTCACCCCTTCTGCCTTCACCAGCTCACCAGATGTGTGAGGGAGGGGAGTTTTAATTCAACCCATTCGGCCAGCCCCGCAGGAGAGGCTGCTCTAAGTCCACTGCATTCCTGGAGCCCCGAAAAATGACATATATGGTCAGAGACTCAGCAGGGCAGATAAGGAGTGCAGACAAGACCCAGACGCGGGCAGGGGAGAAGAGGCGAGAACTGTGGGCCCAGATCCAGACCCTGGACACCTCTGAGCAACGTGACAATCTCCTGTGCACATCTTGGCAAAGATTCTGGATGGCAAACTGGCGGCTCCCTACTTCCTTACGTAGCAACAACCTAGCAACAACTGCCCTGTTACCAAAGCAACCACACTGCTTCAGTGGTAAAAGCTCTTTGAAGGTCTGGAGCCAAAACTGAGCCGCCAAGCAACTCCCATGCCCCACCCAAAAAACACACACCACAACTTTTTCTTCCTCTTCCTGTCCTCTAGCCTTACCTGCTACCCTTATTCACTGCTTATCACCAGAGCACAAGTCCCTTTCCACAAACACAAGAAAGATGTCTTTTCTTGTTTGGGAATGCATTTCTCCCACTGAGTGCCTCTGTACCCCTCACCACAGCTCCCCATCCCATTTCAACCCTCCAACACCTAATTCAAGAATAAGCATCGCCCCAACATTCAGCCAGGAGGCTGTGACGGTTCCCCCAGCGGGGGTCCCTCTCACCAGGTAACAGGGACAGAATGCAGCCCACAGGAACCCTCTCCAGGCCTGAGCCTTCTCTCCATCCCTTCTGCTGAGTTATTGCCCAGATACCAAGAGTTCCTTCAGCCCTGCTCCCAGCTGTTCCAAAGAAGTCTTCCTGCTCACGGTGGGTATTTGATGCTGTGAAAAAGGCATGGGAAGAGATACACCAAGACCTGGGCCATAGAGCTGCGTGGGTCGCAAAATGCTGAGCAAGCCTTCTTCCTATCTAGGCCTAATTTCCTCGTCTACAGAAGTGAAGGTTCCTCCCAGAAATACAATTGTCCAGCGGTCTAAAATACTTATGCTAAAGTGGACAACAGGATTAGAAGAAATAGCTGGGAGTTGAAGTATGTATGAGGGAGGGAGAGGGACACTTTCTCAAAGGGAGATGAGCTCAACTAACCCCACCTCTTCCAGTAACTCACATTTTGCCAGTTCTTCCAAACTGACCTCTGCCCTGCCCCACAACCTCCTTTGCCAGCACAACTAATCATTCTTGTTTCCCCCTCCCAGCCAGTCTGGCCTCTCTCATGACTTTCCAACCAACAGCTCTTGCCCAAGTGAGCCCAGAAGTTCAGCTCCCATTCAGTGGGAGGGGAGGGGAGGCTAGTACAGGGAAATTGGAACATAAAATAGTAGAAAAGAAGTATCCTGGCTGCCCAAGACTCCTGTCGCTTACAAGTCCTGCACCACTCTGCAAAACAGTCTTTTTGTTATTTACTCACTCAGCCATGTTCGACTCTTTTGTGACCCCACCAGGCTCCTCTGTCCATGGGGATTCCCCAGGCAAGAATACTGGAATGGGTTGCCACTTCCTTCTCCAGGGGATCTTCCCAAACCCGAGATGGAACCCATATCTCCTGCATCGCAGGTGGATTCTTTACCACTGAGTGACCTGGGAAGCCTTTACTCTCAGAGTAAATTTTCCCTTCTCAGTTGGTAAAATGTCGACCTTTACAAAAATCTTCAAGACTCACTTTAGGCAGAAGTCCTGGAGCTCTCTGAAATTCTGGAGAAATTAGTGGCTTTTCCCTCAGCAAAATCAGCATGTGTGTGAAATCTTGCATGAAATTTAAGGGATTCACAGGCCCTCTGAGAATTCCTGTTTAAGAAATCCTGCCTGACCTACTCAAAATTACATTTGGCACAGAGTAGATGCTCAGTTGTTTTTTTGAGTAACAGAACAAGTCAATTTGTATCCTAAGAAGAAAAGGGAACCAACCACCCATGAGCTGGATACAAATCACCTTTTCACAACAGCACCAGTGAGGTATGCAAAACAAGAGAGGTATGTAAAACCCATTACAGTTTGAGAAACCTAGCACCAGGAAAAAAAAAATAATAATAATAAGGCAATTGCTTTGGGTCATACAGCAAAGTCAAGATTCCAACCCATGTCTACATTGAGGCGGTCCCTTTGTGCAGGTCAATTCCTTCAGTACTTCTCTAAGGGATTGTTATTCAAGCGATTCTCAAAGTTCTACAAAAAGGACAAAGTAAAGCTTCTTCCCTAATCTCCTCCGTGGATAACTGGAATAAACATCATGAAATCGTATTCTCTGGTGTTGGGATCGCCCTCCTAGGTGCGACTCCAGAATTGTGAAAATGCAAATCTCACAACACAGCGGCAAAACTTCCAACTACAATCACATCTGCACAGAAACTCATGCTTTACCAAACCCGGCTTGGGTGTAATTATCCCATGTCACGAAGACGAAAATGTAACCCGAGAAATGGCAAAGGTGGAATACTTCTTCCCCCAAACCTCTTGGTCTTCGTGCTTGCCCAGCTGGGACCAGGGAGACTTGCCCTTCCCACGAGCTTGCTCGATGACAGCCAGCGAGGCGCCCAGGAACGAGGAAGTAAAGTCCTCTCACTTCAGATCCGAGTGGAGCAGAGCCCGCGCAGTGGGAAGGCCAGGTTCCCAGGCCCCACTCCATCCTCGCTCTCTTCCGCGGGTCTGCTCCGATCCTCCCCATCCGAANATCTTTTCCAATGAGTCAACTCTTCGTATGAGGTGGCCAAAGTTTTGGAGTTTTAGCTTCAGCATCAGTCCTTCCAATGAACACCTAGGATTGATCTCCTTTAGAATGGACTGGTTGTATCTCCTTGCAGTCCAAGGGACTCTCAAGAGTCCTCTCCAACACCACAGTTCAAAAGCATTAATTCTTTGCTGCTCAACTTTCTTTATAGTCCAACTCTCACATCCATACATGGCCACTGGAAAAACCATAGCCTTGACTAGACGGACCTTTGTTGGCAAAGTAATGTGTCTGCTTTTTTATATGCTATCTAGGTTACTCATAACTTTCCTTCCAAGGAGTAAGCGTCTTTTAATTTCATGGCTGCAGTTACCATCCACAGTGATTTTGGAGCACCCCCAAAATAGAGTCTGACACTGTTTCCTCTGCTTTCCCATCTATCTCCCATGAAGTGATGGGACCAGATGCCATGATCTTCGTTTTCTGAATGTTGAGCTTTAAGCCATCTTTTTCACTCTCCTCTTTCACTTTCATCAAGAGGCTTTTTAGTTCCTCTTCACTTTCTGCCATAAGGGTGGTGTCATCTGCATATCTGAGGTTATTGCTGCTTCTCCCGGCAATCTTGATTCCAGCCTGTGCTTCTTCCAGCCCAGCGTTTCTCATGATGTACTCTGCATATAAGGTAAATAGCAGGGTGACAATATACAGCCTTGACATACTCCCTTTCCTATTTGGAACCAGTCTGTTGTTCCATGTGCAGTTCTAACTGTTGCTTCCTGATCTGCATACAGGTTTCTCAAGAGGCAGGGCAGGTGGTCTGGTATTCCCATCTCTTTCAGAATGTTCCACAGTTTATTGTGATCCACACAGTCAAAGGCTTTGGCACAGTCAATAAAGCAGAAATAGATGTTTTTCTGGAACTCTCTTTTTTCCATGTTCCAGCGGATGTTGGCAATTTGATCTCTGGTTCCTCTGTCTTTTGAAAACCCAGCTTGAACATCTGGAAGTTCACGGTTCACGTGCTAGAGGTGCTGATATGCTTAATCTAAGTGCAATTCCTTGTGTCTACTGATAAATGACAATGATACAGCTGTAACAGAGAGTTCCCTGGCTACCCTTCTTCATAAAACTGGCACCCATCCCATGCCGTATGCAACTGATTTTGTCTTTGACATCAAACCTGTTCTAGAATCTTTGCTGGCAATTTCCCTATTGCCCTAGGCTTGGAGAGACACACCACTCGGATGAGAGTCTAAGCTCTGCCACTATGAAGCCTTATTAAAAGTGTAACCTCTGCTAGATCCAGTCTTCTTACACATAGAATATCTGATGACCATAATCCCAAATCAGAGGGTTATTAGTAAAGCAATCAAAGGGATCCAACCATCTATCTGTCCATTGGACAATTGCTTATTGAGTGATGAATCGGCAGCAGGCTTTGTACTATCTGCATAAGTAGAAAAAAAAAGATAAAAATCTTGCTTTATGGAGCTTATACTCCAGCTAGAAAATATATGCAGTAACTTTCAAATTATAATACACAAGTAAAATATATAATGTGTTGGAAGGGAATAACTGTCTTGAAAAAAATGTTGGTAATAGAACAGAGCAGTCCACTAGGGCTTAATCTCACATAGGCTAGTTAAGGTGGCCCTTGTTGAGGAGATGAGAACTGAGCAAAGGCTTAGAGGTCAGGAAAAGAGCTATGTGTATTTTGGGGAAGAACTTCTAGTTAGAGAGATCAGCATGGAGACCACAATGTGAAAGGACAACATGAAGTTTTGAGGAACAAAAGGGTGACTGTGTGACTGGAGTAGAGACAGAAGGAGGGTTGAACTCAGGAGATGGAAAAGTAGATCACAGGCGATTGCAGGACTCTTGCTGTGAGAAGGGAGCTTGAGGCAGAGGAAGGATCTGTTCTCATCTGTGTTTTAAAAGGATCTCGTCTGCTGCTGTGTGGAAACGATCACAGGCGATTGCAGGACTCTTGCTGTGAGAAGGGAGCTTGAGGCAGAGGAAGGATCTGTTCTCATCTGTGTTTTAAAAGGATCTCGTCTGCTGCTGTGTGGAAACGATCACAGGCGATTGCAGGACTCTTGCTGTGAGAAGGGAGCTTGAGGCAGAGGAAGGATCTGTTCTCATCTGTGTTTTAAAAGGATCTCGTCTGCTGCTGTGTGGAAACGATCACAGGCGATTGCAGGACTCTTGCTGTGAGAAGGGAGCTTGAGGCAGAGGAAGGATCTGTTCTCATCTGTGTTTTAAAAGGATCTCGTCTGCTGCTGTGTGGAAACGATCACAGGCGATTGCAGGACTCTTGCTGTGAGAAGGGAGCTTGAGGCAGAGGAAGGATCTGTTCTCATCTGTGTTTTAAAAGGATCTCGTCTGCTGCTGTGTGGAAACGATCACAGGCGATTGCAGGACTCTTGCTGTGAGAAGGGAGCTTGAGGCAGAGGAAGGATCTGTTCTCATCTGTGTTTTAAAAGGATCTCGTCTGCTGCTGTGTGGAAACGATCACAGGCGATTGCAGGACTCTTGCTGTGAGAAGGGAGCTTGAGGCAGAGGAAGGATCTGTTCTCATCTGTGTTTTAAAAGGATCTCGTCTGCTGCTGTGTGGAAACGATCACAGGCGATTGCAGGACTCTTGCTGTGAGAAGGGAGCTTGAGGCAGAGGAAGGATCTGTTCTCATCTGTGTTTTAAAAGGATCTCGTCTGCTGCTGTGTGGAAACGATCACAGGCGATTGCAGGACTCTTGCTGTGAGAAGGGAGCTTGAGGCAGAGGAAGGATCTGTTCTCATCTGTGTTTTAAAAGGATCTCGTCTGCTGCTGTGTGGAAACGATCACAGGCGATTGCAGGACTCTTGCTGTGAGAAGGGAGCTTGAAGCAGAGGAAGGATCTGTTCTCATCTGTGTTTTAAAAGGATCTCGTCTGCTGCTGTGTGGAAACGATCACAGGCGATTGCAGGACTCTTGCTGTGAGAAGGGAGCTTGAGGCAGAGGAAGGATCTGTTCTCATCTGTGTTTTAAAAGGATCTCGTCTGCTGCTGTGTGGAAACGATCACAGGCGATTGCAGGACTCTTGCTGTGAGAAGGGAGCTTGAGGCAGAGGAAGGATCTGTTCTCATCTGTGTTTTAAAAGGATCTCGTCTGCTGCTGTGTGGAAAATAGACTGTACGTGGACCTGGACAAAATAAGACCATTCGCAAGGCCATTACAGTAATCCTGGAGAGCAGTGACCGGGAATTGGATGAGGTTTATGGAAGAGGAGTTGGTAGAACTGTGGAGTTCAGCAAAGAAGTCCCCATCCACAGCAGTGAAGCCTGCAAGGCTTAGTTACAGCCCTGGACACGCCAGAGACCCATGCAACCAGCCTTCCCATTCACCCTCCCCACCCCCAACAGTGGTAGAGGCTGTGACTCGGGCAATCTCAGAAGAGGAGCCCACCATCCCAGTGTCCCAGGCAGTGAAACCAATGACACTGGCATCTGCAGGCACTAAGGACCCTGGGGGCACAAGCAGTGATAGTCAGGGCTTGGAGCCTTGCCCCTGACACAGGCAGTGGAAGGTGGAGAGTGCTAACCAAAGGCAAGGATGGTTCACCATCCAGAGAGCAATAAACGTGATACACCACATCAAAGGAAAATGAAGGATAAAAGCTGTGTGATCATCTCAATAGACACATAAAAGCATTTGTCAATATTCAACACCCATTAAAGATTTTTTTTAAATACCTCAGTAAATTGGACACAGAAGAAATGCATTTCAAAATAGTAAAGGGGACATATGACAAACTCCTAGCAAGCATCATACATTCAAGGGTGAAAAGCTGAAAGCTATCCCCCTAAAATCAAGAACAAGACAAAGATGTGCACTCTGCCACTCCTAATCAAGATAATATTGGAAATCCTAGCCAGAGCAATAAGCCAAGAAAAAGGAAAAAAGATGTCCAAGTTGGAAAGGAAAAAACAAAACTGATGCTATTTTTGGATGTCATGATTTTATATATAAAAAACCCAATAACTCCACCAGAAATTTTTAAAAATTAGAAATGAATATAAGTCTTCCCTGGGGGCTCAGACAGTAAAGAACCTACCTGCAATGCAGGAGACCTGAGTTCGATCCCTGAGTTGGGAAGATCGCCTGGAGGAGGGCATGGCAACCCACTCCAGTATTCTTGCCTGGAGAATCCCCATGGACAGAGAAGCCTGGCAGGCTACAGTCCATGGGGTCGCAAAGAGCCAGACACGACTGAGTGACTAGCACATAAATGAATACAGTAAAGTTGCAGGGTACAAAATCAATAGAGAAAAACATGTTGCATTTCTACATGCTAAAAATGAGCCAGCAGAAAAAGAAATTAAGAAAGCAATTGCATTTATCATCACAACAAAAAGAAAATACACAGGAATAAGTTTAACCTTGGACTGCAAGGAGATCCAACCAGTCCATTCTGAAGGAGCTCAACCCTGGGATTTCTTTGGAAGGAACGATGCTAAAGCTGAAACTCCAGTACTTTGGCCACCTCATGCGAAGAGTTGACTCATTGGAAAGACTCTGATGCTGGGAGGGACTGGAGGAGAAGGGGACGACAGAGGATGAGATGGCTGGATGGCATCACTGACTCGATGGACGTGAGTATGAGTGAACTCCGGGAGTTGGTGATGGACAGGGAAGCCTGCTGTGATGCGATTCATGGGGTCGCAAAGAGGTGGACACGACTGAGTGACTGAACTGAGCTGAACTGAGGCAATAGGTGGCGGCAGCAGTAAAGAGCCCGCCTGCCAATGCAGAAGACGTAAAGTCTTGGGTTCGATCCCTGGGCCAGGAAGATCTCCTGCAGGCGGGCATGGCAATCCACTCCAGGATCCTTGCCTGGAGAATTCCACGGACACAGGAACCTGGGGTCACAGTCCATAGGGTTGCAAAGAGTCAGACTTGACTGAAGTGACGTAGCCCAGCACAGGCAGTGGGTACACGGGACCTCACTACACAACATTTGCAGCTTCTCGAGAAGTCATCATTCTTTCTGATAGAAGTTTATCTTTTAAAAAAATCTTTTTTTAATTTTAAATTTATTCATTTTTAAATTGAAGGGTAACTGCTTTACTGAATTGTGTTGGTTTCTGCAAATATCAGCAAACGAGATATAGAAGGGAAATTTGTCAACAGGATAGAAGGCTATAATAAATCTACAGTCAACATCACACTCAATAATGAAGAATGTTTTCAGATCCAAAACAAGCAAAGACTCATTATCACTACTACCTGATCTACTACTGGAGGTTTTAGTCAGTAAAATAAGGCAAGAAAAGGAAATAAAATAAACAGAACAGAAAGTCTGACCCTGCCTAGAGTTAAGGAGACTTTGTATTGATTACTTGATACTTGGGGAAAACAAAACAAAACAGAATGAATCTCAAGGGTGCTGTGAGGAAGGAAAGATGTCCATCTCAACAGGTTATCTACTGTAAGACTCAACTCGTGACAGCACAAAATTCTAGTGATGGAGCTCAGTGCTCATCGAGGCTTCGGATCAGGCTGAGAACCTGACTATAAAGGGGTAGCACAAGGGAGTTTGTGTGCGTGGAACAGTGGTGGTGGTTACACAGTGGCTACACACGTGACAGAATGAGATGCTATCTCTCACACACACACGCACACCGAAGACACACAAAAACTGCTTAAATTCTAATAAAGCCTCGTGTTTTTTAAAAAGTCTTGTGTCTCACGGGATCTTCCCTTGCAGTGGACAGACTTTCCCTGTGGTCGGGGAGCTCCGGTAGTTGCGGCCACTGGCTCAGTCGCTCTGTGGTATGTGGGATCTCAGTTCCCTGACAAGGAGTCGAATCTGTACCCCCTGCAGTGGGAGCGCAGAGTCCTAACCAGGGGACCACAGGGAAGTCCCTGGAAGCCTGTGTTAAATATCATTCCCGCCAACCTTAAATGAAGACACCCAACAAACAGGAAAGCAGTCACTCTTCTTCTAGAAAATGAAGCAACTGACAGCAGTGTTGATATGATTTGCAATTTCCTCATCGCTGTGTATTACACACATTACTTCTTATAATGTGTAACATTTCCTACCGTCTTGGCCCTCACACAAAGTTGATATGGCTACTAAATACTTTTTGCATTAAATCCTAAGATAAGGTATCTCAGCATGGTTTCACCAGAATTTTCTCTTCCTTATTCTGATTAAATTTTAAACATGAAATACCTCTCTATTTACTTTTCTTTAGGTTCAGTTCAGTTGAGTTCAGTCACTCAGTCGTGTTCAACTCTTTGCGACCCCATGAATCACTGCACGCCAGGCCTCCCTGTCCATCACCAACTCCCAGAGTTTACCCAAACTCAAATCCATCGAGCTGGTGATGCCATCCAGCCATCTCATCCTCTGTCATCCCCTTCTCCTCCTGCCCCCAATTTCTCTCAGCATCAGGGTCTTTTCCAATGAGTCAATTCTTCGCATGAGGTGGCCACAGTATTGGGGTTTCAGCTTCAGCATCAGTCCTTCCAATGAACATGCAGGACTGATCTCCTTTACGATGGACTGGTTGGATCTCCTTGCAGTCCAAGGGACTCTCAAGAGTCTTCTCCAACACCACAGCTCAAAAGCATCCATTCTTCGGCCCTCAGCTTTCTTCACAATCCAACTCTCACATCCATGCATGACCACTGGAAAAACTATAGCTTTGACTAGACGGACTTTGTTGGCAAAGTAATGTCTCTGCTTTTTAATATGCTGTCTAGGTTGGTCATAACTTTTCTTCCAAGGAGCAAGCGTCTTTTAATGTCATGGCTGCAGTCACCATCTGCAGTGATTCTGGAGCCCTCCAAAATAAAGTCCGTCACTGTTTCCACTGTCTCCCCATCTATTCGCCAGGAAGTGATGGGACCAGATGCCCTGAGCTTACTTTTCTGAATGTTGAGTTTTCAGTCAGCTTTTCCATTCTCCTCTTTCACTTTCATCAGGAGGCTCTTTAGTTCTTCTTCGCTTTCTGCCATAAGGGTGGTGTCATCTGCATATCTAAGGTTATTGATATTTCTGCCGGCAATCCTGATTCCAGCTTGTGCTTCATCCAATCAGGCATTTCTCATGATGTACTCTTCATAGAAGTTAGATAAGCAGGACGACAACATACAGCCTTGACATACACCTTTCCCAATTTGGAGCTGCACAGAACTGGACAAAAAACAAACAAACAAACAAACAAAAAAAAACAGTGACCCATCACCAATGGAAGAGAACTGAGAGCCCAGAAAAAACACACACATAAACGGATAATTGATTTATGACAAAGGAACAAAGAACACACCATGCAGAAAGGACATTCTCTTCAGTAACTGCTATGAAAGTCAGGCATACAAAAAAAGAAACTATTCTGTCACATCATATACAGAAATCAACTCAAAATTGAAGAAAAGCTTGAATCTAAGACCTGAAACCAAGAAACTCCAAGGAGAAAACTTAGGCATATGCTCATTGACATCAGTCTTAGTGGTATGTTTCTAGCTTTGTCACCTGATCAGAGGGAAACAAAAGCAAAAATAAACATCAAACTAAAAATCTCCTTCATGGTAAACAATACATCAAGGACATGAAAAAATAACCTACCAAACAGGGGAGGAAAGCTGTAAATGATACATCTGACAAAGGTTAAGACCCAGAATACATAAAGAACTCATACAAGTCAACAACAAGAAAACAAACCACCTGATGAAAAAGTGGACAGAAGCCAAATAGACAGTTTCTCATTGTCTGGAAGAAGACATCCAGAGGGCCAGTGGGCACA
>SJYX01017732.1:128527-259291 GCA_006410675.1 Oreotragus oreotragus | reverse complement strand
CAGCATCAGGGTCTTTTCCAATGAGTCAATTCTTCGCATGAGGTGGCCACAGTATTGGGGTTTCAGCTTCAGCATCAGTCCTTCCAATGAACATGCAGGACTGATCTCCTTTACGATGGACTGGTTGGATCTCCTTGCAGTCCAAGGGACTCTCAAGAGTCTTCTCCAACACCACAGCTCAAAAGCATCCATTCTTCGGCCCTCAGCTTTCTTCACAATCCAACTCTCACATCCATGCATGACCACTGGAAAAACTATAGCTTTGACTAGACGGACTTTGTTGGCAAAGTAATGTCTCTGCTTTTTAATATGCTGTCTAGGTTGGTCATAACTTTTCTTCCAAGGAGCAAGCGTCTTTTAATGTCATGGCTGCAGTCACCATCTGCAGTGATTCTGGAGCCCTCCAAAATAAAGTCCGTCACTGTTTCCACTGTCTCCCCATCTATTCGCCAGGAAGTGATGGGACCAGATGCCCTGAGCTTACTTTTCTGAATGTTGAGTTTTCAGTCAGCTTTTCCATTCTCCTCTTTCACTTTCATCAGGAGGCTCTTTAGTTCTTCTTCGCTTTCTGCCATAAGGGTGGTGTCATCTGCATATCTAAGGTTATTGATATTTCTGCCGGCAATCCTGATTCCAGCTTGTGCTTCATCCAATCAGGCATTTCTCATGATGTACTCTGCATAGAAGTTAGATAAGCAGGATGACAACATACATCCTTGACATACACCTTTCCCGATTTGGAACTGCACAGAACTGGACAAAGAAAAAAGAGTGACCCATCACCAATGGAAAAGAACTGAGAGCCCAGAAAAAAACCCACACATGAACGGATAATTGATTTATGACAAAGGAACAAAGAATACACCATGGAGAAAGGACAGTCTCTTCAGTAACTGCTATGAAAGTAGGGCATACAAAAAAAGAAACTATTCTCTCACATCATATACAGAAATCAACTCAAAACTTGGAAAAGAACTGAGAGCCCAGAAAAAAACCCACACATGAACGGATAATTGATTTATGACAAAGGAACAAAGAATACACCATGGAGAAAGGACAGTCTCTTCAGTAACTGCTATGAAAGTAGGGCATACAAAAAAAGAAACTATTCTCTCACATCATATACAGAAATCAACTCAAAACTGATGAAAAGCTTGAATCTAAGACCTGAAACCATAAGACTCCAAGGAGAAAACACAGGCAGCATGCTCATTGACATCAGTCTTGGCAGTATCTTTCTAGCTATGTCACCTGATTGGAGGGAAACAAAAGCAAAAATAAACATCAAACTAAACATCTCCTTCACGGTAAACAATACCGTCAAGGACATGAAAAATAACCTATCAAACAGGAGAGGATACCTGCAAATGATACATCTGATAAAGGCTAATATCCAAAGTATATGAAGAACTCATACAAGTCAACAGCAAGAAAACAAACGACCTGGTTAAAAAGCGAACAGACAGTTTCTCATTGTCTGGAAGAAGACATCCAGACGGCCAATGGGCACATGAAAAGATTGTTTAACACCACAAATTATTAGGGAAATCCAAATCAGAACCACAATTGGATATCAACTCATGCCTGTCAGAATGGCTAGTAACAAAAAGGTAAAAAATGACAAGTGTTGGCAACGATGTATAGAAAAGGGAACCCTCACACGCTCTTGCTGGGAATGTCAATTGGTATAGCCTCCATGGAAAAAGTTGAGGACAGAAGTAACACATGATCCAGCCATCCCCCTTTAGGGTGTGTGCACAAAGAAGACAGAAACACTAACTCATAAGATAAATGCACCCCTACGTTTGTCAAAGCCTTACAGACAACAGCAAGCTAGGGAAACAAAAAGTGCCCGTCCCCGGATGACTGGGTAAAGAAGCGGTGAGATACAGACATAAATACACATGAAACACTACTCTGCTATGAAAGAGATGAAATCCTGCCAACTGCAACAACATGGACAGGCCTTGAGGGCATCGTACTAAGTGGAAATACGTCAGACTGAGAAAGACAAATATATAACTCCACTCATAGGTGGAACATAAAAAGCAAAACACATCTACAAAATAAATAATCAAGCTTAATGAAAATAAATGCATAGGAAACAGAATAGTAGTTATGGGGGGGAGGCACAACGGGTGAGCAGATCAACTGTATGATGAAGGACAAAAACACAATTTTTGGCGGTGCAGACCATACAGGTGCAGAAGTGTGATGCTGCACACGTGAAACTGTCACGATGTTATGCACCACTGTTACTTCCATAAAGCATTAAAAGTGAGAATCAAGAGTGACTAGTAGCATTTTGGTCTTATTTACTGAACTACTGAAGTCATACCCTGAGGTCATCAAACTGTGGCTGGGACCACTGGGAAGGAAAAAGTTCAGGAATTCAGCTTTGGGCACTTGGAGGTTGAGATGCCTATTGTACAGGGGTTAATGCATCAATTTGGAAGAGAGGTCTGGTCAGAGATACAAAATTTGAAATTCTAACATATAGATAGCAATTAAAACTGTGAAACACTGAGATCACCAAGGGAGTGAGTGCAGCTTACGATGGGAATGCATCGGCACTGAGTTGTTCATATCAAGGACCCAAAAGAAAAAGAGGCAGAAGTGAAGGACAGTGAGGTTAAGAGGAAATCAAGAGATCACATGAGCATTGTCCTGAGTGGAAAAGCCGACCTCAGAAGGCCACATGATGTGTAAGCGCACTTGTTTACCATCCTCAAAAGTGTAAAGCCAGAGACAGAAAGGATACAGGTGGTGCCGACAGACGGCGGTCAGGGGGAAGCGCCAGATGCTGCCACACAGGAACAGCATGCGGTCCATCTTGATGGTGCAGTAATGTTTTATCTTGATTGTGGGGCTGGTTACACATACCTACATTTCTCATAAAATGACACAGAGCTATATGCATCCATTGTACCAAGGTATAACCCCTGGTTTTGACACTGGACTATAATTATGTAAGATGTATCCAACTGGGAAAAACTAGGCAATAGGTGGCGGTAGCAGTAAAGAGCCCGCCTGCCAATGCAGGAGACATTCAGTCGTGGGTTCGATCCCTGGGCCAGGAAGATCTCCTGGAGGCGGGCATGGCAATCCACTCCAGTATCCTTGCCTGGAGAATTCCACGGACACAGGAACCTGGGGTCACAGTCCATAGGGTTGCAAAGAGTCAGACTTGACTGAAGTGACGTAGCACAGCACAGGCAGTGAGTACACGGGACCTCACTACACAACATTTGCAGCTTCTCGAGAAGTCATCATTCTTTCTGATAGAAGTTTATCTTTTAAAAAAATCTTTTTTTAATTTTAAATTTATTCATTTTTAAATTGAAGGGTAACTGCTTTACTGAATTGTGTTGGTTTCTGCAAATATCAGCAAACGAGATATAGAAGGGAAATTTGTCAACAGGATAGAAGGCTATAATAAATCTACAGTCAACATCACACTCAATAATGAAGAATGTTTTCAGATCCAAAACAAGCAAAGACTCATTATCACTACTACCTGATCTACTACTGGAGGTTTTAGTCAGTAAAATAAGCCAAGAAAAGGAAATAAAATAAACAGAACAGAAAGTCTGACCCTGCCTAGAGTTAAGGAGACTTTGTATTGATTACTTGATACTTGGGGAAAACAAAACAAAACAGAATGAATCTCAAGGGTGCTGTGAGGAAGGAAAGATGTCCATCTCAACAGGTTATCTACTGTAAGACTCAACTCGTGACAGCACAAAATTCTAGTGATGGAGCTCAGTGCTCATCGAGGCTTCGGATCAGGCTGAGAACCTGACTATAAAGGGGTAGCACAAGGGAGTTTGTGTGCGTGGAACAGTGGTGGTGGTTACACAGTGGCTACACACGTGACAGAATGAGATGCTATCTCTCACACACACACGCACACCGAAGACACACAAAAACTGCTTAAATTCTAATAAAGCCTCGTGTTTTTTAAAAAGTCTTGTGTCTCACGGGATCTTCCCTTGCAGTGGACAGACTTTCCCTGTGGTCGGGGAGCTCCGGTAGTTGCGGCCACTGGCTTAGTCGCTCTGTGGTATGTGGGATCTCAGTTCCCTGACAAGGAGTCGAATCTGTACCCCCTGCAGTGGGAGCGCAGAGTCCTAACCAGGGGACCACAGGGAAGTCCCTGGAAGCCTGTGTTAAATATCATTCCCGCCAACCTTAAATGAAGACACCCAACAAACAGGAAAGCAGTCACTCTTCTTCTAGAAAATGAAGCAACTGACAGCAGTGTTGATATGATTTGCAATTTCCTCATCGCTGTGTATTACACACATTACTTCTTATAATGTGTAACATTTCCTACCGTCTTGGCCCTCACACAAAGTTGATATGGCTACTAAATACTTTTTGCATTAAATCCTAAGATAAGGTATCTCAGCATGGTTTCACCAGAATTTTCTCTTCCTTATTCTGATTAAATTTTAAACATGAAATACCTCTCTATTTACTTTTCTTTAGGTTCAGTTCAGTTGAGTTCAGTCACTCAGTCGTGTTCAACTCTTTGCGACCCCATGAATCACTGCACGCCAGGCCTCCCTGTCCATCACCAACTCCCAGAGTTTACCCAAACTCAAATCCATCGAGCTGGTGATGCCATCCAGCCATCTCATCCTCTGTCATCCCCTTCTCCTCCTGCCCCCAATTTCTCTCAGCATCAGGGTCTTTTCCAATGAGTCAATTCTTCGCATGAGGTGGCCACAGTATTGGGGTTTCAGCTTCAGCATCAGTCCTTCCAATGAACATGCAGGACTGATCTCCTTTACGATGGACTGGTTGGATCTCCTTGCAGTCCAAGGGACTCTCAAGAGTCTTCTCCAACACCACAGCTCAAAAGCATCCATTCTTCGGCCCTCAGCTTTCTTCACAATCCAACTCTCACATCCATGCATGACCACTGGAAAAACTATAGCTTTGACTAGACGGACTTTGTTGGCAAAGTAATGTCTCTGCTTTTTAATATGCTGTCTAGGTTGGTCATAACTTTTCTTCCAAGGAGCAAGCGTCTTTTAATGTCATGGCTGCAGTCACCATCTGCAGTGATTCTGGAGCCCTCCAAAATAAAGTCCGTCACTGTTTCCACTGTCTCCCCATCTATTCGCCAGGAAGTGATGGGACCAGATGCCCTGAGCTTACTTTTCTGAATGTTGAGTTTTCAGTCAGCTTTTCCATTCTCCTCTTTCACTTTCATCAGGAGGCTCTTTAGTTCTTCTTCGCTTTCTGCCATAAGGGTGGTGTCATCTGCATATCTAAGGTTATTGATATTTCTGCCGGCAATCCTGATTCCAGCTTGTGCTTCATCCAATCAGGCATTTCTCATGATGTACTCTTCATAGAAGTTAGATAAGCAGGATGACAACATACAGCCTTGACATACACCTTTCCCAATTTGGAGCTGCACAGAACTGGACAAAAAACAAACAAAAAAAAAAACAGTGACCCATCACCAATGGAAGAGAACTGAGAGCCCAGAAAAAACACACACATAAACGGATAATTGATTTATGACAAAGGAACAAAGAACACACCATGCAGAAAGGACATTCTCTTCAGTAACTGCTATGAAAGTCAGGCATACAAAAAAAGAAACTATTCTGTCACATCATATACAGAAATCAACTCAAAATTGAAGAAAAG
The DNA here is from genome assembly GCA_006410675.1 of Oreotragus oreotragus. Taxonomy (NCBI): domain Eukaryota; kingdom Metazoa; phylum Chordata; class Mammalia; order Artiodactyla; family Bovidae; genus Oreotragus; species Oreotragus oreotragus. The sequence goes on along the minus strand of SJYX01017732.1, from coordinate 253,624 downwards.
CTTGAATCTAAGACCTGAAACCAAGAAACTCCAAGGAGAAAACTTAGGCATATGCTCTTTGACATCAGTCTTAGTGGTATGTTTCTAGCTTTGTCACCTGATCAGAGGGAAACAAAAGCAAAAATAAACATCAAACTAAAAATCTCCTTCATGGTAAACAATACATCAAGGACATGAAAAAATAACCTACCAAACAGGGGAGGAAAGCTGTAAATGATACATCTGACAAAGGTTAAGACCCAGAATACATAAAGAACTCATACAAGTCAACAACAAGAAAACAAACCACCTGATGAAAAAGTGGACAGAAGCCAAATAGACAGTTTCTCATTGTCTGGAAGAAGACATCCAGAGGGCCAGTGGGCACATGAAAAGATTGTTTAACACCACAGATTATTATCTTTGCTGGCAGTTTCCCTATTCACCCTAGACTTGGAGAGACACATCACCTGGATGAGACTGCCAGCTCTGCCACTGTGAGGCCACATTAAAAGTGTAACCTCTGCCAGACCCAGTCTTCTTACACATAGAATACCTGATGACCATAATCCCAAATCAGAGGGTTGTTAGTAAAGAAATCAGGGGGATCCAGCCATCTATCCATTCATTTGATGACTGCTTACTGAGTGATGACTCAGCAGCAGGCTTTGTACTATCTGCATAAGTGGAAAAAAACAGATAAAAATCTTGCTCCATGGAGCTTATATTCCAGTTGGAAAATATATGCAGTAACTTTCAAATTATAATACACAAGCAAAATATATCACGTGTTAGAAGGGAATAAGTATCTTGAAAAAGATGTTGGTAATAGAACAGAGCAGTCCACAGAGGGCTTAATCTCTAATAGGCTGGGGAAGGTGGCCCTTGTTGAGGAGAGGAGATCTGAGCAAAGGCTTAGAGGGCAAGAAAAGAGCCATATGCATTTGGGGAAAGAACTTCTAGTTAGAGAGATCAGCAACTAATATGGACCACAATATGAAAGGACAACATGAAGTTTTGAGGAACAAAAGGGTGACTGTGTGACTGAAGTAAAGGGGGAGAAAAGGAGGATTGAACTCAGGAGATGGAAAAGTAGATCACAGGTGATTGCAGGACTCTTGCTGTGAGTGAGATGGGAGCCTGAGGCAGAGAAGGGATCTGTCCTCATTTGTGTTTTAAAAGGATCTCCTCTGCTGCTGTGTGGCAAATAGACTGTACGTGGACCTGGACAAAATCAGAAAGACCATTCTCATGGCCATTACAGTAATCCTGGAGAGCAGTGACCGGAACTTGGATGAGGATTGTGGAAGGGGATTTGGTAGAACTGGGAGTTCAGTAAAGAGGTTCCCATCCATAGCAGTGAAGCCTGCAAGGCTTAGTTACAGCCCTGGCCATGCCAGAGACCCATGCAACCAGCCTTCCCATTCACCCTCCCCACCCCCAACAGTGGTAGAGGCTGTGACTCAGGCAATCTCAGAAGAGGAGCCCACCATCCCAGTGTCCCAGGCAGAGAAACCAATGACACTGGCATCTGCAGGCACTAAGGACCCTGGGGGCACAAGCAGTGACAGTCAGGGCTTGGAGCCTTGCCCCTGACACAGGCAGTGGAAGGTGGAGAGTGCTAACCAAAGGCAAGGATGGTTCACCATCCAGAGAGCAGTAAACGTGATACACCACATCAAAGGAAAACGAAGGATAAAAGCTGTGTGATCATCTCAATAGACACATACAAGCATTTGTCAATATTCAACACCCATTAAAGATTTTTTTTAAATACCTCAGTAAATTGGACACAGAAGAAATGCATTTCAAAATAGTAAAGGGGACATATGACAAACTCCTAGCAAGCATCATACATTCAAGGGTGAAAAGCTGAAAGCTATCCCCCTAAAATCAAGAACAAGACAAAGATGTGCACTCTGCCACTCCTATTCAAGATAATATTGGAAATCCTAGCCAGAGCAATAAGCCAAGAAAAAGGAAAAAAGATGTCCAAGTTGGAAAGGAAAAAACAAAACTGATGCTATTTTTGGATGTCATGATTTTATATATAAAAAACCCAATAACTCCACCAGAAATTTTTAAAAATTAGAAATGAATATAAGTCTTCCCTGGGGGCTCAGACAGTAAAGAACCTACCTGCAATGCAGGAGACCTGAGTTCGATCCCTGAGTTGGGAAGATCGCCTGGAGGAGGGCATGGCAACCCACTCCAGTATTCTTGCCTGGAGAATCCCCATGGACAGAGAAGCCTGGCAGGCTACAGTCCATGGGGTCGCAAAGAGCCAGACACGACTGAGTGACTAGCACATAAATGAATACAGTAAAGTTGCAGGGTACAAAATCAATAGAGAAAAACATGTTGCATTTCTACATGCTAAAAATGAGCCAGCAGAAAAAGAAATTAAGAAAGCAATTGCATTTATCATCACAACAAAAAGAAAATACACAGGAATAAGTTTAACCTTGGACTGCAAGGAGATCCAACCAGTCCATTCTGAAGGAGCTCAACCCTGGGATTTCTTTGGAAGGAACGATGCTAAAGCTGAAACTCCAGTACTTTGGCCACCTCATGCGAAGAGTTGACTCATTGGAAAGACTCTGATGCTGGGAGGGACTGGAGGAGAAGAGGATGACCGAGGATGAGATGGCTGGATGGCATCACTGACTCGATGGACGTGAGTATGAGTGAACTCCGGGAGTTGGTGATGGACAGGGAGGCCTGGCGTGCTGCAATTCATGGGATCGCAAAGAGGTGGACACGACTGACTGACTGAACTGAGCTGAACTGAGGCAATAGGTGGCGGCGGCAGTAAAGAACCCACCTGCCAATGCAGGAGACATAAAAGTCGTGGGTTCGATCCCTGGGCCAGGAAGATCTCCTGGAGGCGGGCATGGCAATCCACTCCAGAACCCTTGCCTGGAGAATTCCATGGACACAGGAACCTGGGGTCACAGTCCATAGGGTTGCAAAGAGTCAGACTTGACTGAAGTGACATAGCACAGCACAGGCACTGGGTACATGGGACCTCACTACACAACATTTGCAGCTTCTCGAGAGGTCATCATTCTTTCCAACAAAAGTTTATCTTTAAAAATAATCCTTTCTTTTTTTAATTTTAAATTTATTTATTTTCAAATTGAAGGGTAACTGCTTTACAGAATTGTGTTGGTTTCTGCCAAATATCAGCAGCAAACTAGAGATAGAAGGGAAATTTCTCAACCTGATAGAAGGCTGTAATAAATCTACAGTCAACATCACACTCAATAATGAAGGATGTTTTCAGTCTAAGATCCAAAACGAGCCAAGACTCATTGTTATCACGACTACCTGACCTAGTACTGGAGGTTTCAATCAGTAAAATAAGCCAAGAAAAGGAAATAAAATAAACAGAACAGAAAGTCTGACCCTGCTAAGAGTTAAGGGGACTTTTTATTGATTACTTGATACTTAAAAAAAAAAAGAATGAATCTGAAGGGTACTGTGAGGAATAAAGGATGTCGAACTCAACGGGTTACTTCCTGTAGGACTCAACTCTTGACAGCACAAAATTCTAGTGATGGAGCTCAGTGCTCATCAAGGCTCGGATCAGGCTGAGAACCTGACTATAAAGGGGAAGCAGAGGGGAGTTTGTGTGCGTGGAACAGAGGTGGTGGTTACACGGTGGCTACACACGTGACAGAACGAGATGCTATCTCTCACACACACACACACTGAAGACACACAAAAACTGCTTAAATTCTAATAAAGCCTCGTGTTTTTAAAAAAATCTCGTGTCACACGGGATCTCTCCTTGCAGTGCACAGACTTTACCTGTGGTCGGGGAGCTCCGGTAGTTGCGGCCACTGGCTCAGTTGCCCTGTGGTATCTGGGATCTTAGTTCCCTGACAAGGAGTCGAATCTGTACCCCCTGCAGCGGAAGCGCAGAGTCCTAACCAGGGGACCACAGGGAAGGCCCTGGAAGCCTGAGTTAAATATCATTCCCGCCAACCTTAAATGAAGATGCCCAACAAACACAGGAGAGCAGTCACCTCTTCTAGAAAATGAAGCAACTGGCAGCAGTGTGGATGCGATTTGCAATTTCCTCATCGCTGTGCATCACACAGATTACTTTTCATATTGCTTAGTGTTTCCTACTGTCTTGGCATTACAATAAAGGTGACACAGCTACTAAATACTCTTGGTGTTAAATCCTAGATAAGATATCTCAGCGTGCATTCACCAGAATTTTCTCATCCTTACTCTAAAATTTAAACATGAAATACCTATTTACTTTTCTTTAGGTTATCTAATCAAAAAGATATTCTGAAGAAACAGCTGAGATTTATTATCCAATAAAATTACTGTGGATTTCTGAGAAACACTAGAGGGAAGTGTTTCTATTACACTTTCATTACAGAGGGAAGAGAAGGCATTCATTTAAACGAAGGATTATAAAATAACTATGAAGCTTCGACTAGGAGCAAGGCAATTTCAGGGACATGAGAATGCAACAGTAAGGTATCAGATACAATCTCTGGCTTCACTGGGCTGTCAGGGGATGAGCGGTGCTCCATCCTTGAAGACTTTTAAAGCAGGGCCAACAGAACTTGTGGACAGAGCACATCCTGACAGGGAATGCTTACCAGGAGGATTCCTACATGCTGTTTCTCATAAATCCTCTGTTCTTTATGAGTTTCTGGCAACAGAAATGAGGGAACGGCACGCCGCTCCCAGGCCTGAGGTCATAGGATGAGACATGCATGAATCCCCTTCAGTAAACATTCTCCTTATGGCAAAACTGCTTAATCAGAAGCCTCTTTCTTGAGATATGGCTTGTTTTCTAACCTTATGACCATTGCTAATCCCTGGTTCCCTTGGTAACACTTGCTATACATTTGGTTTTCTCATCTTCATCACTGTAGAAAGAAATTCCTTGTACAACAGCCTGTATATCTTGAGGGAAAGATCATTAAAGCACCCTTTCCTCCACCAGAGGCTTGGGTCCCTGTGTCTTTCTTTCTTTCTCTGTTTCTCTCTCTCTCTCTCGGTCTCTCTCTCTCCCTCCAGCTAATTCTCTAGAGCGTGGAAACCTGCCAAGCTCAGTCCCCTACCCGGGCTTTCAAGGCCTCCTCGAGAGGGCGCCCTGTGCCTTCGTGAGCAGTGCAAACCCTGTTCTAGGGTTTTAGGTTCTCTGCGTAAACCAGGGAATATTAGCCTCTTTCTTTCATTATTTTATCGACGACTAAGTACCACCAGGTTCCAGTCCAGTAAAAGACCGCAACAAGGTGTGGGACCAGGTGTGATGGAAAGATGAGCAGAAATAACTCAGGCCTGGCCTGAGCTGCTGTGACAGCGACCAAGACGGACGCTGGGCTGCTTGTGAGCAGCAGGAAGGCCTGAGGGAGCCGGCATGCGGGCAAAGTGCAGTAATGTGTACGCTGTCCACATTTATAAACATCTTTTTTTTTTTTTTGCTGCTGCTGCACCAAGACATATGTGGGATCTTGGTTCCCAAACCAGGGACTGACCGTGTGCCCCCTGCAGCGGAAGCACAGTCTTGGCCACTGGACCACCAGGGAAGTCCCTCCATTTACAAACATCTCTAACATCGGGCCCTGGACAGGCTCCCCTGTCCTTTCCCCGCTTAATCCCTACTACCTCTGGGACCATATTAACAAAGCCCAAGTGTACACCAAGGGAATTTCAAATAGACGCACTTCTGGCCCTTCATAAACTCAGAGCCAGGACCTACCGCCTCACCAATAAACCCGAAGCCTCCTGCCCCACTTTGCTCTGACTTCACTCCCCACCAACTGAGCTGTCTCCTTGGGGAATCCCTTTACTATCTACTGTATGGATAACAAACTTTATCTGGTACTTACTGTTGCATGTAGTCTTGTATGGATGTGAGAGTTGGACCATAAAAAAGCCTAGTGCCAAAGAATCGATTCCCGAAGCCTCCTGCCCCACTTTGCTCTGACTTCACTCCCCACCAACTGAGCTGTCTCCTTGGGGAATCCCTTTACTATCTACTGTATGGATAACAAACTTTATCTGGTACTTACTGTTGCATGTAGTCTTGTATGGATGTGAGAGTTGGACCATAAAAAAGCCTAGTGCCAAAGAATCGATGTGTTCAAACTGTGTTTCGAACGAAGATTTTTGACAGCCCCATGGACAGCAAGGAGATCAAACCAGTCAATTCCTAAAGGAAATCAATCCTGAGTATTCATTGGAAGGACTGATGCTGAAGCTGAAGCTCCGATACTTTGGTCACCTGATGGGGACAGCCAACTCATTAGGAAAGGCCCTGATGCCAGGAAAGACTGAAGGCAGGAGGAGAAGGCGGGTACAGAGCAGGAGATGGTTGGTTGGCATCACCTACCCAATGGACATGACTTTGAGCAAGCTCTGGGAGGTGGTGAAGGACAGGGAAGTCTGGTGTGTTGCGGTCACGGGGTCACAGAGTCGGACACGACCGAGCGACTGAACAACAAACTGTTTTGTGTACATAAATCATCCTGACGTGCACACAGACTCCTGTGCGCGTGCATGTGTGTGTACTGGGAGGTAACCTGGAGGGGCGATCAGCAGCCAGCAGGGGACACTAGGCCCCCAAATTAAACAGGAAGCATTTCTCAGGAGTAGAATCCTCTCTCTTCATCCACTTGGGCATTCAATGGTGAATGGTTTGATTTACAGACTTCCAGCTGCTGTAGTATCCAGTCTGAGACAGAAGAGACAAGCAGAAAACTGAGGCGTCGTCGGAAAACATCATGATGCTTTGGGGCTCAGGGTCCCCAGCTGCACCAACTTTTTCTCTCCACTTTCCAGTGTCTTCTTGATTTGTCTTACATATAATCTCTAGGATTCTTAGTCAGACTTGCTTAGTGGATGCGATAGGAACAAGGATAACTACTTCAACTTTTCTGAGCCAGAGTCCTACAATTTTATGTCACACCCAGGCTTCTCTGTCCATGGAATTCTCCAGGCAAGTATACTGGAATGGGTTGCCGCTTCCTTCTCCAAGAGATCTTTCCAACCCAGGGATCGAACCCGGGTCTCCTGCATTGGCAGGCGGTCTCTTTACCACTGTGCCACCTGGGAAGGATTTTGGGGCAGCTGAGGATCAGCCAGGACTTCCATAGAATATGCAGAAGTGAGGACTTATTCTCAAGGAAACCAAGCCCTCCTCAAACCAAGTTCCCTGCCAAGTTTATAACAGACCTCTCTATTCAAAACTTTACTCCTTCTCTTGTCCCACTTCAGGATGGAGGAGTGTCACAGAAAAGGGGGCAGTGGTGAAACCAAGCAGGCCACTGCAGACCCCTCCAAGATACACACACAGCCTCTGCAACCCCTGTTTGTTGTTTGTTGAAAAGGGCTTTAGTTTCTCTCCTAGGCCTTCCCTGAGTTCCAAAGAGCAGACTCACGCAGTTACTAATTAGGGAAGTGAGGGGATGCAGAAGAAAATAGGAGGGGCAAGGAAAGGAATGATGGCTTAAACACTGGTTCAGCGATAAACAGAATCCTAGTTCCTCCTCCTGATGCATAAAACAACCTGACGCCTGTCTTTGACTTGTTCTATGGAAATGAACAGCTTGACTCAAGTGGAGGATGATGACTACACACGGACCACAAGCAAGTGGCTGGAACCAGAAGGCTGATGATTAAATTTCTGAAACAGGGCTTCCCCAGTGGCTCAGTAGTAAAGAATCCACCTGCCAATGCAGGAGGTGTGGGTGTGATCCCTGCTCCAGGAAGACCCCACCTGCCGTGGAGCAACTAAGCTGGCGTGCCACAACTACTCAGCCCTCGCTCAAGAGCCTTGGAGCCACAGCTACCGAAGCCCGTGCTCCCTAGAGCCCGTGCTCTGCAGCAAGACAAGCCCCCACAGTGAGAAGCCAGTGTGCTGAGACCAGAAAGTAGCCCCTGCCCTCCGGAACTGAGAGGAAAAGCTCAGGTAGCAAGGAAGACCAGCACACCCAAAAATACATTGGAAAAAAAAAAAAGATCCTGAAATGTCACCATTACTTCACCACCAACCAATCAGAAAGAAGTCATGCATCCTACAGCTCTCACCCCAAATGCTGTCTTGCTTGGAAGCCCTCGGCAAGTTCATGTCTCGTGAGCCAGGATCATCCATTCTTTGCCATTGTGAAAATTATAACAATGGGCACCTTTTGAGCAGATCCTGTCTGTGGGGTAGAGACCTGGTAAGCGGCACGAAGGCTGGATTTTGGACCCAGCCACCCCCTCGCCCCATCACCTTTACTCCTGTGTTTCCCCGGCTACCCCCTCCTCCCTGGCGTTACCCTCACTGCAATCCCTGCCGTGCCACAGACATGCCCTGCTCAAGCACATCCTCGTGACTGGACCTGCTTCCGACATCCCCCTTCACCCTGCTGGCTAACTCTGAGGCTTACAAGCAGGAACAAAGCCAGAGGGCAGGGCTGCCCGGATTCCCCTGTATTCTGCAGCTCCAAGAGATTCACACACAAAACTAGACCCAGTTTGGAAGAGCTGCCCTGAGGAAGACACAATGATGTCAGAGCAACAGGTGAGCTGGAAAGACACAGCCTTCAGTGATCCCAGGTCAGATAAAGGGAGGAGGACGAGTAGGAAACTGTGTAAGATGAAAATATGTACATTTCTACTTGGAATGTTGTCCTGAGAGCTGCGAGTGTGTGGAAGAGAGACCCCCTGAGGGTCTATTATGTGGAATCCTTGTGGGAACCGTATGGAGCCGCGACCAGTGCAATAGCATCGGATGGTATCTGACTGAGAGTGAACTCTACCCAGACACTGTCACTGTGCAGGCGGGCAGGGGAGGGGTGTGTGGAGCACTGACTGGGATGAGGGTGTGTGCATGAGTGCAGGGGGCTGAGATTATGGATCTGTCTTCATGAGCCTGTGTGTAACACGGAGCACAGCTGTGCATGTACGGTGAGGTAGAATTTGGGGAGGTCTGTGTGGCACGGGGAGCTGCATGTCTGTGTGACTATATGTGGGAGGGTGTGTGTAAGAAATCTGTGACTGGGTGTCGATCTGTGACTGCGTGTGTGGCTTTGTGGGCACGTGTGGGTTCGTTCCGACACAGCAGTGACTGTTTAAGTGCCCACGTGTCTCAGAGGGGATCCTGAACTGGTGGCCCTGCCGACTGTGAGTTACCCAGAACTCATCTCTGAGCATTAACAAGAGCAGAGCAAGGGGCTCCTTAGATGCCTCTTCTCAAGAGTGCGAGAAGGTGACCTCAGGCTGGAGGGCGCTGCGTCTCCAGTCTGGGGCCACACACAGGGCCGCCACTCCGCCTGGGTCTCCTCCCCAAGCCAGCCTTTCCCTCTGCCTCACAGGAAGAGGTGAGCAGACCCTGGCCCCCGAGGGAGGGCTGCGGGGGGATGCGGTCTCAGAGAATCGAACCACTTGAAGCTGGAAGCAAATAACTCAGCCCCAGCTCAGGGTTTACGGTAGAAATCAATCAGTGACTTGTAGATTCTCCCAGTTACTCTCCTGCCACACATCCTGTGGACAAGCATGGACTGACTGCGTTCTGGACAACGCTGTACAAGTTCTTGAAAGGACATGCGTTCACCTTGAGGATTCTGATGCACACGCATCCCACACATGGGGGCTCCCCTGCCATTATTTCCCTTTCATTTTAAACAACGCTCTTCACTGGAGTGAATTTTTTGTGTTTTTATATCCTCAAGTCTTGTCTTCAGAGTTTCAGATATCAGATAGTAATCACAGTGCACTGTTCCAGAAAGGGTCTTCCCTCTTCTGACAGGTCACCCTGCACATGCCAGGGATTAGGCTAAAGACTTTACGTATACTAGCCCATCTATTCCTGGAACACCCTAGGAAGTAGGAATTTCTGATAATCCTCCTTGTACTGAGGAAACCAAGGCAGGGAGAATCCAAGTAATGGATCTAAGATCTCACTGCTAGTAAGGGCCAAATTAAGACTGGAATCCAGGAAGCTAGCTCTTGAACCCATGCCCCTGTCCGTCTCTCTTTCTCCCTCTCTCGTTCAGCCACACCACATGGCATGCAGGATCTTAGTTCCCTGACCAGGGATCAAACCTGTGCCCTCTGCATGGGGAGGGAAGAGACTTAAGTTCAAGTCCTTGAACTCTTGGCTCTTAACTATGACCCTCACAACTCTTCAAAGGAACAGGGACCTCACTCTGGTGAAGCAGGGAGATGGGGGATGAGAGTTCACCCTTGGATGTCTAACCTGCTGCACGCCTGGGAACCACCGTAGGGCGAGAGCCCACACCTGGCCTTGCTCCTCATCCACTCTCGTCTCCCCTGGCAGGTCCCGTACACACGGGATGTGTCCTTGACTCTCAGATCTTCACTGACAATCAAAGGGAAACCTGCTCTCTCTTTCAGGTGGGTGCGTTATATATAGCCCACGGGTGTGGAGGTGGAGGACGAGGGAGAATACTAGAGTGTGTGTGGGGACGGCCACTTCACGCCTGAGTGATGTTCAAGCGTGTAACCAGCATCAGGGGCAGGCGCAGGACTGCTGGCAGGTCTTGGGGTTTGGGAGAAGGCTCAGGGCTTTGGCTCTTTACCAAGGGACGTAGAACATCTAGAAGATGCAGGCCCAGGCCAGTGACTGCTGCTCAGCTTGAAACTCAGGCTGAGGACAAGGGCATCCTGCCTCCCTGGGCAGGGTGAGCTGAGCAAGCAGGTCCCCGGGAAGAAGGGTGACAGCACCCCCAGGAAGGCCGCCTTCCACGAGGGAGGAGCTGGGAGAGGAGGTGTGTGTGTGTCCAGTGTGGGTTCCCACACAAGGAAGAGACCTGTTCAACACGCTGTGTGCTTTGCCCACCAGCAGGAATCCACAAGTGCAGGTGGATTCCCACGGGGACTGAGGGGAACTCAGACGCCCCCTTTCATTTTTGAGGGCCCCGTGGCCAGGCTGTAAGATGAGCAGCCATCAGGACGGCAGCTGAAACTGTGCACTGGAATCCTCCAAAAGGCCTGTGGGGATGGCCAGCCGCCTGTCCTGCACGGCCTGTGCTGTAACGTGAGGACAGGTGAGTGTGCCGGGACCACCCCTTCCATGGCCTCCACAGGCTCTCCTAGAGGCACACTGCTGGCCCCCGGCCCCGCCCGAGGTGCCCGGCACCCACCTCCCATCATCACCCCTGCCCCTTTCATCACAGAGCACCCTCTGCTGGTACCGCCATCCTCGGGTGTTTCCCCAGATCTAGCCTGGGTAAGATCAGTTTACAGGCCCTTTGGCTCCAGATGCAGAATTGCCTCTGACTTCACCCACACGTATCATTTCTACCCATGCCGTTATTATTTGAATTTTTGTGTCACTAAATAGTTAAAATATGCATATGAGTAATTATAATCCATCCAATATAATGCTTTCTCTCTCATTAAATGCCTCTGAGTTTGCCTCTACATTTGTTCACTATGTCTGATCAGTTTTCTCCCAATGGGGATAGCTAGGCAAAAAAATATAGAAACAAAAAGTAGGCTTAGCACCACAGGACATGATGGACCAACCACCCTGGCACCAAGGGGCAAATATTTTGACCTAGCAGAAGATCTGTAATCAAAACAGGAAATGTCAGAAGAAATGTTTGTATATTGAGGTGTGGGGAGGTCATTCTGGCTTATACACTGTACATCTGCTTTAACCATTAAGGGAAAACTACATTTAGAAATCAGAACAAAGCTGGATAGCCCTTGTGGACATGGTTGCAGACAAATGCCTGTATTACTGTGAACTTGAATTTTCTGAAGTGTATCAGGATCAAGGATACCGCCATCAATTCTCAAAACAATATCTGCCAGCAGCTGCCCAGCTACAGCATTACAGTCTCAAGATACAATCTTTCTCTCACTTAAGAATAGTAGTGACAGGACTCCCCCGGTGGCTCAGTGGGAATCCGCCCCCAGTGTAAGGGACTCGGGTTCGATCCCTGGTCCTGGAAGATTCCACAGGCCATGGGGCGACCTAGCCCGAGTGCCACACTACTGAGCCTGTGCTCTCCAGCCACGCTCTGCAACGAGAGAGCAGCCCCCGCTCACGGCAACCAGAGAAAGGCCCAGAGCCACAGCGAAGGCCCGGCACAGCCCACAACACACAAAATAGAAGAGAATCGTAGAAAAAAATGACAGCCCTTCAGCCACAGCCTCTCAGAGGAGACCACTGGATTTTTTATCATGAATAGCACTAGACAATTGCTTTATGGTCCTGGAAGATTCCACAGGCCATGGGGCGACCTAGCCCGAGAGCCACACTACTGAGCCTGCGCTCTCCAGCCACGCTCTGCAATGAGAGAGCAGCCCCCGCTCACGGCAACCAGAGAAATGCCCAGAGCCACAGCGAAGGCCCAGCACAGCCAAACACACATAAAATAAAAAAGAATAGTAGTAACAAATGATAGCCCTTAAGCTACAGCCTCTCAGAGGAAACCACCAGATTTTTTATCATGAATAGCACTAGACAACTGCTTTAGATTAGACTTTAGCAGAAAAAGGACATGTATGTGCAGTAGCCATACGTGCTTTATATGTTAAGGGTCAGGTTACAAAGTTAGACCTACTTAGATAAAATTAGACAACTGCCTACCAGGCTTAAAACAAGTTTATTTTTTATCATGAATAGCACTAGACAACTGCTTTAGATTAGACTTTAGCAGAAAAAGGACATGTATGTGCAGTAGCCATACGTGCTTTATATGTTAAGGGTCAGGTTACAAAGTTAGACCTACTTAGATAAAATTAGACAACTGCCTACCAGGCTTAAAACAAGTCTCCCCAGAAGTGCCCAGGCCAGCCTGTTCTTCAGGATTCTTCTCCTTCTTTCCTCAGGGAATGAGATCTGCTTCCCGAAACTTATTAACTTTCCAGTCATCACTCTTGCACTTACTCATAATTGGGTCTGTGGACCAAGGGACCAAAAACCTTTAACCATGAAAGACTCCAGTCCAGTACTTGGAACATGGAAGATCCCAAAGCAGGGTCAATGCCCCACAGTGAGGCAGGACGATGATCTGCTTCAGCAAGAATTAGCTAGAGCAATTGTTGTCTTGTTTCCTCAAAGATTCAGGGGAAGTTAAAACAGGAGTGGGGATTGAAACCGAATTCCTCTAAAACCAAGTCTCCTTACCAAGTTTCTGATTAATCTCTCTATTCAGAACTTCTTTCTTCTCCCCTTGGATTGCAATCCTGTGCTAACTGAACACTTCTTCACCAGAGTCAGATGGCTGTAACTGCTGTTTTCAATAACATCTTTAGTGTACTAACATTGCTGATACAGGTAGCATTATTAATGTACAAATGAAGGTTGTTTCTCCAGAGCAAAATGAGCTAAGAAACCCCAGAGCTATGGGCCACATGGCCAGAGAGTCATAACCAGACACATCCTGATTCCTGAAATCACATTCAGGATTGTCACAAGATGACGATTAATCCCTGTCTCTGCATTCTTCCCCTTTATAAAGCCGCCAACTCAAAGACCAGGTTGGAGCAAATATAAGCGCTTGTCCTCCACTCCCTGCCTGGATGCCCTGCATAAACCCTTACGTTGCTACAAACACGCCCCAACAGAGTTTGTCTTTCTTGGCCATGGGTACACAAGCCCTTACTGATAGAACGCTCCTGGAAACTTAACAAAAATGGTACAACAAGGCAGAAGAGTGTTCTCGACTGAAAGAGGCTAAATATCAATAACTTCAGATTAGCAGACGACACCATCCTAAAGGCAGAAAGCAAAGAGGAACTAAAGAGCCTCTCGATGAAGGTGAAAGAGAAGAGTTTTTTTAAAAAGCTGACTTAAAACTCCACATTCAAAAAACTAAGATCATGGTATTGGATCCCATCACTTCACAGCAAATAGATGGAGAAACAATGAAAACAGTGACACTTTATTTTCCTGGACTCCAAAATCATTGCAGATGGTGACTGCAGCCATGAAATTAAAAGACACTGGCTCCTTGGAAGAAAAGCTATGATAAATCTAGAAAGGATATTAAAAAGCAAAACCATCACTTTGCTGACAAAGACCCATCAAGTCAAACCTATGGTTTTCCCAGTCTGTGGATGTGAGAACTGGATCATAAGGAAAAAGGGAGGGAAGATAGCACCAAGTCGTGTCTGACTCTTGCCATCCCATGAACTGTAGCCTGACAGGCTCCTCCGTCCATGGGATTCTCCAAGCAAGAATACTGGAGTGGGTTGCCATTTCCTTCTCCAGGGGAGCTTTCCAACCCAGATTGAATCCAGGTCTCCTGCAACTCTGGCAGGTGCTTTCCTGAAAGCTGAGGCCAGAGAATTCATGCTTTTGAACTGTGGTGCTGGAGAAGGCTCTTGAGAGTCTCTTGGACAGCAAGGAGATGCAACCAGTCCATTCTTAGGGAGATCAGTCCTGGGTGTTCATTGGGAGGACTGATGCTGAAGCTGAAACTGCAATACTTTGGTCACCTCATGAGAAGAGCCAACTCATTGGGAAAGACCCTGATGCTGGGAAAGACTGAGGGTAAGAGGAGAAGGGGACCGACAGAGGATGAGATGGTTGGATGGCATCGTCGACATGATGGACACGAGTCTGAGCCAACTTCAGGAGATGGTGAAGGACAGGGAAGCCTGCGATGCCACTACGGGGTTGCAAAGAGTCGGACATGCCTGAGCAAGTGAAAAACAACAGAAAAAGGCTAAAGGGATATATGAACCCAATGGAATGCACAGAATCTGACTGGATCCTGGGCTTAAAATTTGCTATAAAAGACATGTTGTTGGACAATTGAGGGAAATGTAAATATAAGTTATGTATTAGTTGCCAATTCTTAAGCAAGAGCAGAGTTGAACACCCAGAAATCTTGTGGAAGGTATAAAAAGTGCAGCTTGGTGCTTGCCAAAGGGGATTGGATAAGCACCTTAGACTAAAGTTACCTAGGAGATGAAGTGTATCTGTCACCTCTCAAAGCAAGTAAGACTGAATCTAATCAGCTCTTTTTATCTGGATGAAAGAATGTGTCCTCACTCTTGCTGTTGTCCAGGTGCTCAGTAGTGTCTGACTCTTTGCAACCCCATGGACTGCAGCACACCAGGCTTCCCTGTCCTTCACCATCTCCCAGAGCTTGCTCAAACTCATGTCCATTGAGTGGATGATGCCATCCAACCATCTCATCCTCTGTCAGTCCCCTTCTCCTCCTGCCTTCAGTCTTTCTCACCTTCAGGGTCTTTTCCAATGAGTCGGCTCTTTGCATCACATGACCAAAGTATTGGAGCTTCAGCTTCAACGTCAGTCCTTCCAGTGAACATTCAGGATTGATTTCCTTTAAGACTGACTGATTTGATCTCCTTGCCTGGAAAAGTTAATCCACTTAGAAAAGTTAATACATGTAGAGGTTGATGAACACTCCCTTCATTAAAATCTAGCAGGTGTACCAGGAGATCCTTTTCATACAAATCTACTTGCACAAATTAAATTTGTAAAATCTAACTGCTTTAAATGACTCAAAGCTCTGAAACCAGCATCCCACGATTATTTTATTTACTAGAGAAGACAACACTCTCACAGTTTCAGGAAAAGAGTTGACATCAATTGGGTACTTTCTTTGTGCCACACACAATTTTAAGGTGATTTCATATACTTCCTTTAATCTTCATAGAAACTGTGTCCTGCAGGTTTACTGATGTTTAGGCTTACAGATGAAGACCCTAAACCAGCAGTCCCCAACCTCTTTGGCACCAGGGACCAGTTTTGTGAAAGACCGCTTTTCTACAGATGGTGGGCAGGGAGGAGTGGGAAGGTTTGGGTTGATTCAAGCACATTACCTTTATTATGCTGTCACTGATTTGGCAAGGTGTGGGGTTCAGGTGGTAATGTGAGAGACAGGGAGTGGCTGTGGCCTGGTACCAGTCCTTGGCCTGGGCTGGAGGACCGCTGCCTTAAAGCTTAAGGAACTTGTTACTCATGTTATTCATGTTATTCACATCAGGTGGCAAAATTGGATTTGTACCCAGCCAGTCTGAACCCAAATTTCCCTGTCTTAAATGCAGTGGTATTCAGCACGGGCTCTAGGGAGTGAGGCCATTAAGCGTGGGATTCCCGGTGGTTCAGTGGTGAAGAATCCACCTGCCAATGCGGGAGACTCAGATCGATTCCCTGGATCAGGAAGATCCCCTGAAGAAGGAAATAGCAACCCACTCCAGGATTCTTGCCTGGAGAATCCTATGGACGGAGGAGCCTGCTGGGCTACAGTCCATGGGGTTGCAAAGAGTCAGACACGGCTGAGCGACTTAACTTAACCAGTATTCTTGTCTGAGAAATTCCATTGACAGAGGTCTGGCAGGCTACATTCCTTGGGGTCACAAAGAGTCAGACATGACTAAGGACTAAATAACAAAAACAGCTAGGGGGTGAGGGCTTCAGTAGTTGTGGCTTGCAGGCTTAGTTGCTCCATGGCAAGTGAGATCCTAGTTCCTGCACCAGGGATTGAACCCGTGCCCCTGCATTGGCGGGTGGATTCTTAACCTCTGACTATGACGGAGGTCCCTCTCACACTTAGGTCTGTCATGCTGATTACACTTTTGCACAAACTGCTTTTCTATCTGTAAATTCTTCTCTTTTATCCTAGCTAACTCTTACTCTTTTCTCAGAGCCTAAACCATCTCCTTCAGGAAAATCTTTCTTGACCTCCCTGGCCACATCAACCCATCCTAGGATTAGCCCTCAAAGCCCTGTACCTACCCTTTGTAACAGTCATCACATTTGATTTTTTTTTTTNCACGACTGAGCAGCTTCACTTTTCACTCTCATGCATTGGAGAAGGAAATGGCAACCCACTCCAGTGTTCTTACCTGGAGAATCCCAGGGACAGGGGAGCCTCATGGGCTGCCGTCTGTGGGGTCGCACAGAGTCGGACACGACTGAAGCGACTTAGCAGCAGCAGCAGCTACACCTTGGGAGGAGGTGAGGGGCAGTTTTTTGGTTTGGGCCTTTATTGAATGAAAACTGAAACAGCGTAGTCCGGGAGAGGCAGACCAGCGACCATTAACCTTCCAGGGACTTCATCTTAGATCTGTCTCAGGAAAGCTTTCATCAGGGTTTGTTGTCGTCGTTTGTTTCACCCTGGCCCCCTCCAGCACATGGGAGAAGGACTTTTATTGGTTTATTTCAGGACGTGTCACTAGGCTCATGGGGAGACGTGTGTGCTTGTGAGCAGAGTGCAGGCTGGACTAGGTAAGTTACAGGAGAGTGTGTAGCGGGGATGTTCCTCTGGGGCCTGTTGTAGTGGCAGGGGGTGGAGCCAGAAGTGGTGTGTAAGTCCCACCCAGAGATCTTTTGCAGTGAGTGTTCTCAGAGGCATGGGGTCCTGTAGGATTCAGACTGCCAAGGAGCTGGGGCTTCCAGGGAGGGCCGCTGGAAAGGGAGCTCCTGGGCTAGCCCGTGCTCTGCTTTGCAGTTTGGTGCAGCGGGGCAGGCTGGAGGGCGAGGGGAACGTGGCCCCGGTGCGGATCGGCGAGAGGCTGCACCTGCAGGTGTCCCGGCTCGTGCCGCCAGGCTTTGAGCTGCTGCTGTGGCCCCGGCTTCCCTCCGAGGGCTCGAGCCCCACCCAGCCCAGGCTAGAGGACGTGGCATCCTCGCCAGCAGCGGTGGCCACAGAAGTGGAGTCTGCCGTGCGACAGGAAGTAGCCTCTCCCGGGGAGGATGCAGCAGAAGCTTACCCAGGTATGTGCCAGATAAACGCTAGCTTCCCACGTTATCACCTGAATTACGTGTGTTGATAAGATAAAGCAGAACTTACAATGTAAGACGTTAGGGGAGAACAGTAGCTTTTCTGAGGGGAAAGGGCAAAGCCTGGATACTTACTGAAATTTGAAAGTCTGGTATAAGGTGGATTTTTCAGTATGGGATAGGGGTGGGGTATGATCAGGCTTGAGGTAAGGATCATGACATAATGACAGTGGCTTAGGATCATGGACGCAGCAAGACTAGAATTTTCAGGTGAGAGGTTTAAGGAGTTTGGGAATGTAGACTCACTGGATGGTCTTTTTGATGAGTAATGAGTCTTTTCCATGGAGTGAACAGTATAGTTGAGTCTTGAACAGTACAAGAGTTCGGGACATTGGCTCTCTCTGGGCAGTCAAAAATCTGGATATAACTTAAAGTTAGACCTCCATATCCAAGGTTCCATCTCTGTGATTCTGCATCTACAGAGTCATCCACCCATGATTGTGTAGTGCTGTGGTTGAAATTTCTGTGGAAACAAATCCACGTATGAGTGGGCCGTGCAGTTCAGAGCTATGTTCTTCAAGGGTCAGCTGTATAGATGTTTGCATGTTTTATCTTCCTGAGTTAAGTTTCCCAGAATAGTAAGGTCACCTGGATGAAGACAGCAAGCTGTGTGTAAAGTTCCCAATTTCCTTACTTTTCTTTTTCTCTCTGGGCTGGGGATGTGGGTTCCTTTATTTTCAGGTGAACTCAAGTGAGGGGGTGGTGGTCTCAGCTCATCAGAAATGCCTGCCTGTACCCAGAGGGAGCATAAGGGCACTCTGGGATGGCCCTCTCTAGGGATCACTCGGATGTCTAGAACACCGCGGTTCTCGGGAGAGCCTCCCGGAAGGCCCCTGAGACTGGTGGCCCATGCTCCAGGGAAGAGATCCGTGTCATGGCTCCCTCCACGGTTTAGGGGTGGAGGAGGGGAAGACACAGTCATAGAACTTCCTGGTGAGACCATGACCACCTGCCACCGTCTCTACTAAGCCCAGCGCCATACTCTTGCCTTGCAGATCCTGATCACCAGTCACCCCCCAGCATCCAGGCAGAGAGTGTGGTGAGCCCTGGACTTACGCCCCAGACCCAGGCCCCGGTTCGCAAGGAGAGCCAGCCACTCGGCCCGCTGCCTGCAGATGGCAGCATGGACGAGGAGGACCCGCCGCAGACGCAGACGCCACCTGAGCCTCAGAGCAGCTCCGCTCCCCAGCAGGGCCCTGCGAGGGGTGAGGCCAGTTCCTCTTCTGACGGGGCCCCCCAGCTGTGTGCTCACCTGGTCAAGAAGTTGTGGAGCCCCAGCGATCAGCACCCACCCAGAGCAAAGACCTCAGAGCCCGGGGCCCAGGCGACTGGAGAGCCGCAGCGCCCTGGCTTCCCCGCACGCCTGCGGAGCCCCCCTGGCCCGGCGGAAGGCTCCCCGAAGCAGGGCCGACGGCACCGCTGTGGGGAGTGTGGCAAGGCCTTCCTGCAGCGCTGCCACCTGAGGAAGCACGCATTCGTGCACACGGGCCACAAGCCCTTCCTCTGCGCCGAGTGCGGCAAGAGCTACAGCTCAGAGGAGAGCTTCAGCGCCCACGTGCGCGGCCACCACGGCGCGCGGCCCTTCCCCTGCCCTGTGTGCGGCAAGGCCTGCGGCACCCGGCGAGGCCTCCGGGAGCACCAGGTGGCCCACTCCGGCGCGCGGCCCTTCCGCTGCGAGCAGTGTGGCAAGGCCTTCGCCCGCCGGCGCTCCCTGCGGCTGCATCGCAAGACGCACCAGGTGGCGGCGGCCCGCGCCCCATGCCCCTGCCCCGTGTGCGAGCGGCCCCTGGCCAGCCAGGGCTCGCTGCGGAACCACATGCGGCTGCACACAGGGGAGAAGCCCTTCCCGTGCCCACACTGCGGCCGCGCCTTCCGCCAGCGGGGCAGCCTGCGCGGGCACCTGCGGCTGCACACGGGGGAGCGCCCGTACCGCTGCCCACACTGCACTGCCGCCTTCCCGCAGCGGCCCGAGCTGCAGCGCCACCTCATCTCCCACACGGGCGAGGCCCACCTGTGCCCCGTGTGCGGGAAGGTGCTCCGAGACCCGCACACGCTGCGCGCCCACGAGCGCCTGCACTCGGGGGAGAGGCCCTTCCCCTGCCCGCACTGCGGCCGGGCGTACACACTGGCCACCAAGCTGCGGCGCCACCTCAAGTCTCACCTGGCCGACAAGCCCCACCGCTGCCCCACCTGTGGCATGGGCTACGCACTCCTGCAGAGCCTCAGGCGGCACCAGCTCAGCCACCAGCCTGGGGCCCCTACCAGCCCACCCTGCGTGCCGCCTGCTGCTCCCGAGCCCACCGTGGTGCTCCTGCAGGACGCAGGCAGTGAAGGGGACGGTGCCCCGGCCCAGGACATCTTCGAGGTCACCATTTCCCAGAGCCAGGAGAAGTGCTTTGTGGCGCCTGAGGAGCCGGGCCCTGCCCCCGGCCTGGTGCTCATCCACAAGGATCTGTGCTTCAGCGCCTGGGCGGAGGTGGTGGAGGTGGAGACGGGCAACTGACAGCCTCGCCTTACCCCACAGAGCTCTGAGAGAGGCTCAGGTGTGTGAACAGGGTGAGCTTCCTCTCCAGGCTCCCGATAGAGGCCGTCTGTGAGAAGCAGGTCAGGGACTTCCCTTCCTGTTTCCAGACAACCACATTGTTCCCCAAGACCCTTAATAAGGTAAACCACTTGCGGATCTTCTGTGAAATGTTCCTGTCAGCCTATAGGGGAGCTTGTTCTGCCTGCCTTCCTGGAAACTCCTCCAGGTGCCTGTTTGATCACCGTGGAGGTGGCCCTGCCTGGGCGCTGTACCAGGTTCTGTCTCGTACCCAGCTCCCCAAGGGACATGTACGTCTCTTTGGTCCTAAACAGGATGACTGAGGGTTAAAAGGCCAGAGAGACTCAGCTCACCGCTCACAAGTCTCTGGGTCAGACCAAAGTTTATTTTGGCAGCTCTTCTCCCCACCTGAGGGCTGCGAGGGTGGCTTCTGTGCTGAGCTCACCAGACTCACTGGAGGTGGCTGGGGCCAGGTCTGCACCTGCTGTGCGTCTGGCCAAAGGCAGCCCTGTGGAGGGAAAGAGCAAAGAACGAACACGTTTTGGATCAACACAATGGGCCCCGCCTGCCTGAGTTGCTGGGGACGCAGCTGTGAATGAGGCAGAGGCGGCACGCTTTGCAGAGCGTGGGTCTGCAGGAGCGAAGGGCACTGGAGAAGAGCGAAGGGACCAGTGCTTCCCCGTGCTGTGAACCTATTGAATGGGGTGGGTCAGCTTGGCATCAGGGAGGGCGCCCACAGGAGAGGGTAATACACATCCTTTTTTGTGTGCCAGTCCGTTCCCTGAGTTTACTTATATAACCCTCATAGCAGTCCGGTGAGGTAAAGAAACAGGAATGAAGAGCTTTCAGCATCCTGCCCAGAGTGACAGAGCCACTGGGGGACAGAGCTGAGAGTTAAACCCACGGAGTCTGGCACGGGAGTCGGGCTCTTACCCTCCATGCTCTGCTGCCCTGCATTTCCGCTGCCACGGGGTGGATGCGTCAGTGCAGGGGAAGGTGGGAGCTGTGTGTGAAGGTGCCCCGGTGAGGGTCTGGGGTGTGAGCCCCTGGGACCAGCCTGGCTGGAACAGGGAATGAGGGGCAAGCAGGCAGGGCCAGGTCACATGGGCCTTGCTTTGGGAGTGTGGAGTTTATTCTCAGGACGTTGAGGGGCTCTGTGAAGGGTGGTGAGCAGGGGGACGGGAGATTGGTATTTAAAGAGACCCCTGGAGAGGATGAGTGGGCAAGAGGCAGGTGTGGGAAGTCAGTGAGGTGGTGGGGAAAGTGGGCAGCAGTGGGACGGCACTTCCTGTGTGCTGGGCGTCGGGGGTGGCAGCAACGACTGTGTAAGGAGCCAGGAAACAAATACGTACCCGATCATCGTCCTTGCAGCAACGAGAAACACGAGGAGGGGCTGGAGCAGGGAGCGAGACCTCACAGAGGGTGGCCAGGGAAGGCCTCCGGTAAGGAGACAGACCGCGCTGTGGAGAGGAGGGAGCCAGGTCAGTGTCTGCAGACAGCCGGGCTCCAGGCAGAGGAAGCAGGGCCGCCAGGGCCCAGCGAGTTTCAAGCAAGAGCAAGGGCCAGCGTGGCCCAGGTGGAGTGGGGAAGGAGACAAGGGCTGGGCAGCGACTAGGTGGTGGCCAGGGCTTGGGGTGACATTTTCTCTGGAAGGTAGAAGCGACCAAATTCAGAGAGGGAGAGAAAGTTCTGGCTCCAACTTTTTGACTTAGCAAGTTAGGTGGCCCTGGGGTGGGAGTAGGACAGCTGTGATCTGGGCTGGGCTGGGCTGGGTTGAGGAGGGAGATTGCCAGTTAGCAGGAATGGCACCGCCTGTGGGGAGAGGGGAAGCCCTGTAGGAGGGACTAAGGCAGCCTCTTATGAAACTGGAAAACCTGTCGCGTGTTTTCCGAGTCATGGAAACTGATGGAAGAGCATCTCGACAAGGAGAAAGGAGGGTGCCGATGGGTGTGCCTGTTGAGAAGGTGGAAATTTGCAGAAGCTGCCAGTGAGCTGAGTAAGGGCAGCTGGAAGCCAGACTGGAGGCTGCTCTGAGAAGGGGGAGGCAAGAGAGACAGGAGCTCACATTCTTGTTCCCCGCTCCTGGCCTGCAAGCTGGGTGTCGTGCCCCCATTTCATAGATGAGAAACCAATTCAGAGCGGATTAGTCCCAGCCGAGACCACACGGTCAGAGCCAGGATTGCAATGTGGCATGTCCTCCGGCTCCGCATCCCTCGATCACGGCGCCACAAGCAGCCTTGTGTCTTCTGCTTGGCCACTGACTAATTCATCCACCCTCCCAGCCTGAGTAACTTCTTGGCAGAGCATCATTCTGAGATTGTCCAAGGAGAGGGAAGACAGCGAGAGACGGTGACAATCTGCGGAAAGCAAGCCCACCCCATCCAAAACCTGAAAAACAGCTTCTGATAATAGTTTTGAGTCAGCCAACCCCCTGACAGCCTGGTAGCTCTTACTCTTTTCCATCTCCAGCTTCGGGCAGGTCATTCCAACTCAAATGGCCACTCAGCTGTGTCTAGCCAGTGTTAGGTAACCTGGGACATGACCATTGCTTGAGATTGACTGTGTGGGGAGACGGGGGTACTTTGGGTTGCTGGGAAGGCCCGTCGCCCACAACCATCGTCAGGCCAAAAGCTGGGGTGTTCATTTCCCACTTTGGTACATATTCACACAGATGGGGGCCTTTTCTCTCCACTGATTGTCCCTGGAGATGCAGAGCAGTGTCAGATCATGTCACCAAACTCAGAGGCACCTGGATTAGCAGCCTGTCCTCAGAGAGCGCTGACGGCTGAAGTGGGAATGGGTGTCGAAGAGCATCGTCCAGCTTCCTCCCGTTTCAGATAACAGAGGCCAAGAGAGCAGTCCCCCACAGAGGCATGAAACCAGTGAAGAGCAGAACCAGGACAGGCCCAGGCCTTCTGAAGCCCACCTTGGTGCCTCTCCAATGGAAATGCAGTGACAGTTCTTGGGAAAACCGATCACGGGAATATGGTTTGAGAAAATATCCCCTCCCGCATATCAAAACAGTTCCTGTTTCATTAGTGTTGGAAGTCCTTTATTTCCTACTTCTTTCCTCCATCCACTGATGAAGTCGCTTTGAACTGTTTGGTGTCTTTAGCACCGAATGTGAATGCTGCTTCTTGCTGTAGAGCAAAGTTGCAATGAAAACGTTGCTGGGAACTTTTTCACAGATCGAACCACGCAGTGTATATAGCTGCTGAGCCAAACATCAGAAAGGGCAGGAGACAAGGGATCTTTTATCCTGACTTGCAGCTTTAATACTGTGAGAAAAATCTTCACAATAGAATAAAATTTGATTCGTGGACTAGACAAGCACAGGTGTGGATCACAGCTTCACCCTGAACCAGCTGCATAAACTCAGGCAAGTTACTTCTCCATGCCTCTGTTTCCCCATCCATAAAATGGGACTAGCCGTAGTACCTACCTCATCAGTAGTACATACCTGGCACATGATGAGCACCTAATAAGTTGCAGCTGGTTATTAATAGTATTGGAGGGACTTGCCTGATGGCCCAGTGGTGAAGACTGCACTCCCAATGCAGGGGTATGTATTCCATCCCTAGCCAGGGAACTGGATCTCACATGTTTCAACGAAGACTCGGCGTAACCAAATTAAAAAAAAAAAAAACAGTATTGGAAGCAGCCCCCTTGACCTGGAGGACAGACTGGGGCCCCTGCTGCCGGCGGCGGTGCTTGTCTGGACGGGTCAGCGTCACTCAGTGCTTTTGTGCCCAGGTGCACGTCCTGTGGGTATACAGGAGTCCCCCCTCCCCGCCTCGGTTCCACTTTCCATGGTTTCAGTTACCTACCATCAACTCCCATCCAACAGCATTAAATGGAAGTAATTTGCAAATGTTAAGCTGTGAACTCTAAGTAGCACAGAGAAGTCTCTTGCCTGCCCACCCTTTGTCCAGTGTAGACGGTGCTCCCATTAGTATAGGAAACAGCAGTATGGACAGGGTTCAGTACTATCCATGGTCTCAGGCATCCACTGAGGGTCTTAGAACGGATCCCCCTCGGATAAGTGCAGTTAGGCTGTGCCCTGCCAAACTGTCAGGATGGGGTCATATGAGAAGAGCGATGCCCCTGGAGGCAGGAGGCAGGGCCTGGTCCTCGCCGGATCACCACCTCTCTGTAAGACCTTGACCATTAGCTTCCCAGCTCTGAGGCCCCCTTTCTTCAATGACCTGGGAAACGACCAGATCAGTGGATCCCAATCTCAGCTTCACCATGAAGCCTTTTTTGGCTCACTTTTTTTTTTTTTTTTTTCTGTGGGTCTTATATATATTTTTTTTAATTTTATTAAGAAAAATTGATTTTTATTTTTAAATTAAAATAGAAAACTGCTAATCAGCTTAAGGAATAAAAGACAAGGCAACCACCTAAAAAGATACAATTTCAGCTAAAAGGGAGAAAATTCCTTTTTTATTTTTTGGCCCCACCATGTAGCTTATCGAGTCTTAGCTCCCCAATGAGGAATCGAACCAGGGTCCTCGGCAATAAAAGCTTGAGTCCTATGCATTGAACTGCCAGGGAATTCCTGGGGGGAAAAATTATTAAAATTACTTTTATAATTTTTTGAGTTTTTTCAAATATTCAAAAACAGAGGCCACCATGTGGTACATGCCCAGAGGCCTAGGTTTCAATATGTCTGGGTTTAGTAATATCTGATCTCCTTTCCGGCTCTGAAATTCTATAATTCTATATTCTGGGACACAATTTGGCTGTTTTCAGTGATTATAGAACTTCACTTTAGAACATAATTTTGGCTTCACCCATGATTTTTTTGATGCCAACATGCAACCCCTCATTATGGCCTTGTTCTCAGAGGAAAATTCAACCTGCTTGAAAGGTGCAGGTATGTGTTTGTGGTGAAAGCAGGAATGACAAACTTGACTGTAGGTGCCCCCTGGCCCCAGAGAATTCCAGGGAAAAGGTCCCTGGAGGCTGGGTGGCTTGCGGTGGGCCCTGAGGCCTGAGCCTGTTCTCCGTCCGCTGGGCTCTTCACCCATGGAAGTGCCACCCTGTCCCACAGAACTCTCGGATCCCCCCAGAGCCGCACTCACAGAGGGGTGCTCTCCCCTGGTCCTCTCCACAAAATAAAGAGTGGGTGCAGCTTGTGTTCACTCAAGAGAGCAGGGAGGCTGTCCAACTAGGACCCACTTGATAATCCCGGCCTCCATTTCTTAAGGAATTAAGTCCACTTTCATCATGAACATTTTCAAACAAAAAACAGGTGAAAGAATAATGTAACAATCCCTACCACCTAGATTTAATGATTATTAACATTTTGCCCTGCTTGTTTCATCTGTTTATTGTAAATCCCTACGTGTAATCTGTAACTTACAGGGATTTAAAAGCACTATGTCAGCTAACACTGAGCAAACTAGAAATAACTTCCACGTCATTGCATATCTAACCTATGTTTAGATTTTATTTGTCCAAAATTAGTCTTTTTACAGTTGACGTGTTCAAAGGTCTGAGCCAGTCATGGACATCCTGTTCCCTTTGTGCATTCGTTGTTAGGTCTTTTCTGAACGGTCTCTGCCACCCACCCCTGTCATTTCCATGTCATGAAGTTGCTAGAGAAACCAGGGTCATTTGTCCTGTCAAATGTCCCTCCTTCCTCGGAGTCGGTGTCTTACTTACTCCTCTGTTGTCTGCACGTCCTCTAAACTAGTAATTAAATCGAGACGTTTGATCCAGTCCAGGTTCACTGTTTCAGGAAGAACCCTTCATTGGCATCACTGTAGATTACTTGTTGCATCGTATCCCATAATCCATGCTGCTTATTGAGTGCCTGTGTAGCAGGCCTTGTGAGACTTTACAAACATAATATGCTTTGGGGGAGTAATTTAGTTTTTACTTCACAACAGTAAACTGAATCCAACTAGGCCTGGAAGGAGACAAGAGGTATTTGGAATTCAAAGAATTACACTGAGAGCACAAACATAGCAGGATTTGAGAGCTGGGAGGAGGTCTCTGCAGGGACAAGAGGAACCATGGAGATAAAACAGAAAATCAAACTGATCATAATGGGAATTCCCTGGTGATCCAGTGGTTAAGACTCCATTCTTCCAATGTAAGGGATGCAGGTTCAATCCCTGGTTGGGGAACTAAGATCTCACATGCTGGGTGGCACGGTCCAGAAAATACTACCAAAAAAAAAAAAGTCCGAATGGCCGAGAGTCTTCTTGCTGGTCTTGCCATCCCTGGCTCCAAGTGCTCATGGCCTCCACAGTATCCACGCCGTCTCTCTCCTGAGCAAAGAACCCAGTCTGGCCGTCCAACCCATTGTTCTGAACTGTGCTGACAAACAGCCAAACCATTTGGGTTGAGTCCAGCATTTGCCAAGGACCAGACGTCTGGACATGCTCAAAGTGAAGTTCTCGTCAGAAAAGTTCTCCCCGCTAAATGGACATAGTCATGGGGACTATCGCGGCTTGTAAATTCATCATCCGGGTTCGTAAACCCAGGATCAAGCCTGGGAAAGCACGAATCCTTATCACCAAATCTCATGTTTTCTTCTTGGGAACATCGTCTGAAAACAGCTCCCCTTGCCATTGCACAGCCATGTCTGTGCACGAGCGTGCCGTGGACTCGGCAAGGCTGCAGCTCCAAAGAAGAGCCTGTGGAGAGGCCAGTAGGACCTTAAGCTTCTCAGCAACAGCCTTGCGAAGTGAACGTTGTCGCATTTCTGGTTTTACAGGTAGTGAGCCCAGGACCAGCCTCCCAAGCCAGCACTCTCCTGCATGCTGCGGTACTTGGCTGTCAGGACGGGGGTTTCTGGCAGTGAGGGAACAGGTAGGGCAGTCAGCAGGCCCCGTGCTCAGCTGGAACTCTCGGGAGAAGGGGACCGCTATTATGCGTTCTGTCCTTCTCCTGGCCAACACCCCCTCTTCCCGCTCAGGTTGGCTCAGCACTGGCCCAGGCTGCTGCTCAGCAGAAGGAAGAGTGCCTGCCTTCGAGCAGGCAGGATGAGGACTTTCCAGGTAGTCCAGGGGTTAAGACTCTGTGCTTCCGCTGCAGGGTACACAGGTTTGATCCCTGGTCTGGGAAGTTCCACATGGCCACAGTGAGGGGGTGGAGGCCCCCCCTTGAAAAAAAAAATCAGGAAGGATGAAACTACATCCCTCTTCAGCTCTGCCCCCTTCCTTATTTGTATGGAGTTTTTAAAGAAATTAATGGGGTGAGATCTTTTCACCATTAAGAAGAAAAAAGAAAGTGGAGTAGGCTCAACATCATTAGTCAACAGGGAATACAAGTTAAAACCACGGCGAAACACAGACACACCCCTCAGAAGGGCCACTGTAAAGTGGGTGGATGAGCTGGTGTGATAGGAGCTGCTGCAAGTCTTCAAGCGTTGCCGGTGGGAGTGTAAACCAGTACAACCACTCAGAACAATTATTTGTCAAAATGTCTTAGTCAAAACAAATGCCTGCCTTGGGACCCACTCCTGGATCATCTGTATGCAACAGAAGTCAGTGCTTATCTACACCAGGAGACCTGTCCACGAATATCCACAGCAGTACCATTCATTATAGCCCCGGGTGGAGGCCTAATTCAGGCTCCTCTGTCCTTGAGATTCTCCAGGCAAGAATGCTGGAGTGGGTTGCTGTTTCCTTCTCCAGCAGATTTTCCCAACCCAAGGATCGAACCCGTGTCTCTTATGTGTCCTGCATTGTCAGGTGGGTTGTTTACCACTAGCACCACCCAAGAGCCCACCAACAGGTGAATGTGTACATGAAACTACAACATTCATGCAATGAAATATTACACAGCTTTAAAAGGACCAGATGGCTGACATACGCAGCAGGGGTGAACCTCAGAGATGTGCTGATCGAGAGAAGCCAAATAGGCATATGCTGGTGGTTTCCATTTACGCGAAGTGCAAAAGTAGGAACACCGATCTATGGTAACAATTATGGTGGCTAGAGTAGTGATTATCTCAGGAATGACTCAAAGGAGTCTGTTGGGGGCTGGAAACATCCTCTTCTTGAGTTGGTGGTAGTTACATGGATGTGTGTATAATAACAGTTTGAGTGAAACACTGTGAGTTGTTTCAGCATTGTTGTATACCAGCTAAACCTCAGTTTTTAAAATACATAGAAAAATAGGAACAAGTGTATGTATAACGTAAATATATCTATATACACAGTGGAAGTGGGCCACCCAGGAGTTGAGCTGACTCTTAGGAGCCCTGGCCCCTGGTTCCCTGCCACCCCTCCGTCCCCTGCTCTCCCTGGGCCTCTCCCTGCGATCTTCCCACACTTGACATGACCCCAGTCCAGACCCCAAATGCCCAGGCCCGGAGGGTGGCGAGGTAAAAACCCGTGCTCCCTGTGTTCCTGCTCTTTGGCCCTCTGTCCTAATTAGACCCAGGACTAATATTTACCTTTCATACTGCAATCGGGGAATGGGGGAGGCCCAGCCCCGGGGCAGACAGGCGCGGGGAGAGGGAGGGCCCAGCTCTGGAGGTCGGCGGGCGTGGGGGTCTGAGCTGCTCTTGCGGGCCACCGGTCCTGGGCGACCTGAGAACGAAGACAGACTGGAGGCCTGGGAGGCCCAGGGCCCGGCTCCTCCTCCCGGCAACCGCTACACACGAACACGCCTCCCCGGCTTCCAGGCAGGGAAGGGACTTGGGACCCCGGCTCCCATCTGGCCACACCCTGCCCTCCATTTCCTTGCATGTAGATGGTGGACTCCACAGCCCTCCCCGCGGGCTTTCGTGCACACAGCTGCTGCTCACTAAGCCCCTCCTAAGTTCAGAATCTCCTTCAGTCTCTACAGCAAGGCACTCTCCCCACCGCCCAGAGGAGGAGACAGGCTCACAGAGGTCAAAGTGACCATCACCGGGCGTTAGGGTGGGAAGGAGCCTGCAGGAGAACCCTGTGACCCCACTGACCCCAGAGAGGGAGAGGCTGGATGGTGGCAGCACCTCGGGGCTCCGCTCTGGGGCTTCCTCCCGGATGGCGGGGGTGGGCTCTCCAGCTGCGTGTCCCTATGGCCCTGAACCGCCGACCTCCGCCTCCCGGCTGATTTCTTCACGTTGGTTCAACATTAACCCGGTGGGGTCAGGACCAGCCCGCAGAGAAGTGCCGGGAGCGGACACACCATGGCGCGCGTCCGAGGCCCGCGGCTGCCCGGCTGCCTGGCCCTGGCTGCCCTGCTCAGCCTCGTGCACAGCCAGCATGGTAAGGGGGGCGCTGGAAGCTGCGATAGGCTGGCGGACCAGGGTGTGGGTCTGTGGGCTGGGGTCTCCACCGAGAGAAACAGGGCCGGTCCCCAGATCCGCACCGTGTCCAGCTCAGGGAAGGGGCCGGGCGCTCCGGGCCGGACGGACAGTGGCCGCTGCCCTCAGGCAATATGGAAGGTGGGCTGGGGGTGACCCGTGGAAGGAGGGGGCTAGTGGGCTGCCATTAGCAGCCTTCCGGGGCCTGCCGCCATCCCAGAGGCCCCCTCCCTCCGTTTCGGAAGCCGGCAAGTCTTGCTTCCTGCCCCCACGGTGGCCGCCGTCCCACCCTCCTCCCCCCTGCAGTGTTCCTGGCCCATCAGCAAGCATCCTCGCTGCTCCAGCGGGCCCGCCGTGCCAACAAGGGCTTCCTGGAGGAGCTGCGGAAGGGCAACCTGGAGCGAGAGTGCCTGGAGGAGCCGTGCAGCCGCGAGGAGGCCTTCGAGGCCCTGGAGTCTCCCAGTGCCACGGTGAGGCCCTGGTGAGGCAGGGCCCGGCTCCCTCCAAGGGGTCCCAGCTGCAGGCGCACAGAGGAGGGGCCGAGGAACACGGCAGCTCTCTGTTGATCGCGTCGGGTGTTTCTGGGCCACTGGGGTGAACAGCTCAGGCTCTCTGGGAGCGCCCCACGCCTTGGCTGTGTCAAGGCCCCAGGGTCAGGCGAGGCTCCAGGGCTTCGGAGGGCAGGGGTCTCCTCAGTCTTTAGCCGTCTGTCTGCGCTGGGATCTCTGGAGCCGCTGGCGCTGGCCGCGTGTCTTAGGTCTGGTGCGACTTCTGTGCCCTCGGGCGCTGGGGCTCCCGTAGGCCTGGGGCTCGGTGTCCCGGGAGCCCCGAGCAGCCTTCCCTTCCCGGGGGCTCCGCCTGGGCCCCTCCTCGCCAGTTTACCCCACCCACAGAAATCCCTTTCCGTCTTGGCTGACCCGGGAGGGTGGAGGGGTACAGGCAGCTCCCCTCGCGTCCCCAGGGGGTAACCAGAGTAAAGGAAAGGGGGGCGCATAGGGAGAAGACAAAGTTGACTCTAGAAAAAGCAAAAGGGATCCCACCACAGCCTCATACTCAGCCTTGTTTTCCAGGATGTGTTCTGGGCCAAGTACACAGGTGAGCATGCGGAAGACTTTGCTCTGGGGGGGAGTCCTGGGGACCCCAGCTGCAGAGTGCTCCACCCCAGAGAGCCTTCTGGTCCACCCAGCCGCCCGTCCCTGCGTCCCTGCCTCGTTCATTCCTTCCTTCCTTCCTTCCATCACCTGCCCCCGCCTCTGTTTCTGAGCGCTGTCCCACCCTTTACTTGCCCCGTCCCCACCTCAATCTCAGTGGTGTCTCTGGGTCTTTTCTAGCTTGTGAGTCGGCGAGAAATCCTCGAGAAAAGCTCAATGAATGTCTCGAAGGTGAGGAACCGACATGGGGGTGGGGAGACCCCCATGTGCAGAGTAGGGGTGGGGTAGGAGTCGAGGCCCGGGGGTGGGGGGCGGTGGCCTCTGGCAGCTAACATAGCCTTTCTGTTCCTGAGGTCAAGGATGCGTCTTTGCCCCAGGCTGTATGCCTGGCAGTCATCCATACGATGATTCATTGTGGAGGAGGAAATGAATGAACACGTCATTAATTAATACTAAGGCCTCATTCTCAGCCAAGCCCCTGCCCATGCCAGTCTTCCCCATGTCCCCAAGGCAGAGCTTCAATAACGTCACATTCATTCTCCAGCACCGCCCCCGTTGTCCCCAGAATGCCTGGTGAACTTGGTGGGTTCTGAACTTAACATTCCCTCTAGCCTTCTCTCGCATCGCACCAACCCTGAACCCAGAGCCCCCGCTTCCTGAAAGCAAGCAATTCTCCAAACAGGCCAAGATATGTCAGATCCTGGCCCTTGCTAGCACGATTATCTCCCCGTGGAGAGCCCTCACCGCTGAACCACCCCACCCCGCCCCGTCCTTCAAGGACTAGTGCAAACGCACCACCTTGCCGGGCCTTCCGGGCACATCGTCCCTCCTCCACTGCGTCCCGAATACACCATTAGTGTGGCAGTAGGCCCCGCAGCGTGGCTTTGATCACTGGCCATGCTTTCACGGGTTAAGTAATTTATTCGGTAAGACCTCTGCAATTCACTAAACCTCTGCAATCTGTCAAGCTCTATGGTCAAGTGCTGGGAATTTTAAGAGAATGAGGGAGCTCATAGTTTCATAGGAAAGCAAAAATACAAAACGTCGAATTAATTGATGGAAAAGTTCTGTTCCAGGTGCCCAGAGAATTCCAGGGGAGGGGGCGTTTCGTTAGCTGGCAGAAGCAAGGACCACTCCCCAGGAGTAGTTCTGCTTGTATGTGAGGGATGCAGTGATGAGTAAACAGGAAAGCATTCCAAGGCCAAGGCACGAGGACTGAGATAACAGGACAGGCAGACCAGGGCCGGGTTCTAAGGACCTTGCTCACGCCTTCATTCTGTTGTGGGGAGCCGCTGGATGTGAGCTCCGCGAGGGCAGGGACCTACCGTGGCTCTGACCGCCTTATTCATCACTGTGTCCTTGGTCCCGGGTACAGCGCCTGGCACCTGGCTGTCACCCAGGGGGCGCTCAGTGAATGTCGGGTGCCTGCTGTTGAATGGGTTGTAGACCTTCTGGGCACGAAGGAAGTGCTGAGTAAAGGCAGGTTAAGGGTCATGGAGCAGAAGTAGCTTGGAGGGGATGGACCAACAGAGCTTTACGAGGAGAGAAGGGCGGGGGGACAAGTCCTCAGCGTCAGACACCTGGACTGGGGTCTCCGCAGGCAACTGCGCTGAAGGTGTGGGGATGAACTACCGAGGAAACGTGAGCGTCACCCGGTCAGGCATCGAGTGCCAGCTGTGGAGGAGTCGCTACCCGCATAAGCCAGAGTGAGTGACGGGCAGGCCTGTCTGCTGAGACGCTGGGGGTGAGGAGACACTGGGGGTGGCGGGGGGAGGCTTCTCGCTGAGCCGCTTTCTGTTCCAGAATCAACTCTACCACCCACCCGGGGGCTGACCTGCAGGAGAATTTTTGCCGCAACCCGGATGGCAGCATTACTGGGCCCTGGTGCTACACCACATCCCCTACTCTGCGGAGAGAAGCATGCAGCATTCCCGTGTGCGGTGAGCGGGGGTGGCTGGTGGCCCACGGCCACGGCCCATGGGTCTGTGCGGGCTGGCAGCACAGGACGGGAATCGAGATGCCAGTGCCCTCTGACCGGGGTTAGTTACCGACACTTCCCAGTTAGTGACATCAGGAGGCCAGAGCAAGTCTACTTCCAGCATCCTCCTCTCCCTCCACTTGCTTCCTCACAATCCAGGATGTGGCTCATTCTAAATATGCTTTCCTTCCTGCTCGGGGCCTTCTCTCCAGGAAGCCCTTCCTAACCAGCTCAGTCCACATGCCCTTTTTCGAGCGCCAACAGCAAGCTTCCCACAGTCCAGCCCTGCATGATTCTCATTATTAATTCCCATCACGTGGCAGCTAGCTGGAGTCACAACAGTGCCGCAGAGCCCACAAAACGACCGACAAACCCCAAAGCTCGGGGGCAGACACCGGCAAGCGTTTATCTTCACGTGTCTGGGGGTCGGCGGGGGTGGCTCTGCTCTTTGCAGCCGCAGTCTGTGGGGTCCAGATGTAGGCTGGGCTTGGCGGGGGGCCCCGCTTCAAACAGTGGGTCCAGCCGAGCTCGGCTGCTCGGGTGGGTGGGTCCAGGTCCGCTCTTCCACGGTGAGGGAGGCAGAAAGGCTGCAGCTTCTTCCGTGGGAATGGCAGAAATGCCAACAGTGAACAGAAGCACAGAAACTGGCAGAGTCCGTTCTGCCCACATGCCTTTGGCCAGAGCAAGTCAAGTGATCAAGGCCAAGGTCGAGAGGTGGAAGCTACACTTTGTTTATAAAATAACAGGACAGAGGGTGTGGATTCAGGCAGGGATAACGAATTAGTGCCAGTAAGTCAATCTACTAAACATGGGTTGTCATCCTCAGGCAATCCAGCTCTCTTTCCTACTGGGCCTTTGTGAACACAGAGAATCCCTTAGACTCCGGGCGGGCACTAGCAATTGCAGAAGGTGAAACCTGGGCACTCTCCCTGGCTGGCCATGCCCCAGACACTTGCGCTGTATCTTTTGTTTAAATCTCAACAACTCTGCAAAAAAAAAAAACCTCATTAGCGATTCCTTTCACAGGCAAGCGGACTGCAGCTCAGAGAGGTTAAGTGACTTAACATCATACAGGTCAAAGGTCACGGGGCAGAGCCTCCCATCCTGTCTGGCTCCATTGTGGTCCCACGCTCTCTGTCCCCTCTCTCCCCTCACCCACCAGGCCAGGACCAAGTCACCGTGGAGGTGATCCCACGGTCGGGAGGCGCCCCCACCAGCCAGTCGCCCGGACTGGAAACGTGCGTCCCGGACCGCGGCCGGGGGTACCAGGGGCGGCTGGCGGTGACCACACGCGGGTCCCGCTGCCTAGCCTGGAGCGGCGAGCAGGCCAAGGCCCTGAGCCAGGACCAGGACTTCAACCCGGCCGTGCCCCTGGCCGAGAATTTCTGCCGCAACCCAGACGGGGACGAGGAGGGCGCCTGGTGCTACGTGGCCGGCCAGCCTGGCGACTTCGAGTATTGTGACCTGAGCTACTGCGGTGAGAGGGCAGGGCCGGGGCCTGGGAGAGCGCAGGGCCTGGCGGCCAGAGCGGGAGCGGAGCCTTCCCTGGCCTCGGGCTTCCCACGTGTGCAGAGGGCCCTCCTGAGCCAGGTAGGGGCGCGCCTAGCCCCCGCCCTCAGCTGAGGCCAGTGAGGCCCGCGGGCTGGGTCCGCTAGCAACCCAGGTGCGCGCTGAACCGCCACGCCACACGGCCTCCCCGGGGTGGGGGCCCGGGCGGTCCAGCGGCCCTGACCCTAACCCGCGTCTGGGGCCCTGCAGGGGAGCCGATGGATGGGGACCTGGGAGACGGGCTGGGGGAGGACCCGGACGCGGCCATCGAGGGACGCACGTCTGAGGACCATTTCCAGCCCTTCTTCAACGAGAAGACCTTCGGCGCCGGGGAGGCCGGTAAGGCGCGGGCATCACGGCGTGCGGGCGGGGGCGCGGCGGCGCTCCGCCTCTCACCGGCGCGCTTGCCCCTTAGACTGTGGCCTGCGACCCCTGTTCGAGAAGAAGAAGCTGCAGGACAAAACGGAGACGGAGCTTTTCGAGTCCTACATCGAGGGGCGCATCGTGGAGGGTCAGGACGCGGAGGTTGGCCTCGCGCCCTGGTGCGTGCTCCTAGCCTCCCTGCGCCCTCTCCCCGCCCCCGCGCCCGGAGCCTTCTCCGCGCCCACAGACTTAGGCTCCGCTGGTTATCTAGCCCACACCAGCATCGCATCGAGTCCTCACTGCCACCTGTTGAGATCTGGGTTTGTTACTTCTCCAAATCAGATGGTGAAGCTGAGGCTCAGAGCGCTTAAGGGACTCGTCTAAATGATGCTGTTAGTGACTGGGTTACATAGCAGGACTCAATTCCAGTTCTTCTGACCCCAGAGCTCTGCTAAGCTGTGCCAACTCTGGCCTGGAAAAAGCTCCATGGGGGGGTGGGGGAGGGGAGGAGAGGTGCAAAACGCAGGGGGCTGCCCCTTCGTGTCACATGGATGCCTTGTTCCCAAGAGTGGCCAGGTCAAGCTGGGGTCTGGGCCCAGCAGTTAGCTCTGTCCAATATGTTCTTAAACTTGGGACTTTCTGCTCGCTCTTGTTGTTCGGTCACTAGTCGTATCCGACTTTTTGTAACCCCATGGACTGTAGCACGCCAAGCTTCCCTGCCCTTCACTATCTATCAGAGTTTGCTCAGACTCATGGCCATTGAGTCGGTGACGCCATCCCACCATCTCCTCCTCTGTCGCCCCCTTCTCCTCCCACCTTCAATCTTTCCCAGCATCAGGGTCTTTTCCAGTGAGTCAGCTCTTCGCATCAGGTGGCCAAAGGACTGCAACCTCGGCATCAGTCCTTCCAGTGAATATTCAGGGTTGATCTCCTTTAGATTGACGGGTTTGATCTCCTTGCTGTCCAGGGGACTCTCAAGAGTCTTCTCCAACACCACAGCGGAAAAGCATCAATTCTTCGGCACTCTGCCTTCTTTATGGTTCAACTCTCATAGCCATACATGCCCAGTGGAAAAACCACAGCCTTGACTAGACCGACCTTTCTGCTTGTAGGGCTGGTGAATGGGGCAGCCCGCCGCCCAACCCTGCCACCTGCTAATGCTTCCCGCTTCCCCCCTCAGGCAGGTGATGCTCTTTCGGAAGAGCCCCCAGGAGCTGCTGTGTGGGGCCAGCCTCATTAGTGACCGCTGGGTCCTCACGGCCGCCCACTGTCTCCTGTACCCGCCTTGGGACAAGAACTTCACCGAGGCCGACCTGCTGGTGCGCATCGGCAAGCATTCCCGCACCAGGTACGGGGGGCGGGTCCTGGGTGTGCGGCCAACTGTGCGGCCCCGTGGCTCTGAGACACCAGGGGTATGTCTGTGTACGTCTCTTGCGGTAGAAAACCCAGCAGGCCCTGCTGTAAAGTCGATTTGCTCATGTCCCGACTAAAGCTTGGACCTGGGGACAGGGAAGCTAAGGCTTGGCAGAGAGCAGAGGTCCTGGCCTGCCCTTGGCGCCCCTCCAGGCATCAGGACGCGGCCCAGGCGTGAGCCCGAGTAGAGGCTGTTTGGGCCAGGGCTCGCAGCCTGTGTCCCTCCCGCTACTGCCTGGGCTGCTTGATCCTGAAGCCCTGGGGTAGCTTCAGGCCAAGAAGAAGCTGCCTGGGGGCCTGCCAAGGCGGAGCTGGCCCACAGCTTACCCTGACTTCCGGCCCCTGAGGGCAGGCAGTTTGCCTCCCTGAGGAACCTGCCGACCTCCCTGGGTGGCCTGCAGCTTCTCTTTTTTCTCTGCTGGGGTCTGCACAGGTATGAGCGGAAGGTTGAAAAGATCTCCATGCTGGACAAGATCTACATCCACCCCAGGTACAACTGGAAGGAGAATCTGGACCGGGACATCGCCCTGCTGAAGCTCAAGAGGCCCATCGAGTTCTCCGAATACATCCACCCCGTGTGCCTGCCCGACAGGGAGACAGCAGCCAAGTGGGGCAGCCAGGAGGGCAGCCGGGGGGCGGCTCGGGGCTGAGGGGGCGGCTCGGGGCTGAGGGGGCCTGGGCGGGGTTCTGGGCCCGACTCTGACATCCTTTCGCCTTGCAGAAGCTCTTTCCCATTTCCAGGCCTCGGGCCTTCCTGCCACGGGGCGTCTTCGGCTCGGGTCTCTTAGGGGTGGTGCTGGGGCTGGGAGGCTCCTGGGCGGGTCTGTTCTCACTGGGTCCTTCTCCCTTCCCCAAAGGCTGTTCCAGACTGGGTTCAAAGGGCGGGTGACCGGCTGGGGCAACCGGAAGGAGACGTGGACCTCCAGCGTTGCCGAGGTGCAGCCCAGCGTCCTCCAGGTGGTCAACCTGCCTCTCGTGGAGCGGCCGGTGTGCAAGGCCTCCACCCGGATCCGCATCACCGAAAACATGTTCTGTGCCGGCAAGTGCCCTGGGCGGCGGGGCGGGGCGGGGAGGATGAGTCCTGGCTTCGCTTTGTTTACGTAGTATACATTTTATTTAAACATGGTTGAGACGCAATGTTAGTGTCGGGTGTACAACACAGTGATTCGGTGTGTTGATGGCTTGTGCTCCATTTAAAGTTGTTACAGACTAATGGCTGGATTTTCCTGTGCTGTTCAGTATATCTTGGTTATTTAGTTGTTTTTTTTTTTTTTGGTTATTTAGTTTGAATGTGGTACTTTATCTCTCTTAACCCCTTGCCCCTCCGCATCTCTCTTTCCCCACTGGTAATTCCTAGTTTGTTCCCTGTCAGTGCGTCTGTTTCTGTTTTGTTATATTCATCTGTTTTATTTTTTGGATTCCACAGGTAAGTGGTAACACAGTATTTGTCCCGCTCAGTCTTTCTTATTTTGCTAAGCACACTACCCTCTAGGCCCGTCCATGTTATGGCAAATGGCAGAATTCCATTCTTTTCTAAGGCTGAGTAATATTGTATATCTCCTTCGTCTGTTCATTTGTCGATGGATGCTTTGGGCTTTTGCCGTGCATTATCGCCCTTCCCAGATACTGTGGTTTTTTGGTTGTTGCACAAATTGAAGGTTTGTGTCAAGTGTTTTACCAACATTTGCTCACTTCGTGTTTCTGTGTCACATTTTAGTAATTCTTACAGTGTGTCAAATGTTTTCATCGTTATTATTTGTTATGGTGATCTGTGATCAGGTGTTATTATTGTAATTGTTTTGGAGCATCACGAGCTGCACCCATATGGACAGCAAACTGTTCTGACTGCCCCTCTTTCCTCGGGCTTCTATTCTCTGAGACACAACACTATAGCAGTTAGGCCAGTTAATAACGCTACCATAGCCTCTAAGTGTTCAAGTGAAAAGAAGAGCTGCACCTGTCTCATCTTAAATCAAAAGCTAGAAATGATTAAGTTTAAGGAGCAAGGCATGTAAACCTAGGCCTCTGGTGTCAAACAGTTAGCTGAGCTGCAAGTGCGAAGGAAGACTTCTAAAGGGAAAGTAAAGGTGCTGTTCTAGAGACTTCCCTGGCGGTTCAGTGGTTAAGATTCCTTGCTTCCACTGCAGGGGGCACAGGGTCAATCCCTGGTCAGGGGACCAAGATGCTGCATGCCGTGCAGTGTGAGGCCCTCCCCCGCAAAAGTGCTGCTGTAGTGAACGTATAAATGACAAGAAAGCGAAACAGCCTGACTGGTGATATGAAGAACGTTTTAGTGGTCTGGACAGAATTTGCCATAACATTCCCTTAAGCCAAAACTTGGAAGCAGAGATCGATTCATGAGGTTTAGGGAAAGAAGCTGTCTTCATAACATCCAAGTGCAATGTGAAGCAGCAAGTTATTCAGAGGATTCCGCTAAGATAATTCATGAAAATGACTATACTAAACCACTGATTTCCAATGCAGACAAAACCGCCTTATATTGGAAGAAGATGCTCTCTAGGACTTTCATAGTTAGAGAAGTCAGTGCCTGGCTTCAAAGCTTTCAAGGATAGACTGGCTCTCTTGTTAGGGGCTGATATAGCTGGTGACTTGAAGTTCAAGCCAGTGTTCCTTTATCCTTAAGAAAATCCTAGGGCCCTTAAAGAGTTGTCGCTCAGTCATGTCCAGCTCTTTCCAACCCCACGGACTGTAGCCAGCCAGACTCCTCTGTCCATGGAATTTTCCAGGCAGGAGTTATGGGTTGCCATTGCCTTCTTCAGAGGATCTTCCTGTCTCGGGGATCAAACCCAGGTTTCCTGCATTGCAGGCAGATTCTTTACCACTTGAGCCACCAGCTCTTCAGAATTATGTTAAATCTGCCCTTCCCGTGTTCCCTAAATGGAACAGCAGAGCCTGATGACAGCGCATCTGTTTACAATATAGATTACTGTTTTAAGTCCATTGTTGACACCTGATGCTCAGAAAAAAATATATATATTCCTTTCAAAATATTCCTTCTCATTGACAATGCCCCTGGTTACCCAAGAGCTCTGATGAAGACACATCACAAGATTAATGTTTCCGTGCCTGGTAACACAATATCCAGTCTGCAGCCCTTGGGTCAAGAAGTGGTTTTGGCTTTCAAGTCTTATGATTTTAAGAAGTACATTCCATAAGGCTATAGCTGCCATAGATGGACCTGGGCAAAGTAAATTGAAAAGCTTAGGGAAAGGACTCACCATTCTAGATGCCACTGAGAACATTTGTGATTCATGGAAAGAGGTCAAAATGTCGACATGAACAGGAGGTTAGAAGTTGTTCCACCCTTCATGGATGGCTTTGAGGGTTTCACAACATCAGTGTAGGAAGTATTAATAGGCTGGTGCAAACGTAGTTGCATTTTTTTTTTTTTTTTTTTGCGGTTTTGGATCATGAATTTAGAATCATTATAGCTAGGCTCAAAACACATCTTTATTAATCAAAATTAGAACCATTACTATCAACATGTTTTTGTCAGTGAGAAATAAGTTTGCTTATTCCTGTAGCATAAAAATCCGTGCTTGAGGATTCAGTGAACTCTCAGAAAGCATTTTCTGCCTCCTGGCTGTGGAAGCATCATTCCCTGCAAAAAGTTGTTGAGACGCTTGAAGGCCTGGTCGCTGGTTGGCGAGAGGTCAGGTGAATATGGCGGATGAGCCCCATTCGTTCAGCTTTTGAAGCGTGGGTTGCACAGTGTGCGGTCGGGTGTTGTCACGAAGAAGAATCGGGCCCTTTCTGCTGAGCGACGCGGGCCGCAGGCGTTGCGGGTTTGGTGCATCCCGTCGACTGGCTGAGCACACGTCTCAGATGTAGCGGTTTCTCTGGGATTCAGAGCAGCAAACGGTGGCCGCGAGCTTTTTTGGTGCAAGTTGGCTTTGGGAAGTGCTCTGGAGCCTCTTCTTGGTTCAGCGACCAAGCTGTTCATCGCTGGTTGTCACATAAAATCCACTCAGCGAGCACATCACAGTCCAATCGAGAAACGGTTATTGGTTTTTGTGTGGAATAAGAGAAGACGATGTTTTTGATTTGCATTCAGCTCATGAGACCCCCACTTACTGAGCTCTTCCACCTTTCCAATGTGCTTCAAATGCCAGACGACCGTTGACTGGTCGATATTG
The DNA here is from genome assembly GCA_006410675.1 of Oreotragus oreotragus. Taxonomy (NCBI): domain Eukaryota; kingdom Metazoa; phylum Chordata; class Mammalia; order Artiodactyla; family Bovidae; genus Oreotragus; species Oreotragus oreotragus. Next base: position 213,488 of record SJYX01017732.1, on the reverse strand, counting down.
AGTTCTTCAGCATCTTCTCGTGTAGCTGTAAGAGGGTCAGCTTTGATGATCCTCTCAATCGTTTTGTCAGCTTCCAATGGCTGGCCACTACGCTCCTCATCTTCAGGACTCTCGTCTCCTCTGCAAGGCTTCTTGAACCACCACTGCACTGTGCGGCCGTTGGCAGTTCCTGATCCAAATGTGGTGTTGATGTTGTGAGTTCTTTCAAACAGTTTCATATAACTAGGAAGGGTTGCATTTTTGCTCTGGTCATTATCTTTGGTCTTTCCCCTTTTTGAAACACCCTTAGTTTCTTCTAGTCTTTTAACTGTTGTGTGGATGGGGAAACAGTGGAGACAGTGTCAGACTTTATTTTTTGGGGCTCCAGAATCACTGCAGATGGGGACTGCAGCCATGAAATTAAAAGACGATTGCTCCTTGGAAGAAAAGCTATGACCAACCTAGACAGCATATTCAAAAGCAGAGACATTACTTTGCTGACAAAGGTCTGTCTAGTCAAAGCTGTGGTTTTTCCAGTGGTCATGTATGGATGTGAGAGTTGGACTATAAAGAAAGCTGAGCGCCAAAGAATTGATGCTTTTGCGCTGTGGTGTCGGAGAAGATTCTTGAGAGTCCCTTGGACTGCAAGGAGGTCCAACCAGTCCATCCTAAAGGAGATCAGTCCTGGGTGTTCACTGGAAGGACTGATGCTGAAGCTGAAACTCTAATACTTTGACCACCTGATGTGAAGAACTGACTCACTGGAAAGACTGAGGGCAGGCGGAGAAGGGGACGATAGAGGATGAGATGGTTGGATGGAATCACAGACTCAATGGACTTGAGTGTGAGCAAGCTCTGGGAGTTGGTGGTGGACAGGGAAGCCTGGTGTGCTGCGGTCCGTGGTGTTGCACAGATCTGGACAACATGACTGAGCGACTAAACTGAAGCTGACACTGAATTGTTGTGTAGTTAATAGGAGGGAGTTACGGTCAGTGGGTGTACTTGCTTCTTTCTTTTCTCCTCTCATGCTTTGCTTTGTATTTTTTCTACTTGTTGGAAGTTAATCAGCCCTTTTGTTGACACATCCATCTCCTAGTTGGATAATCACTAGTAGATTTTTCAAGAGGGTTATGAGTTAAGAATTTCCTGAGTTCTTGTATGTAACTAACTGGTTTTCTGTAGCCTTGATACCTCAAGTTCAGCAGCATTGGATATAAAATCCATGGTTTAAGTTTTCCTCCGTTGAATTTGCTGTTACTTACTTTCGATGTTGTTTTCAAAGTCTGATGCCAAGTGTAATTCTTTGGCTCTTGCGAGGGAGTTGGTTTTTTCGCTTGTAGGCCTTGAAGGTATTTTCTTCATCTTTGAAGTCTGTTTTTTAGGCTAGGTCTCGGAGTTGAGTGTTTTAGATCAACTTTGCCAGGTTCCCAGTGGGTCCTTTCAGTATGCACATCTGATCTTTTATTTCTATGAAGTTTTCTTGGACTATATTGTACGTATTCTGTCCCGTTGCTTCCTCTCTTCCCTTAGTCTGAGTTCCGTTTTAACTATTTTCTGCTTTTAACTACTTTGTTGTTTTGTCCATTTAATTTTTGAATTTCTGATTCATTCTTGTTCACAGACCAAAATTTTGCTTGAGGATATCTTTTCTTGTTTTTGGCCGTATCGAGCGGCTCGCAGGACCTCAGTTCCCTGACCAGGGGCTGAACCAGGGTCATGGCAGTGGAAGCCTGGAACCCTAATCACTAGGCCACCAGGGAATTCCCCACTTGACATTTAATTCAGTCACAGTTTTCTTCTGTTTCATGTTTGCGTTTGGGAATTTTGGTTGGCTGAGCTATTTTTGTTCGTATTTATTGTTGTCCTGTTCTATCTTTGTATAGATCTACTTGGTTTTCATCTATTCAGTTTGCAGATTTGGGGTGTTTACAAGATTCCTAACTCATATGTGTCTATTTCTTTGACCTAGAAGATATTTTCCCCTCCTCATCTCCACCTACGTTTTGATATTAAATGTATAGTCAGATACATTAGTAAATGTACATTAATTAACGTGTCTAACTAATGGGCTCCTCTGGTGGCTGAGATGGTAAAGAACCTGCAAACCTGCCTGCCAAGTGGGAGACGTGGGTTCGATCCCTGGGTTGGGGAGGTCCCCTGGAGAAGGAAATGGCAACCCCCTCCAGTATTCTTGTCTGGAGAATTCCACGGACAGAGGAGCCTGGTGGGCATCAGTCCGTGCATTTGCAGAGAGTTGGACACAACGGAGCGACTAACACTTTCGCCTTTAGATGCATTAAAGCAGCTTGAAGTCCGGGTGTTCTCTGGGCTACACTTATGCTGACGGTGTGGCTTCCGTTGTTTTTTGAGTTCCTCTGTGTTGTTTGTGGAGGATGCTCGGGGATGTTTGGATAAAGGCAACTGCCATTCTTCTCAGCTGCCTGTCAGTCTGGTGGGTTTTGTAAGTCACTCTGCCTGTTGGGTGGAGACTGGATTGGAGGCAGAGAAAGCAGCGGTTCGGGGAGAGAGTGGTGTGTGATGGGCCGGGTGCAGAAGCAGTGAGTGGCTGGACTGGGGCTGCGTGTTGAAGACAGAGCTGACAAAACCTGCCTGGGTTGGATGTGTGGGGGGAGGCAGTGCACAGAGTCGGGGAGGGCTAGCAGTCGGGGGGCACTCAGCCGCAGCATCTCGGGAGGGGAGAGTGGCTGGAGCGTGAGCTGGTCGCTCCCTGAGCACTGCGGTTCTCTCTCAAGGTTACAAGCCTGGGGAAGGCAAACGAGGGGACGCTTGTGAGGGTGACAGCGGGGGACCCTTTGTCATGAAGGTAAGCATCTCTGAAGGCCCAGAGCTGGTGGGTAGATCCTTCTGGGTGGACGGGGAGGGACCCGAGGTTTCAGGAACAATCGCTTGACCCTACCTTGGACTTTACTCTATTGGAAACCCCATGTTTCTTCCTCAGAGCCCCTCTAACAACCGCTGGTATCAAATGGGCATCGTCTCATGGGGTGAAGGCTGTGACAGGGATGGAAAATATGGTTTCTACACACACGTCTTCCGCCTGAAGAGATGGATACAGAAGGTCATTGATCGATTCGGAAGTTAGGGAGCCACCCACATTCCAGCTCCTCTCACTGCAAAATCAGAGGCCAATCCAGTGAAAGAATTATTTTTGTGGTTTGCTCCTAAAACTATCTTTCTCAATAAAAGTGACTCTATCAACGAGCCTTGGGACTCCCAGTGCTGTTCATGGGGCAGCTCAGGAACAGCCTGTCCCACCACTGGACAAGCGGCACGCGGAGGACCCGCCACCCCTAGAACAGGGCCAGGTGAGAGGGGAGATGGCAGCCTGAACTTAGGAGCACTTCAGATGTTCCAGGCTTGGGGCGTTCATGGATTATTTCATGTAACCCTCACACAAGGTAGTAACTGAGACTTGGAGAAGTACCTTGTCCAAGGCCACATGGCTACGCAGGGTCTAAGTCTGACTTGAAATATAGGTGATACTGAAGCCTGTGCTGGAGCGTGAAGAGCTTGTCCTGGGACGAGCCTCCAGAGAAGAGGCAGGAGGAGGGCAGGCTAGTGAGGGGTGAGTCGTTACATCCATCTAACGTCATTAAGGGACTTCCCAGGTGGTGCTGGAGGGAGACTCCACCTGCCAATCGATGCAGGACAGGCAAGAGGTGGGGGCGGAGGGGTTCGCTCCCTGGGTTGGGAAGATCCCCCGGAGTAGGAAGTGACACCCCTCTCCAGTATTCTTGCCTGGGAAATGCAACTGGCTACTCCATGGGGCTGCAGTCGGATGTGACTGAGCACGGATTATTAAAGTATCTGATCTATGCCCCCCAAAGGCTTGGTACTTTAAGTGTCTTCCTTCTCAAGGGTTGTGGGATAGCAGATTGGAGTAGGGACCCTCGCATCAGACTGCCTGAAACTGTTAGTCGCTCAGTCGCGTCAGACTCTTTGCGACTCCGTGGACTGTAGCCCACCAGGCTCCTCTGTCCGTGGAATTCTCCAGGCGAGAATACTGGAGTGGGTAGCCATTCCCTCCTCCAGGGAATCATCTCAACCTAGGGATCAAACCCAGGTGCCCTGCATTGCAGGCAGATTTTTTACCATCTGAGCCACCTGGGAAGCCCATACTTCGGCATCAGCCTTAACAAGGAGAATCATGGGAATCCCCTGGTGGTCGGACGCTAGGACTCTGTGCTTCCCATGCTGGGGCCCAGGTTTGATCCCCAGGATTCTGCAAGTCACTAAGTGCAGGGGGTGGGGCAGGGGGCGGGGGGACAACCACGGTTAAGTTACTTGACTTCCTGGAGGCTCAATTCCCGTATGTATAGATGTATATGATGACGTTTCTTACCTAATAAGGTTTTGAGGATTAGAGGCCATTGGCGTTGTGTACTTAGCAGAGCGGCTGGCACCTGGGCAGCTCTCCACATGTCACCACTGCTCTTGTTGTCCCTGCCGCCTGGTGTGGTGAAAGTTCCTCGGCCACTTCCTTCTCTGGCCCCTGAAAAAGCCTAGTGGTGGGGTTGTTGCTGCCTGGAATCTCCACTCCCACCGTGGTTATCAGACTGGAGTAATTTGTTTTCCTAAGAAATGGGAACAAGCTGTGGGAGTGGATTCTTAAAGGGTTTGGACAGTCTTAAGAGGCATGGAACCTTGAAGGTGTCTTTTCACAGCACATGCTTCAGTGTGCCCTGGTCGGAGGGCAGCGTGTGGGAGGGCACGCAGCTGACACAACGTTGCCCTTCTTCGTAGCTCTAGCTTCTAGCTGACCTCGGTGTACTGCTCTTCCTGTTGGGTGTGTGTGTTTGACTCAGGGAAGCGGGCACTGCAGCCTATGATGTGTGCGCCAGGGAGCTGCCTCTGGTGTGAGACGCTGATCTCTTGGTGACCACCTCTAGGACACGGAATTCTCAACCCCGGGCTCAGAGGTGGATGGAGCATGGGTGGTCACCTTCTGGGCCTAGGAGCTAAGATCTTTAGATTTCATGGTTTAAGGCTGGAGGGGACCTAAGGTAGGTATCTTTATCCACCTTTCCCCTTCCTATCCTTTTTTCCCATTCTCACTGTTTAAAAATACGTCAAGGAAGAATTAGGACTGAGTTCCTCATTCTTAGGTTCTAGTTGACCAGAAAGTAGGGTATAAACTGGAAACTCAGCGTGCAGGATCTTGGCAGCCTAGAGCTTTAACCCAGAGCAGGGGGAAGGCACAGTTAGTTGTAATACCCCAAATCTGCTTTTTCAAGGGCATACCTTCTCACAAGACTGATGGCCACTTTGGTTTTTCAAATTAGCTGTGCTAATTCAAGATCCAAGCACAGCCATTCCTTCTAAACACGTTCCTTCTCCTCTGTCTTCCTTTCAGTGAAAGGCTTACTTCTATGTTCCCATTAGAAGGGAGAGACACATTTTCTTTCAGGCAGCATGTGGACCATCTGAAAATCATGACTAGAATCAACAGAGGATTCATTTCCCATCACCCTTTAATTTCTTGAACACCAGTTAAGTAAGAGGTGTGTAGAAAAGTGCTTTTGATGTAACTGTTTTCTGACTGTGGAAGGGGACCTTGTGGAATGTACTGCAGAGTTGAGCCCTCAGTATATTTCCAGCTTTTTCTTTTAAAACATGATTTATCCGACTGTATCAATCTCAGTTGTGGCTAGTTGTATTTTTAGTTGAGGCCTGTGGGATCTAGTTCCCTGACCAGGGATAGATCCTGGACACTTTGGAACTGCGGAGCCTTAGCCAGTGGGCCACCAGGGAGGCCCTATTTCTAGTCTTTACTGAGACCGAGTGTGAAGCTACTGTTCGTCTAGATTCAGAGACTCCACTAACCAGGCAGGAAGCCCCCGTGCTCTCCGTATTCCTTTAGGAGGCTGGCCCCAGGTCTGGTTGTGCTGTGGCCCAGCTGACCCCTGGCCCCAGGTCTGGTTGTGCTGTGGCCGCCGCTGTGGCCCAGCTGACCCCTGGGCCCCAGGTCTGGTTGTGCTGTGACCGCCGCTGTGGCCCAGCTGACCCCTGGGCCCCAGGTCTGGTTGTGCTGTGACCGCCGCTGTGGCCCAGCTGACCCCTGGGCCCCAGGTCTGGTTGTGCTGTGGCCGCCGCTGTGGCCCAGCTGACCCCTGGGCCCCAGGTCTGGTTGTGCTGTGGCCGCCGCTGTGGCCCAGCTGACCCCTGGGCCCCAGGTCTGGTTGTGCTGTGGCCGCCGCTGTGGCCCAGCTGACCCCTGGGCCCCAGGTCTGGTTGTGCTGTGGCCGCCGCTGTGGCCCAGCTGACCCCTGGGCCCCAGGTCTGGTTGTGCTGTGGCCGCCGCTGTGGCCCAGCTGACCCCTGGGCCCCAGGTCTGGTTGTGCTGTGGCCGCCGCTGTGGCCCAGCTGACCCCTGGGCCCCAGGTCTGGTTGTGCTGTGGCCGCCGCTGTGGCCCAGCTGACCCCTGGGCCCCAGGTCTGGTTGTGCTGTGGCCGCCGCTGTGGCCCAGCTGACCCCTGGGCCCCAGGTCTGGTTGTGCTGTGGCCGCCGCTGTGGCCCAGCTGACCCCTGGGCCCCAGGTCTGGTTGTGCTGTGGCCGCCGCTGTGGCCCAGCTGACCCCTGGGCCCCAGGTCTGGTTGTGCTGTGGCCGCCGCTGTGGCCCAGCTGACCCCTGGGCCCCAGGTCTGGTTGTGCTGTGGCCGCCGCTGTGGCCCAGCTGACCCCTGGGCCCCAGGTCTGGTTGTGCTGTGGCCGCCGCTGTGGCCCAGCTGACCCCTGGGCCCCAGGTCTGGTTGTGCTGTGGCCGCCGCTGTGGCCCAGCTGACCCCTGGGCCCCAGGTCTGGTTGTGCTGTGGCCGCCGCTGTGGCCCAGCTGACCCCTGGGCCCCAGGTCTGGTTGTGCTGTGGCCGCCGCTGTGGCCCAGCTGACCCCTGGGCCCAAGGTCTGGTTGTGCTGTGGCCGCCGCTGTGGCCCAGCTGACCCCTGGGCCCCAGGTCTGGTTGTGCTGTGACCGCCGCTGTGGCCCAGCTGACCCCTGGGCACAAGGTCTGGTTGTGCTGTGGCCGCCGCTGTGGCCCAGCTGACCCCTGGGCCCCAGGTCTGGTTGTGCTGTGACCGCCGCTGTGGCCCAGCTGACCCCTGGGCACAAGGTCTGGTTGTGCTGTGGCCGCCGCTGTGGCCCAGCTGACCCCTGGGCCCCAGGTCTGGTTGTGCTGTGACCGCCGCTGTGGCCCAGCTGACCCCTGGGCACAAGGTCTGGTTGTGCTGTGACCGCCGCTGTGGCCCAGCTGACCCCTGGGCACAAGGTCTGGTTGTGCTGTGACCGCCGCTGTGGCCCAGCTGACCCCTGGGCACAAGGTCTGGTTGTGCTGTGACCGCTGCTGTGGCCCAGCTGACCCCTGGGCACAAGGTCACACGCGCCCAGGCAGCAAGTGGCAGGAGACCCAAGAGCTCCTCGGAATCATGGTGATGATGGGATGGACGACGCGACCAAAAATCTCAGAACAAGGAAGAAAGATTTCTTTGCTCCCCTAGGAGCTGCATGTGGAAAGCAGGAGAGTTGTGCTCCTCTTATTCCAAAGGAGTGAAAGACAGCATCAAGCCTGTGGGCCAAGACGACGTAGAGCTCCGCAAGGAGCGATGATGAGCCTTTCTCTAACTGGCTGAGCACCCAGCAGGTCTCAAGAAGAGGCAACGGACAGCTGCCCAACACTCCCTCACACGGAGCATCCTGGAACACAGTTATAGTTAATGCAAACTTTATTTATAAAAGACTCTTAAATTAGTTGTATCATGCCATGCATTCATACAGAATACAGTGACCCTTCAGGGCTACCAGAGCTCACAAACTCAAAGGGAAACTAGTCAAGAGTTTCTAACAGTTAAAAGCTAGGAAAGAGTAGGACAACTTTACAAATGAGCAATTAAAAAGAAAAAGGATATGGAAACTAGTCTGAGCTGAGAGGAGGCCCGCTGTTTACCGGTCTGTACACTAAACTAAGACACAGACAGTCTTCTAGAGAGGCAGGATGCTGGCGGAGAGAAGCGGACGATGTGCAAAAGACTTGTGCCACAACGACTCCTGCCCCAGGTCCACAGCATGGTGCATGCGACCAGTCTGTGCACGCTAGGCCTGCCGAGGCCGCCGTAACTATGAGGACTCCCAGTTTAGGCAACTAAAGCTGCAGGGCGCCAGGGGAGTGGCGGTTCATTTGCGACTGCTCTTTATTCTCTCCAGTCTCTTTTTCAAGTCATCAATGTTAGCTGAGGAGGAGGAGGAGGAGGTCGTGGTTCCTGAAGAGTGGGTCTGGGTGGAGTCCAGGTCTGAGTGCTGGTGCTGCTCCCGCGACTCACGGAGCTGAGAGAGTTTGCTGTGCAGCATGTCTGTGGAGGAGGCCACGGTGGGAACTGCTGGTTTGGAGAGCAAAGAGGTCAACGGAGGTCGGTCATCCTGCTGTCGAGAGAAGGAGGCGTGCTGTCAAGAGGGTTGGGAGGCAGCTCTGGAGCAACACACGCCGAGGCTGGGTTGCGGCCTCTCTGGCCACCCCGGCCTGATCTGCTGGTCACCACCCTCCCTGCCCCACAGGAGACGAGCAGTACCTTTGTATTGTCCAGACCGCACCGCTGCCGGAGGATTTTCAGCCTCTCCAGGTAGACGGATGGCCCCACCTCCTCTCCGTTTGTGTTACCTAAGGAGGACACTGTGCTTGTGGCGGTGGGCACACACGTGACCTCCATCTGAGGGGAGATGCCTGAGGGGGAAATGGAGGAGTATTCAGATATATACCCCCTGCCCCGACTGCCCTTGTTAAATCTCCCACTGAAGGGACAATCTGGGCCTTGAATACAATCGCTCTCCCTGGTGACTACGTGGAGTTGGTGATAGAAGATACTCTGAAATACCTAAGATAAAGTTAACGAGAACTTCCGAAACCGGTAAGAGAAAAGCACTGAATTTTTTTTTTTTTTGGCCTCCTCCTGTGGCATGTGGGATCTAGTTCCCTGAACAGGGGTTGAACCCACACTCCCTGCAATGGAAGGAAGGAGTCCTAACCACTGGACCACCAGGGAGGTGCCAGAAGGGCGCTGAGTGCTGAGCTGGGCCATCCTTCTGCCTCCTGAGCTCTGCAGCGGTTTATCCTTGTCACCCCTGGCTGAACTGGGCAATTGAAAGAGCCTGAGCCACTCCTGAGTAAATGCGAAGTGCCCAAGTCAAGAACCTAGAGGACTTTGAATACTTTCAAGAACCAGACTTGATTTCGACCAGGTGATGCTCTTATTCCAATCAGGGAGGACAGCAAGGAGCTCAGGAGGAAGAGGAGAGAACTGAGGTGTCCAGAGAGGAGGGGCTGGAGCACTGCGATCAACATTCTGGGAGGAGTGGGGAAAATCAGAGCCAGACCAAACCCAGATCTATCACAGTTCCAAATTTCTGAGCAGAACCACCACAAAATGCAAGCGTTTAAAATATCCAATTTGATATCAATGAAAAGACATCACATAAGCCAAGAGAACTGGGAAGAAAAGCCTCTATGGCAAACAGAGCAAAGCAAAGCAGGCTATTCCTGAGAAACAGGGATCCTTTCATGTACAGACAAGAATACTCTGAGGGTGAAAGGTGAAGAATAACGCAGACGTGTGGGAAGCCTGAGTGCTTTCAGGCATTCAGTTACCGGTGGGGTCACATGCCTGCGCTGCAAATGTCGAGCTGGACATGAGAGACGGAGGCCGTGTCCCAGTGACCTCAACCAGGGACGCCCGCATGCGGCCCGACACCGCTCACTGCGCTTCCAGAAGGGACTCTGGGTCGTGGAGAGGCGTAACTTACGGGATTTAAAGACAAGACCAACTATGGGGAAAACGAAAACAAACCAAAAGAACCCAGTAACAACAACAACAAAAACACCAAGAAGAAACAAGACAAGTGATACTGCAGCCTAGAAAGTTAGGTGGTGAGAGAGAACCCGAGACGCGCAGAGGAGCAGCTTCGCAGGCACAGAGTCTGGGGCTAGGAGTAGGTGAGCGCCACTGCCTTTGCAAAGAACGAAATACAGGACCGCTGTGAGGGCTCCGCCTGGTGAGAGGACTGAACAGCTGGACCTTGTTTTGGTTTAAGGCTCTGGGCTATTTTTTGCCACACCTCCGAAGTCTGTCTTTTGTCTCTAGATCCTTGAGCAGTAATTCTCTAATACAGGCTTTTTTCACACTGCAGACAGTTATGTTCCAGCTTAACATCAGGACAGGCACTCACTCATATTTAGTCAGCAAAATACCTACTGGGTGCCTACTATGTGCCAGGCAACAGAACAGATAAAAGTCTTTATGCTTGTGAATTTTAAATTTTAGCAGAAACAGACATCAGTCAGTCAGTCTGATGAACATCACGTGTTATGGTGTGTGTCAGGGGAGGTGAAGGACCAGGACGAGTGAGGGGTAGGCTGCAGGCTGTGGATCAGGCCTCACTGAGCGACACAGACGACAAGGAGGAAACAAGACTGTCGTGGAGAAGAGCAACCTAAACAAGAGACAGCCAGCGCAGAGGCCTTAAGAAGGTGTGTGCCTGGCGCGCCCCAGGAATGGCGAGGGGGCTGGTGAAGCTGCAGTGGGACAGAAGTCAGAGAGGGCAGCAGGAGGGAGACAGTTCTAGAGGGATCAGGAGGCCACATCATGTCAGACCTCTCGTGTAAGGCTTTCTGCTCCGCTGAATGAAAGGGAGAGCCTTTGGAAAGCATCTGAGGAGCATAGTTTTGATGCTCTGTGTGGACATGACTATGGGAGATGGGGCTCAGTGCTGTAACCCGCATAAGAGAAGCAGGGAGTGGCAGTGGAGGGCGGAGGCGCGGGTGGACTTCCTGTATGTTGTCAAGTCAAGTCAGGAAGATTTCTCTTTACTTTTGGCCGCACCATGTGGCAAGCGGGATCTTAGTTCCCCAACCAGGGACTGAACCTGCGTCCCCTGCATTGGAAGCACAGAGTCTTAACCACTGGACCATGTGACAAGTCCCTCAAAGGGATTCCCTGACGGAGGGGAAGAGAAAACTCAAAAATTGGGGGTTAAGCAAACCAGAAGGACAAAGTTGCCATCCAGTGAGATGGAGAGGAACGCAACTGGAGCAGGTTTTGGGCACTACCAGAAACTTGATGTTTGATGTCAGGCATGAGCTCTCAGCTGGGAGCAAGGAGGAGGTCTGAGCTGGAAAAGAGAGAAAACTGGGCTTTGCTGGCATAGAAAGTGTATTTAAAGTGATGAGAGAAGATGGATTCGTTCAGGGCGACAACAACATTAAGAGCTTGGAGAGCAAGAATCGGCCAGAGAGCCCTGGGGGCAGCAGGGAGGAAGGAGGGGACCGAGAGCGTGGAGGCCCCAGGCCCAGGGCAGAGGCTGTTTCCAAGGACAGCGCGGCCGGTGCTGGACCCTGACACGGATCGAGGCTGAGTGAGGGCTGGCCACTCTGCCTCACTGTGGCCGTTACGCCTGAGAGGCAGGGAGAGAAACACAGACCCAGCGGTAGCCTGGTGGTGAGGCGGGGAGCGGCCGGAGCCTGTCCTGGAGTCGCCGGGGGAGCCGTACCTGCCGAGGTGGGAAGGCGGCCTTTGCCCTCCCTTTCCATCTCAATCACCCGAAGGCCTCTCTCAACATAGCTTTGGAAGAACTGTGAGGAGTTTTTCAGAAATGGTTCAATGTCAGCATCCGAATATTTCTTCTTGTATTCATATAACTCTGCTAGGCCCTGAAAAGGAGGTGGAGACACATGTTAGTGACTCTTTTCCATAAAGCAGATCCCTATTTAGGTCAACCTTTTCCCTCTCACCTCCTTAGTGTTCTCTTTAGAGCCAATCTTCTTAAAAATCTCAGCTAAGAAATCGTTCACTTTGGCTTTTGATGATTTTTCATCCTAAAGACACAAGGAAGGAACCATTGGTTAGATCTGAGTTATTAGTTAGGAAACAGTGGTTGGATAAGACATGAATATCTTCTCTCAAACTTCAGCCCTTCCTGCTATGTTCTGCAGATAACAGAAGCAGAGCTGCGGAGGCTGCAGCAGAAACATTAACAGTCTTAGGTTTTCAACTAAACTTAGGGGGGAAAGTCCCTCCCTACATTTATCTGGGGACCGATCGATGCCTTAGGCGTGGACACAGAAACTTTGTAGGGACAAAAAGCACAAGGTGAGAGTTGATATTTGAGAACTTCAAGGTGACTGGACTAATCCCTGAGCCTTCACCTTAGGCCCTAAGAAAGACAGGCTCCAGTGGCCTATCCCTTTGGCAAGACCACTTCTCTCAGTCTTTCAAGTCAGGACACTCACAATTCGAGATGCTCCCTTTTCTGTTTCCTTATCAGACTTGCTCCCGGTCTGGTCCATACTGTGCTTCATCATCCGGCAGAGGTGGGCCTCCAACTCGGACTCGTTCTTGTTGTCGATCATAGTCAGGTGGTCTAGGATCTGCGGGAGAAGCGTGCGTGTTGACTGGCAGCGGCGCCACATCCGTGGCACTCGCTTAAGCCGCCACGGGGGCAGCTGCTCCTGTCACTCACCTTGGGCCCTTTCAGTTTGCACAGAGTGTGCAGCAGTGTTTTTAGGGTCCTTATGGGAAATTCACTTTTGCATTGCTTGAGTTTTTCTTTGGGGAAGACCTTCATGAAAATGTGTATGTCCAGAAGAATTCTGTCCAGATTGATGCTGTTGATGGTATCGGGCAGTAACCGAACCATCCTCCAGAGACACTATTCAAACAGGAAATGCAAGTTAGATGGAGCCACTGAAGAATGAGGATGGCCTCTGCCACCGTCTCTCTCCCTGAGCTCCGGGGCCACCTCTGAAGGATGGCCAGGGACATGCAGGCGGCCCTGCAAGACCTGGCAAGTTCAGCTGCTACCATGAACAGTACCATTTACTTCAACCATGTCACTGGTTAGAGTGTGACACGTCGTCTGCCTGACCATCTCCATTCCTCTTTCCCACACCCTAGAGAGGGGACTGTAAACGACAAGGAAATGTGGGAATTCTGTCCTGGGTATGTTTGGTTCCTGAGAGTAGTTCATATTACCTAATCAAATCTACTCTGAGAAAACAAAACTATTTTACACTCTGACAGTGCAGTAACAGTATTATAATGTTACAGATACCTTCACCTGCAGTTTTCAAAAAGAGACCAAAACATTATAAATCTATACGTATTTTTCCCCCCATGAGAAATGAAATTTGTCTCATCAAACTTCTTGCCTTTAGATTCTAAGAAAACTGGAGACATTCACAAAATAGTTCTATCTTTTCACTGTTTGAGACCAGGAATTTTTTTAGGCCTGAACTGGGGGTATAGAAGGAAAGGAAAAATGGAGAACAACTGTATTACTCAGGTGTGCCTGGCTGACTGACTTTCAATCCTCCTTCCCTATACTTTAAAAGAAAAGATATCAAATTATGTCTACTTCACCTTCATAACAAGCTCTGAGAATTTGGGAGAACTGGCTGTTGCTAGGAGGCTGTCTTGGAGCAAAACAAGAAGGGCGCTAGAAAACAAACCCAACACAATAGCATTAATAAGTTTCAAGCCTGCATCCCAATTAAAATCAGTAACTGAAAGGCCAAGTGTAAGCAGTCTCTATCCACCTGATAAATGAAGAGCTCATGCATCAGGAACTGTCCTTGATTACCCAGTCATTAATAAACATCATCGAAGCTTTGTGAGTTACCACTTGGTAAATGGTAAAGCTTGAAGCTATTTCTTATGGTCACTGGTAGGTAAGAAAGGAATGTACATGAAATGAAATGTATACCAAAGAGGAGGTAACTGACAAGTTTCACGGTCCTGTTCTAGAAAATTCATAATATTGGCTGGCTTATTGAGCTGTTACTATAACCACTGTCTCAGGTTGGAATAACTTTGGTTCTTGAGGAAGAGAAGAGTGATAATTTAGCAGACAAACCTAAACTTACAACTGGTCTAGTACCTTTTGGTTTCTATGCGTAGACAAGAGAGAGGCTGTTCCAGACTCTAATGCTCACAGTACAAATATACCTCAGGATGTTGGTCTGGTCTGACTTCTCCAGAACTTTCACCACCAAGAGGTTCACAGAGCGGACCACCTGCTGCCCTTCCTCTAGATCTTCAATTCGAGAATCCAGCATTAAGGTGATGAGGCCATGCATCAGGTCTTTCAAAACTCCAGTGGAGGCCTCCCGGGCGAGGCTTTCTATCTGAAACAGCTATCCGATGAGAATTCTGTTAGAGAGGCGTGAAACTCGACATTCACAGTGAGGAAGAGAAACATGAGCGGCATAGTCTAATAAACGATTATACTGTATTCATAAAAATTCACAGTACTAGGAAAAAAATAAAGATCACTACTCTCCCAAACCTCCAGTAATAGCGAAAATTAATTGGTGTGCTTCATTCCTGTTATGAAAAGTATTTTTAATGTGAACACATACTTCCTATTCACTACTGTAAAAATATCTTATTTTTATGATTATGTAAATTACACCCTGAGACAGTCACTACTGATAATCAGTTTCTGTGAAAAGCCAGCTAGGGCCCAACCATAACTGATGAAGAAACTGGCAGAAAGCAGAATTCCAGGTAGTTTCTAAGTCTCCTTACAGTAAGATGAGCTGGAACCCTGTCCAGCACCCAGTGGAAGTAGTCAATAGCTTACACGGAAAAATCCCAAAATGACTTATGTTTCCCATGTTTCACTGGAACATCAGAACCGACTAAGGCTTGAGAACCTGGGTGGGATGAGAGACTGAAGGGAAACTCAGGCTCTGCAGGGGTAGCCTTACCGAAATCATGTTGCCAATGATGCAGCTATACAACTTGATGATTTCATCCTTCTCCAGCTTCTCGTCTGCCATATGCGTGTTGTAGATGAGTCTCAGCTGCATGAACGTAGCTATGAGGAACTGATCAATATGGCCAGACATGGCTTCGGCTTTGTCTTCCTGTCTCAGGACCTCATCGATCTGGTAACAAAAATCCAAGCTTCTAATATCTTAGCTTGAAAAAACTCAATTACTTAACATACAAATAACTAGTCCTTAGGGACTCAATTCAATAAATATTTACCGAGCAAGATACTATAGGGTGAGTTAACTGCAGCTCCTATTCTAAGAGGCTTCCCATCTAGTTTAGGGGATAATAATTCTTGTGTTTAAATGCTAATAAGAGAGTGTTTTTATACCCATTATGTCATTTGATTATTCCAACAGCTCTGAGAGGAAGAAACTGACAGGGCTGGATGTAAGATCTTCATTTACCAGATGAGAAAATGAGGCTCAGTAAAATCAGTCTACTTAGTTCAAATTCAATACTCAAGTTTTCCACATCTTGGTCCAGGTTCTTTTTGGTTCAGTAGACTGGTTGTTACTAATAGTAAAATGTTACTATGGGAAAAACACATGCTTTCTATTCACTACTGTAAAAAGATTTTTATGATTACATAAATTACACCCTGAGACAATCATTACTGACAATCACAATATCCATGACCACCCTTTCCTGCAAGGATGTTACACTACACAACTCCAGGGGGCACCATCTCTACAAAGTGGAACGTGAATGATGCCATCTTGTATTGAGAAGCTGGTGGTCCTACTTTAATTTCTTTATGCCTGTATACCCATAAGCACATACAATTTTATATAATTGGAACAGTTTAATAACACTGTTTCAACATGGACAAAATTTTAAAAAAAAAATATATATATATATATTGGGGGGAGGCTTACTCTTTTTCCAAGGTAATTAACATCAACAGCCTGATACACTTTCATGCTCACAGGATCACATATGACCACACATGCACACACACATAGGGTCAAGGTTTAGGGCACTGTTTATTCCATAAGAATATTTATAGTATATACAGTTCTCTGCATCCATCTTTCCTAACAGAAAATTACAAAGATCCTTAAAGTCAACAGAAACAACTCTACTCTTAAAGGCTGTGTAACAGTCCACATGCAGACCCACCAGAACCTGATCAGTCCCTGACCAATCAACTAGTTTGGATATCTTGTCCACTATAATTTTACAATAAACATTTCTGTGTATATATATATATATATCAAGGTATTTGTCTTTGAATTTCTAAAAAAGAATAAAAACTCTTTGTGTCAAGAGTTTAACTTTTCAGGTTGAAGGATAAAACATTTAAAATTATGATATAATAGATATTACTACTGTTGTTTTCTTTAGAAACACACTAACATGTAATTCATATTTTACATGTAATGTGTAAGAGGACTGTTTTTTCAGTGTCTCTATCGGCTGCAAGTATAATTACTCATTTTACCTTTTGTCACTCTCAAAGTTTAAATGTGATGATCTTATTATTTTAATGTGCATTTCTGTGGTGGGGAGTGTACTGGACATCTTTTCTCTTATGTTTACTGGCCATTTGGATATCTGCTATGACTTGCCTATTCTTATCCTTGATATATTTTTTTCTAGGTTCTCTTTTTCTCAAGGGTTAGTAAGAGTTCTATTTACTGTAGTTATTGGTCCTTTATTGGTCATATGCAAATATATCCCACAATATAACACTTGTTTATTGACAGTATACAGTAAATTTCTCCAAATTAAAATCTTAAAATTTTTATATGATCAAATTTGTCTTTTCATTTTAGGTTCTGGGTTTCCTTCCTTAGTTTTCAATGGTTTCCCCAAATGCCTTCGTTATTTCAAAAAATTTGGGAGGGGGATCAGTTGAAACAAGTTTCCACAGAGTTGCATGCATGCTTAGTTCGCTTCAGGGTTACATGTGTGTTATCTTATTTTTCAGAAGAATCTCTTCCACATCTATGGTTAGTTCCTTTTTCACCCCGGTACTTATATTTTTGCTCTCCAATCAGGCTAGTAAAGGAATTTTAATTTCATAGCTTTTTTTTTAACAAGAACTGGCTTTTAGAATTTCATAAATTTTAGCTATATTACCTACCCTCAAATTTTTAATTTTTTAATTTTTCTAAGTGTAAGTACTAAGTTACTTTATTTTAGCTTTTCTTCAATAATAAATGCACTTCAGGCAAGATATTTTTGAGTTCAGTAGCTTCAGTATAGTTGTAGAAGGAAATTGTTTCCTTCACTGTTAAGAGTTTTGATTTTTGTCCCTCTTTTTTACTTTTTAAACTATGAAAGTACGATAACACATTTACAGAAGACTTGGAAAATACAGAACAAAGTTACATATAGTGCCCCAAATATTACAATTATTTTTTTAAGTATATAAATTAAGATTTTTAGTTGGAGTTTCAATATCAAACTCTCAAAGGTTAGTAGAACAAATAT
The DNA here is from genome assembly GCA_006410675.1 of Oreotragus oreotragus. NCBI lineage: Eukaryota > Metazoa > Chordata > Mammalia > Artiodactyla > Bovidae > Oreotragus > Oreotragus oreotragus. Next base: position 196,235 of record SJYX01017732.1, on the reverse strand, counting down.
ACAGAAAAAGCAGAAGGATATAGTAGACCTGAAAAGCAGTATGAACCAATTCAATATAATTAAGATTCATACAATTTTCATACCACAGTAGGATAGACATTCAATTTAAAGTTCCCATGGACAATAAATTAGGAGACACTGGACCATATCCATGGATATAAAAGAAGGTGAAAGTTTCAAGGTCTAAAGGTGTTGAAATCACATTCTGTTCTCTTATCACTGTGGAATTATGTTAGAAATCAATAACAAAAGATATTAACAGCCCACATATTTTCAAGTGCAGTGTGACATTTACCAAGGGAGATCTTTGACTTAGCCATTGAAAGCCTCAATAGTTAGAAGACTGAAAAAACAGAGGCGTGACTGCAGAAAGTGTTTAAAAATGAGTATGTTAGAAATTAATATAAAGATGAGAAATTAATATTAAAGACACTTAAAAAATCCCATGTATTTGGAAAATAAATGTCCACTTTCAAATGATGGGTATACCTAACAAGTCATAACAAGGAAAATTAGAAAATATTTGTAAAAGAATAAAAATGATAAGAGAATTTACCAGAATTCGTTACATGCAGCTGAAGCTGCTCAATGCAACTAAATACAATGCAGAATCTTGAATGAGGTATGAAGACAAATAATGGGCACGAGCATAAATTTCTGTGGAATCTGAACAGAATCTGTACTTTAATCATACTGTATCATGTTAATTTCTTTCTTTTTTTAACAACGTAGTATTTCTTTATATTCTCAGAACTGGATTAGAAGTTTCAAGCTTCAATTTTTTTTTTGCCTCAATTTTTTTTTAAGTCACTAAGATAATAAACTTTCTTGCTTTTTATCAATATATTAGATGCCAAAATATATGGAACAATTTCGAGTGACTATAAACAAGAAATCTAGCATTCTATTCATACTAAGTCAAACAAGTGGAATCAAAATGTTGATTTAGGGTGTTTCATACTTTTTAAATAGCCAGTATCTTTTGTGATATTAATATTATTTATTACAAATGTTGTTGGGTTATCAGCGGAGAATTTGGTCAGTATATCTTCTACTTTTTGCATTTGTTAAAAGATGTTAATGACTCCTGTGCTTTAAGTTTCCATGAGATGTGAGTCTGTTTCTGGGCTCTCTGCTCCATCCTGATGGTCTGTCTGTTTTTTCTCGGGCCAGAACTATGCTGACTTAATTACAGTGGCTCTGTCGTCGCTGCTGATATCAGTGGTGTAAGTCCTTTCTACCGTGTTTTTATTATAAAACATTGTCTTTACTATTTTTAGGCCCTTTGATTTCCCATATAAATTTTAGAATCAGGTTCTCAACTTCAGAAAAAAAAAAAAACCTGTTAAGATTTTGATTGGCATGGCATTGAATTTACAGATGTAACTTGAGGAGAAGCTGGCATCTTTATAATACTGAATCTTGAGAACACAGTATATTTATTTGGAAATATAACAAAATAATGTCATTCAACAAAATTTAAAATTTTCTCTATAAAGGTCTTATATGAATGCTGCTTGATCATTCCTAGGTACTTAGGGTTTTATTTTTTTATTATGGTAAAATATATATAACATAGAGCTTAGACCATTTTTAAGTGTAGAATCCAATGACATTTATTTACAATGTTGTATAACCATCACCACTATTTCCAGAACTTTGTCATTATTCCAGACAGAATCTGTACCCATTAAAATAATAACTCTCCATCCATCCACCTGCCCAACTCCTAGGAAACTCTATTCTAGTTTCTTTATTTGGCTATTCTAGGTACCTCATGCAAGTGGAATCACACAATACTTGTCCCTTTGTGCCTGATTAGCATTATTAGCATAATGCTTTCAAGGTTCATCCATGCTGAAGCATGTGTCAGAGTTTTGTTCTTCTTTATGACTAATATTCCACTGTGTGTGTACATATATATAGAAATATATATACACACCCAATTTTGTTTATTCATTCATCTGTTGATGGACACTTGAACTGTTTCCACCTTCTGGCTATTGTCAATAATGATGCTGTGAACTTTGGAGCATAAGTATTTGTTTGAATCTCTGCTTTCTAGGAGGGAATCTGAGGAACTTATTGTAATTCTATATTTAACTTTTTGAGAAACCACTAAACTGTTTTCCACAAGGGTTATAATACTTTATGTTTCCACCAGCAATACACTCAAGTTCCAGTTTCTCCACATTGTGACAAACACTTGCTATTTTCCATAAAAAAAAAAAAAAAATTATAATGGCTGTGAAGTGGTAACTCCTTGTGGTTTTGATCTAGTTCCCTAATGACTAATGATGGTGAGCATCTTTTTACTTGCTTATTTACCATCTGTATATTGTTTTTAGAGAAATGTCTGTTCATGTCCTTTGCCAATTTTTGAACTGGGTTTTGTTTTTTGTCAGTGAGTTACAGGAGTTCTTAAGTATTCTGGATGGTGTCATACACCTATATGTGCATATTACCTGAGACATGCATTCACTATGTGCCACTCCCCTGGCGGCTCAGACGGTGAAGCGTCCGTCTACAATGCGGGAGACCCGGGTTCCATCCCTGGGTTGGGAAGACTCCCTGGAGAAGGAAATGGCAATCCACTCCAGGACTATTGCCTGGAAAATCCCATGGACAGAGGAGCCTGGTAGGCTGCCGTCCATGGGGTCGCAAAGAGTCGGACACGACTGAGCGACTTCACTTCACTTCGCTTCATATACATAGGCACATACATTTACACTGACATTTATTTCTGTATCTGTATATCGAAACCATGAGCTCATGCTGGCGCATCCAATTCCAGTCCAGGGTTCATTCTCTTTCCTTGGGCTTCCATATTTTATTGCCCTTCTCTGGCCCCCATTTTCCTTATTATATTTATTGACCAATCCCTTTATATGTAACCAATCTCCCATCTCTGCCACAAGCCCTTCCCCAGGCCAACCTCCACTGTTTGGGCTCTGAGTCCCCATTCTGAGCCACGCATGCGCTGTCCTGCTCCCCTCCACCACACATGAATATCCTCTTCACCCTGCCTGGGGCACCCTAACACCATGCTGTGTCAGCTCCCCCCATAGACGTCTTCTTTTTCCGGCTTTGGGTCTGCGTCATCCCTCTCAAATGACAGCCTCCTCACAACATCTGGGCTTGGAGACCCTCACCCTGGGCTGCTGTGGCTCTCCACTCCCACCCCGTGCTACAGGGCAGGTGCCTTCCTTGTGTCACCCTCCTCCTGGCTTTGTGACTGGATCATTAGGAGAGGGAAGCAGAGGAAGAAGAGAACAATTTTTAAAAACATGTAGTTTCTCTTTGCTCAAAAGTCTCCAGTGACTTCCGATCACACTGAAAATCCAAACAAGTCCCCCCAGGGCTCTTACAGCTCTATATGATCTGGTCTCTGTCCACCCTTCAAATTTCATTCTGCTCCATTCTCCCTCTTGCCACCTATGTTCCGGGCACACTGGCCTGTACTGTTTCTGTGGCCACACCAAGGCCATTCCTCCTCTGGAGCTTTTGTACTCTAGCAACTGTCCTCTGCTTGAAGCCCAACTACCCATCCAAGTTACTAGTACTTAGTTCCCTCTCTTCCATCACCCCATTTGAGTTTTAATTGCACAGTAGTTCTATTGATATTTTGTGTTTGTCTCTGTCCACTAAAATCTAAGAAAGCTCCATGAAAGCCATTTCCTACCCATTGCTATGTTCCAGCCTCAGGTGAAAGAATGCAGCTGTAAAAATCAAGGCTCTATTAGAGCCCCAGCCTATAGAGCAGGCTCTCTCCGCGTGCTCTACGCAGCAGGCGATGTCTGCGAGTGGTCCCCGTGCACTTTTGCCATCCGGGTGGTGCTGAACACTGCCTGCCTCCCCGAGCACTGTGCTCAGGGTGCAGCCACCACTATCGCTGCCTCTATAGGCACCCATGGAATCATGGAATCACCGTCACGGGCAACACCACCATTACCTGTGTCAGAGCTTGGATGCTTGTGTTGATGTCACCACTGGCTACTTGGGAGATAATAAAATTGATTGTGGATGCTGTATTACTGTGCATATCATCAAAGTGTGGAGAAACAGCCCGGATCCTAAACAGCGGAGCAAAGGAAAACATTCAATTATTACAAGGTATTCTATTGAGTTGGAATTATGCAATTCCCCACTAGATCCATGTTTCAGTAAGGAACCTCTACTAGCCAGATAGTAATCTATTCTAAGGGAAATCAGTCCTGAACATTCGTTGGAAGGACTGATGCTGAAGCTGAAACTCCAATACTTTGGCCACCTGATGCGAAGAACTGACTCATCTGAAAAGACCCTGATGCTGGGAAAGATTGAAGGCAGGAGGAGAAGGGGATGAAAGAGGATGAGATGGTTGGACGGCACCACTGACTCAATGGGAATGAGTTTGAGTAAACTCTGGGAGTTGGTGATGGACAGGGAGGCCTGGCGTGCTGTGGTCCATGGGGTCGCAAAGAGTTGGACACAACTGAGCGACTGAACTAAACTGAATCTATTCTAAAAAGTTCTAATTGCACAGAGAACTCTCTTTAATATGTACACTCCGATGATCATGAACTGCTTATACTTAAATGGGTTAACTTACTTGGGCTCAGGAATAAGGACTGGTTCAAAAATGTCATCCAGTTTGTGCTGAACAAGTTCTGGCATTTCACACCGCACTGTACCATTGTCATTCTCAATCTCATCTAGGTCCAGCTGGAATTCTCGGCGAACCATCTGGGCTGCCTCAGGATGCCCACTCATGCTTCGGGCTTGGCTAAGGGAAGCAAAAGGAGGCTCCTGAACTAAAAGAGACTTCTGAACCTAAAGGCAAAAGAGTAGCACTGCCAACAGCCCCAAAGCTGCAAGAAAGATGTTCAACTTCTGGTTTCAGCCCCCCTAAATGATTTAAATCCTTGCCTCTAAGCAAGTGTCTTCAATGGGCAACAACGCTGGTTCATGAATATCCTGAGAGTAGATTAACTTGTACTTATAGTACTGCCAAGTTTTAAGTATTTTCTCTAGTTCACTAAAGCCAACCAACCTTGTACTCTTATTCCAGTTGCAGCAGTAAATAATAAAGAATATTTATATTGACTCAAAGGTCATGACTTCTGGGCAAAAACCTAAGAAATATCTAGACTGCCTGGATCTATTCCACCAATTTAACCAGTGTTTATGTTTTTCTAATTACAAGCAGCATCCCATGCAGTGTTCAATAAATTTTATACTTAGACAGGGAGGCCTGGCGTGCTGTGGTCCATGGGGTCGCAAAGAGTTGGACACAACTGAGCGACTGAACTAAACTGAATCTATTCTAAAAAGTTCTAATTGCACAGAGAACTCTCTTTAATATGTACACTCCGATGATCATGAACTGCTTATACTTAAATGGGTTAACTTACTTGGGCTCAGGAATAAGGACTGGTTCAAAAATATCATCCAGTTTGTGCTGAACAAGTTCTGGCATTTCACACCGCACTGTACCATTGTCATTCTCAATCTCATCTAGGTCCAGCTGGAATTCTCGGCGAACCATCTGGGCTGCCTCAGGATGCCCACTCATGCTTCGGGCTTGGCTAAGGGAAGCAAAAGGAGGCTCCTGAACTAAAAGAGACTTCTGAACCTAAAGGCAAAAGAGTAGCACTGCCAACAGCCCCAAAGCTGCAAGAAAGATGTTCAACTTCTGGTTTCAGCCCCCCTAAATGATTTAAATCCTTGCCTCTAAGCAAGTGTCTTCAATGGGCAACAACGCTGGTTCATGAATATCCTGAGAGTAGATTAACTTGTACTTATAGTACTGCCAAGTTTTAAGTATTTTCTCTAGTTCACTAAAGCCAACCAACCTTGTACTCTTATTCCAGTTGCAGCAGTAAATAATAAAGAATATTTATATTGACTCAAAGGTCATGACTTCTGGGCAAAAACCTAAGAAATATCTAGACTGCCTGGATCTATTCCACCAATTTAACCAGTGTTTATGTTTTTCTAATTACAAGCAGCATCCCATGCAGTGTTCAATAAATTTTATACTTCAGGGACAATCAACTCTCTTTTGGAACATTCACTCTTGATGAGTTGGGACCAGCATTACATCTGAGCAGTAGATATTCACAGTTTCCAAATTCAAATTGGTTAAAATTATACTCATGATATGACCCAAAATAGAGTTGTCTTCCATAGAAGGCAGTTTTTTGAGTCCCTAAGCCAATTCTGGGTTGCATGCATTTTACTCAGCTTTATGAGAAGAATAGGAACCTGTGCATGACCAAACATAACACAAGGAAGAAGGTGAACCAATGCTCTGGCCATATGACATTGAGCTGACACTTCTGCTAGCCAGTGGACTTTCAGGGAAGGCTTGACTCATGGCTACTTGGACACCCTCCACCCTGGTTATGAACTCTACACCAGTAGCCCTCCAGAGGGGATGAATCCAAGTCAGAAGTTAGAAAGATATAAGAGCCCTGCTAATGAGAAATTAGCAGGCAGTACTTACATCCTATAAGTGCGATACATAATTCTGTCCACGGAAAAGCAGTGAAAGAAGGCACAAGACTATTTAGAAGTGGTTTTGAGACAAAGACAATGAAGACTGAAGGATTAAACGTTTGGTTACAAGACATACACCCAGACACTGTGTCATGCGTGATAATGGCTACAAGAACTCAAGATTATGTTACAGGATAAGCTCTGAGCACACAGGCAAAGTCCGCAGAGAGGCCCTCGGACAAGCCTCCCAGCGCACATACTTGAGTCTGGAGGACGCGTCCTCAGCCGGCCCCCTGCGCAGCACGTTGGCGCTGGAGCCCGTGCTCGGCGGGCGCTGCGGCTTCTCTTCCACCTGCTTTGCTGGTGCAGCAGAAGGCCTTTTCGCTGACCGCTTAATCCTCTCCTCAAGCATGCTCATATCTTTTTCAGAAAGCTGTTAACAGAACCCACATTTATTAGTTCACCTCTCTACCAGAATTTCAGAGAATTAAAAACCTCATATGGCGGTTTAGTCACTAAGTCGTGTCCAACTCTTACGACCCCATGGACTGTAGCCCGCCAGGCTCCTCTGTCCATGGGATTCTCCAGGCAAGAATACTGGAGTGTGCTGCCATTTCCTTCTCCAGGGGAAGATCTTCCCAGGTTTCCTGCATTGCAGGCAGATTCTTTACTGAGTGAGCTACAAGGGAAGCCCAAAAACCTCATATAANTCGTGTCCAACTCTTACGACCCCATGGACTGTAGCCCGCCAGGCTCCTCTGTCCATGGGATTCTCCAGGCAAGAATACTGGAGTGTGCTGCCATTTCCTTCTCCAGGGGAAGATCTTCCCAGGTTTCCTGCATTGCAGGCAGATTCTTTACTGAGTGAGCTACAAGGGAAGCCCAAAAACCTCATATAATCTTCATATAATTGGAAGACCCAATAATTAATTTCCATTTTCATGCTGAAGCAAACAATCTCCTAGGTTAGGGTATGTTCACTTTCAAAAACTACCTATACTTTAAAATCAACTGTTGCTAAAACCTGACTTGCTTTAGTAAAAGAAGATATGAAACAAGGAAAGGATACAAAAGGAAAGGCCTCATGAATAACTACAAATAAAAAGGTCAAGAATTAAACAAAACTTCTTCTTTTTTGTGGTACCACCACTAAGCTAGTGGTGTGACTATGGGCAATTTGGTCATCTGTGAAATTCCTATCTGCTTTATCTCCTTCACTGGCCTCACAGTGAGGATTAAATGAGATAAACGTAAATAAAAATATACAAGCATAGCGTAAATAGATGTGCTACTAAGAGGTAACGGGAGTGAAGAACAGGTCCAGTCACAGTAGTGATGGGCTCAGAGGAACTAAGGAGTCAAAAACAGAACCTTGTATTTGCAGAGTCTGGCTCATGGCTGCAGCTCAAGATCCTTTTGATCTGACAGGTACCAGAACCCACATTATACACGAGTACCTGTTCACTAAAAAATAAATGCAGTAAAAATTATCAAGGAGATTACCAGGCACAACTTAAATTCCCAGACTAGCTTAAATTTCTTGATTCAAAAATAGTTTTCATCTAAAGCAAATTGGTAAGAGGGGAATGCTCAGAAAGAAAATCTAACTTCCAGTAAAACACAGCCTTAAGTGTCCTAAAGTAATCAGATGCACCGTCAAGGGTTTATATGGATTTCAAGACGTATCGAGAGGTTGAGTTTTAATAAAAAGTGGTAAAAACTTAAGAGTTGAGATGGGACGAAATTTCTCATCTACATGATCTTTCAACTCACAACATGCTGAAAATGTTCAGAGAAAAGTGACTCACAGTTCCAATCAGCTTGAACACTTGATCCCCGTGTACATTGTACACGGTGACGATGGTGTTGAGCGCAGCATTGCGCACGGCGTTGTCACGGTCTCCTATGTGAATCGCTATCTCCTTTAAGGCTTTTCCCGGGGTTGGTTGGCAAACATTCATGCCATAGGACTCGACCAGACACCCCAGTTCTTCCAGGCACTCTGACGGGGAAGAAAGGCTAGATTAAGGACACTCAACACACATCTGGCACCAAGACCTATCTTTACTGGATACATTTCACTTGGCATACATGAAGGGCTAAAGTCTTATTCTGGCTCTCCCTTGAATTTCTTCTTGTTTACAATGAAATGGGGGTGCTGTAGCAAGCACTCCTAGAAGGGACGCCTGTGAGTCAGATGGCCCCTGTGCACTTGACTTTGTCACCAGGGAGGTACTGGGTGGTGCCTGCATCACCTGACGCTGTGGCTCCACCAGTGTGCAACTCATCACTCTCACAGTCCAAACCAGAAGGCTGGAACCAAGAAATTTCCTGGTTCACCTATAAGCTACTTCTTTGAGAGGTCACTGTTGCAGACATAGGCACCTATCACCAGATGCTTTACCTGCTCTCTGCTTGGAGTTTTTGGATTTGGTCCCTTCCATGATGAAGGGGAACATCCTGCTGGCTGGGTAGACAAGGCACACCCGGTTCAGGATGGCACGGACATCTTTACGAACGACATCCTTCGGTTCTCCGACCTGGTCAACAAGGAACATGACAATAAAGAGAGGCACTGTCTGAGTAGCAAAGGCACCCCCTTGTGTGTTACTACGTCTTGAAAGGAGAAAATGAGTGGTGGAAGGTCATCAGCATACAACAGATGGAAGACAAAGGAGGGAATAAAAATACAGGAACTGAAGTAGCTGGGAACTTGAGTAATCTTCCAGAGTGATAACAATGCATTACCTTGAGGATGAGATAGGGGATGAAGGAAGATGCTTCATTCTCAGTAAGATGATATTCCTCATCACTTAGCAGAGTGAAGAGCAATTTTAAATATTCTAGGGTTTTCATGAGGACACTTGTATTGGTGTCAAAAAACCGCAGCGTAACCCACTTTAAGATAAGATCCAGGCAACCAATGACACCCTCTTTTTCGCTCTCCAAGTGCTTGAAACAAAACAATACAAAACCCCCACAAATTAGATTGTATAAAAATTTAATTTCTATTAAGCAAGTAACTCATACATTTTACTACAGTCCAAAAAAATGATGATAGATTTTTAAGCCTTCATTTAAGACCCAAATTATAGATATGTAGTCATTTATTCAATCAGATAATAAGAAAGCTCTAAGAACAGAGAACATGGTATATTCTAGTTCCTTCTAAATCACGCCAACTTCTGATTATTTCACAGAGCTCAGTATTTTCAGACGTCCAAGACTCATGCCTATTTATTTTGTTGCAAACTTACATCAACCATGACAGCAAGGGCCTTGTTATGATGCTGAAAGTCTGAGTGAAACATCTCATCTTGTAACCATTTAGCCACACAGCTAGACATCTGAGTTTTTAGCTGCTCAATGTATTCATCCCGTGGAGTAGTAAAATTCCACTTTAATACCTGAGAAACAAACAAACAAAAACGAACAGTGAAAGGGGCTGTAAGGGGCTCAAGTGAAATGCACAGAGACATTCTATTTAAAGCAGCTGCAGAAATCAACTTAATAGGATATTTTAAAATTCACCAAGATTAATTTGTAATTAAATATGAATGCAAAATGCACCTTCAATATGTCATACTCTGGAAGCTTAATTCTGAAAATCTTTTAGGCAAAGAATTTTTAGCAATTTTTACTAGAAAAATCAACACTCTGTTATTGTATAAGATGGTGAATACTGTTGGCATAATTTTAGTAAAGGGAAAATTTGAAATATATATAAAAATTTTAAATGTACAATCTAGTCTAGGCACTTATTATAAATATACTTACATACATGCACAAACTGACATTCAAAGATGCCTATGGCAGTATAGTTTATAAGAGCAAATACTAGAAGCAACTTAAACGTTTAACATAGTGGGCTGAGGATAAAGACAGGTATACACATACGATGTGTATAAACTGAAAGCACATATGTGTACAGATATGGAACAATCTTCAATACAGTATTTCAAATACCATTAAAAGAAAAAAGTAAGATTCAGAACAAAGAGTATGGCATGTTCCCACCACTTGTGTATAAGGAGAGCTATATATTTATACATATATGATTGTATAGGAACAGAATATTATTTTTAGAGTAATAAATTAAAAGACTGGTATTTTCCCTGTTCAAGGAGATTGGAGTAGGAGATATGCTTCTCATACTTACTGTACTTTTTTTACAGTTTGAATTTTTAAAAAATTATGTATTTTGAAAAAATACAAAACATCAAAACACCAAACATCAAAAGATAAATTACTGAACTAGCCATATATAGTTATCAAACCTATCTTTTAAGGTATCAGGTACAAGAAAGATTAAAGGACTGGGATATTACATATGCGTTAATTGATAAAAATCAATGACTACTTTCCAGTCTTTGATTCTAAACAAAATAAAAACCCTACAAACCCACCAAGCCCCCAAAACTTCTACTTCTTTCTACTGGGAGACAAAAAGGCAACAGCTCCATTCCAGTTTCTTTGGTAGGAATTAATACTGTAGGATTTAATACTTCCATAATGTAGTCTTAGAGAAACAAGATATAATTCACAAGCAAAAGATTTAATTATTAGATATTTCACAATGCTATGAATTTCAGACAGAAACTTTAATTCTTGATTATAAAACAAAGCAAAAACAAGCAAAAACTTCCTGAAGATTTTAATTCTTTCCTTACCTTTAGTCCTTTCTCATCTTTCATCCTTTGCTCCTTTCCATTTGGAACAACAATAAAAATAGGACCGGATTTGTCTTCATCCTCCTTTAAGCTGGTTTTGCTCGGTACTTTCTTTCCTTGTGCAGTCTACAACCAAGGTGCAGGGAATACTGATTAGACAGATTACTACTCCTTGGGATTCACTGTTGCTGCCTATTAAAAGGGTGCCATGTAAACCAGACATGTTTCTATATCATATTCCAAATGAAAGAAACTAATGAACAGAATCTTGCATTTGATATGTTTGTGTACAGGTTTTCTAGAAATGTTTCCGATAGCAGGCTTAAGTAACTATTGGTTAGTGCTTGGGCTGGCACGTGATATGGTTGGAAAAGCTATGGTCTGGGTCACAGGTTAATTTGTTTATTGGACAATTCTTTAAAAAAAATAGATAAGTGACATAAAAAGCTATGGTTTTTCCAGTGGTCATGTGTGGGTGTGAGAGTTGGCCATAAAGAAAGCTGAGCGCCGAAGAATTGATGCTTTTGAACTGTGGTGTTGGAGAAGACTCTTGAGAGTCCCTTGGACTGCAAAGAGATCAAACCAGTCCATCCTAAAGGAGATCAGTCCTGGGTGTTCATTGGAAGGACTGATCCTGAAGCTGAAGCTCCAATACTTTGGCCTCCTGATGCAAAAAGCTGACTCATTTGAAAAGACCCTGATGCTGGGAAAGATTGAGGGCAGGAGGAGAAGGGGATGACAGAAGATGAGATGGTTGGATGGCATCACCGACTCAATGGACATGGGTTTGGGTGGACTCTGGGAGTTGGTGATGGACAGGGAGGCCTGGCGTGCTGCAGTTCATCGGGGTCACAAAGAGATGGATACAACTGAGCGACTGAACTGAACTGAAGTGAATGGCAGTCACACATTTAATATCACTTAGTTGAGAAAGCTCTTCTGTTTCTCTGCATATAAAATCTCTATCACATCATTCTAACCGAAGACACTTTGAGAACCTGCTTCTAGAGAAAACTGCTGAAACATTTTAAATGCTTTTAAGATACTAAAGTAGCTCTTAAAAATAATCCAAGATTTAGAATCTTTGTATCAGATGGAAAGAAACTGTGAACATATAGTATACATATTTAAGGTAAAATCTGAGTTTCATTACTGGAATTATTATTATAATGCATGCAGCAAAAGTCTGCTATTTCCAGCGAGGCCAACATTTCTTTCTGTTTCAAAGATTGAAGCCATTTAGTCAAAACAAATAAGAGATGAGTTATGTCAAATTGCTTTGTAAACTGCAAAAGTCTGAAAAAAAAAAGTGGCTTTAAGAATAGAGTCAAAAACTACTTTAAAGCACTTGTGATCAAAACTAAAATCAGCACTTGTTAAACGTGGGATGAGGAGAGGGAGGAGGGCAGGAAAAGAATAGTTTCATTGGACAGTTTGGAAGATCTTTACCCACTTAAATTAACTCACTGAATTGAAGGACCCAAGCACAGGGAAGGAAAATGAGTAATTAATAGAAGAACGGCCACAGGATGGCCCTTCTATAATAGGGATATAACAATAAATGTACTGGTAAACATGTCCTCCACTGACACATTTTCATCAGCTACATGTAGTTAATAAAAGTTTTCTCTAGACTTACTATTGATTGCACAGTTCTGCAATTTCCCTTTTGTAAATATAAAAGAGTCAATACTCTGAATACAGTGACAAGCTCTGAATCTTGATACAGAAATTGATGACAATTTGCTGTGATTAAAACGACTTAATTAAATGAAATGACACCCGAGGATATTTAAGGCTGAGCATTTGAAAACATTTCTTTAAACTGCTCAATTCGGCACGCATGCTGAAAGGACTGGTGATCCATCAAATCTCACTGGTGTGGGGACAGAAGGTCCTTTGAGTCTAATCAGAACACTTTGTTGTATGATGACTTAACAGCCAAATGTGAAGTTGCTTACTACTGAAAATCTCCAAAAACCTGGATGACAGAAACCTTGCAGTAGCTCTTGAGAAAAGGATGCCTCTGTTTCAGGGCATCATTAAAAGTGAGCCACAGAGAGCTGTACAAGCACTTCATAGATAATATCCCTTCATATGCAGTGTTTTTCTTAAGAGAATGACTTAGTGTAAAGAAATATTTAAAAGCAACTCTGCACTTAAGCTGCAGAGCTAACATACCTTTGTTTTAGAGGAAACTCCTAGAGCTTTGGCCTTTTTCGGATCAGGCTTGGAGTCTACAGTGCCAGAAACAGAATCTTCAGCAGGTGCTTTGAGAAAATAAAAACACATACTGTAAATACAAACTTTAACTAATATCACTATATTCTGAGCAGGTTCAAAATATGATGGTGAGAAAGCCTACAGTTTTAAATGTATTCCTTTCTAAAGTGTTTTTAGTTAGATTTTTTTTTTCCCCTAATCTTTTTTCTCCACAATTTCCTCTTTGAGCACAACCTCATGAAATTAGTTCAGAAAATCTACATCTGCTTTATCAACACTCAAACTGCAGTTTTCAAACTATTTTCTAAATAGCAATTAAAAATTAATTTTAAGCAATTAATAGCAATTAAATCCGTCTACCTTTCTGCTAGACAGATACTTCTTTAAAGGAAGGGTCAATCACCTTTGAAACTACAGGAAATTATATATACCAATAGCAAGATTCCAGTAGATGTTATAACTGAATATATACTTTGATACTAACAATTTTACACATGTAAACTTTCTAACTTTTTAGCACCCCACTGAACAGATTATTGCTTTGTGTAAGCACTAAGTCTAGAAGAGCAGTGGATACAGGTTAGTGTTCTGTTTATATGTTGTGGAATTTTAACATTAGGATGAAGAAGTCAAGAATTTTTCCTTGACAAAGTTGACTAAATATTTGAATGCTGCTTTTTTGTTGTTGTGACCAGTGGGGATTGAACCAGTGCCCCTTGCTTCAGTGGAACTATGGAGTCCTAACCACTGGACTGCCAGAGAATTCAATAAATATTAGAATCGATCAGCAAACAGCCAAGTGCAAGGGAACGAGAACTCATTTGTGAATGAGGAAGCAGAGTCCTCTGCTGGTTCAGACATTGACTGGCTGTTTGGCCCTGTGCAAGTCACTTAACCTTTGGTATTTCTTATCTTGTTAATAAAGGGGATTCAGCTAGATGGCCCCAATTCCCCTTCTAACTATAATATCCAATAGCAGAAAATAGTTATGGAAACCTTAAAAATTGAGCACTTGCTTTCTGGAGTATTTCGCTGTGCTACTCCAAAACTGCTTTTTGGAGCTGGAAATCAAGTTAATTATCATTAAACCCTCAGCACAGTTACTGGCAGAAAAAAGGTAACTTGAGGAGTCGGAGGGAAGGCTTGGGATCTAAGCCATGAGAAACCGTGAAGAAACCATGAGAAAACGAAGGCTGGATATCTTTAAGAGTTCCCTCGGCTGTTTTAACTCCCCTATAACCCATTCAAAATAAAGTTACCTGAGGCAGGCTGGAATTTGGCTGGAGCTGACCCTCCCACTGGTTTGGATGTTGCTTTAGCAGGTGCAGTGGGCTTGGCTGGCATGTTAGCTTTGGCTTTCTCTAACATGGCCAATACCTGATCTTTAGAAGTTGGCTAGGGAGACAATATAATAGAGGTTAGAGGCCACAGAAATGATATACCCACACTATGCTAACAGATCTGCTGTCAAACGAATCTCTGAGCTCCCTGTTTTGAATTACCAATGAAGGGAGGCTGCACACAGTGCAAGAGGAGGAACACATTATGAAGTCACACTAAGTCAGCTGCCATTCTAGAAGGTCACAACTTTCATCCCTGCAAAGCCGGCAGATTCTTTGGAAGTTCTACACTACTAAATATTTGATCTGTGCTCTCATTGGAATTTCAAGTTGAAACTCATAGGAAGTAATATGATCTTTTGCCTCTATAAATTCATGTTCAATATTTTTCAAATGGCTTTTAACAGCAGCAATAATAAGTGAAGTACTTTTAGTTTCCCAGTAGCCTTGGCCATTTTCTCATATCCTAAGTGCATCATGAAGAACGGCAAGGCGTCCTGGGCCTTCTTTCGCACGTCTCCATTGCGATCCTCTAGGCAGGAATAGAGGTGGGGAACACAAAGGATAAGGTCTGTGGGGGTGGAACGAAGAGTCGGTAGTTTCTCAGCCAGCCAGCCCAGAAGCTGTCAAAACAAATCAAGACTAGTTACATAATTCGTGTAGAAAACTGTTATTAAAGCTTAATTATTTCATCAGTACCGAACACTGAATTAGTTCTCACACTGCAATTTTCCAATATGAAATCAGCTATTTTCTTGTTCAATGAAATAATAAATTTGCAATGCTGACAATCAGTTAAAATAAGGACAGTTTTTTGGACCATATTTGAGCATTAAGCTATAAAGTTTTAATTGTTCTAAATAAAGAGTCGGACACGACTGAGCCACTGAACTGAACTGAATGCATTTTAAAGAAGAAAAACTTCCACATTTCTTTTTAATTCTAAGAACTGTTCAGCTAGAGAAGATCCAAAATATTTGATCATAAGATGACAAGTTCTACCAGGACTTCTGTTTTCTGCCTCACTTAAGACAGTGTTTCCCTTTATCTCTAAAATAATTCATATTTGTATTTATTTTTAATTGAAATATTTATCCAGATGATTGCAGTTTCACATGCACTTATAAGAAATAATACAGAGAGATCCCATGCACTCTTTATTCCATTTCCTATAGAATCCACTGATTAGATTGTTTCAGTTTGACTTTTTCTCATTTGTGTATGTGTGTATATTTAGTTCTCTACAATTTTATCATCTGTTAATGTATCCACCACCACTGTCAAAATTTTGAATAGTTCCATCCCAAGAATCCCACGTGTTCCCTCTTTTATAACCACACTCATGTCCCTCCTCCTCCTCTCTAATCTCTGGCAACTATTAATCTGTCATCTATTTCTAAATCACGAGATTTCAAAGTTATCTAAATGGAATCATATATAATATGGAACTGTTTGGTACTGGCTTTGTCACTCAGCACAATTCCTTGGAGATTTAACTGACTTGTTGCATGTATGAGTGATTTATTTTATTGCTGAACAGTATTACATATACGGATATATAATAGTTCGTTTAAACATTCACTTGTTGAAAGATATCAGTTTCCAGATTTGGGTTATTTTGAATTAGTTGCTATGAACATTTGTTATAGGCTTTTGCATAAATTTTCTTTTTTCTGGAATAACTGCTCAAGAATTGTTGGGTCATATATGGAACAACAGACTGGTTCCAAATAGGAAAAGGAGTACGTCAAGGCTGTATACTGTCACCCTGCTTATTTAACTTCTATGTAGAGTACATCATGAGAAACGCTGGGCTGGAGGAAGCACAAGCTGGAATCAAGACTGCCAGGAGAAATATCAATAACCTCAGATATGCTGATGACACCACCCTTATGGCAGAAAGTGAAGAGGAGCTAAAGAGCCTCTTGATGAAAGTGAAAGAGGAGAGTGAAAACATTGGCTTAAAGCTCAACATTCAGAAAACGAAGATCATGGCCTCCGGTCCCATCACTTCAGGGCAAATAGATGGGGAAACAGTGGAAAAAGTGGCAGACGTTATTTTTGGGGGGCTCCAAAATCACTGCAGATGGTGACTGAAGCCATGAAATTAAAAGACGCTTACTCATTGGAAGGAAAGTTATGACCAACCTAGACAGCATATTCAAAAGCAGAGATGTTACTTTGCCAACAAAGGTCCGTCTAGTCAAGGCTATGGTTTTTCCAGTGGTCATGTATGGATGTGAGAGTTGGACTGTGAAGAAAGTTGAGCGCNACTGCAGATGGTGATTGCAGCCATGAAATTAAAAGACGCTTACTCCTTGGAAGGAAAGTGATGACCAACCTGGATAGCATATTGAAAAGCAGAGGCATTACTTTGCCAACAAAGTCCATCTAATCAAGGCTATGGTTTTTCCAGTGGTCATGTATGGATGTGAGAGTTGGACTGTGAAGAAAGCTGAGCGCCGAAGAACTGATGCTTTTGAACTGTGGTGTTGGAGAAGACTCTTGAGAGTCCCTTAGACTGCAAGGAGATCCAACCAGTCCATTCTGAAGGAAATCAGTCCTGAGTGTTCTTTGGAAGGAATGATGCTAAAGCTGAAACTCCAGTACTTTGGCCACCTCATGCGAAGAGTTGACTCATTGGAAAAGACTCTGATGCTGGGAGGGATTGGGGGCAGGAGGAGAAAGGGACGACAGAGGATGAGATGGCTGGATGGCATCGCTGACTCTATGGACGTAAGTTTGAGTGAACTCCGGGGGTTGGAGATGGACAGGGAGGCCTCGCGTGATGCGATTCATGGGGTCACAAAGAGTCAGACATGACTGAGCGACTGCCCTGAGCTGAGCTGAGCTTGTACCAGAGGGGGAGCAAGAATAAAGAGCAGGTTCCCTTTTGAGTTTGCTGCTTGTATGGAGCGTGTCCAGGGGACGGGCCGGAGGAGTGGTTTAGGAGTTTCGCCCACCCCTTAGGAGGTGCAGTGGGCAGGGAGGATGAACAATACCTTGCTTTTACTCCCAACCTCCTACTTTTTGCTCCAGGCTCTTCAAAAGTGGCAGTTGTGTTTTTTAGTCTCTTTGTATCTTTCGGGTCCAGAATTTGTCCCAACTGGGCATGCACACGGTTACTTTTAGTTTCAGACAGTTTCTTTGTATTTCATTGCTCAAGAAGAGGTGTGTCCAGGTGCAAGCGTGGCGGCACCGCAGCAAAGGGTCCCAGGTCCCAGGCCAGTTTCATTTGCATCTGTAAAATGGGCTGATGGCACTCCTCTCTGAGGCTGATACTAAGCTAAAGGGGACACTGAGTAACGACAGCTTCCCGAATGACGACTGGCAGAAGGAACACACCCAGCACACGGGGGACCTCCTTCCCGAAGGCAGGACCACTTCTGCAGGCACGCTGTCGTGCAGAGTCTGGGTATGCGAGGAAGAGAAAAGCTTAAACCTCCCTTAAGATTTATCTCATCTCTTTCTTGTTCTTCAGTTTTTACTTATGTTGCTCTTGTGACTCTCCTTGTGGTCCCCCTGAACCAGAAGCCACAAGTCAGAAGCTCAGAAAAGTCTGGGAATGAGGCTTTGCCAATCCTGTTGCCCACTCTGTATGATGGATGAATACACGTAGGCGACTCCGAGAACCACAAAGATGGCAGACCGGGGCACAAGGCTCTGCATCCCTTTGGGCATACTCCCGAAGGGAGTTAAACCCACCCTGTTAAACCCACCTCTTCCCACCTCTCTTCTGTCCTGGAGCTGCCCTTTCGCTCCAGGATGGGCACTTCAGAGCAGTGGACACCATTCTCAGCTCCTGCTTTGGAGACGTGCCCGTGGTGATGTGCAGGGCTTCATGGAGCCTTCCTAGCCCTGTGCAGTGGATTCTGACTCCCAACATCCCTCACCTCTGCCTTTGCAGCAGCTTCCTAGCTCTTCTCCCTGTTTCCACACTTGCCTCCTTCAGTACAACCTCTTCACCTGGCCCGGTAACGTCCCTGATGCTTGCATCTGCCTCCGATCCTACAGGGATGGGCTGAGGCTGGCAAGGCAGCCAAGGCCACTCCTGGCAGGTGACATTAGAGCCCCAGAGGACCACCCCCAGTGCTTCTGTGCTTCCGACGCTGCCTCCAAAACCATCCCAGCATCACCCACCGGGCTCTTCTCAGATTTCAAATCACTCATTTCTGCCCGCAAAGCGTCTTTCATTCCCCAGAATGCAGCTTAAATGTCACTTTGAAAAACAATTCTGTTATAATCTGCAAGGCAAGTTTCTGCCGTCATTTTGGCAGCTAGGATAAATATCAACTAAGAACTTTCTGTGCTGTTTGTTCCTCCAGATCCCATGTATACAAAGGTGAATAAGAAATCCTGCTCACCAAAATCTTTCCAATGGGGGCCTGCGATGGAACATTAACAGCCAGATAAAATACAATGTGGTCAGAGCTAGAAGACGAGAAGTGATAGAATTATTGAAAGTTACTATTTACTCATGCCAGGCCGTGTTTTGGTTGCTTCACAAAGATAAACTCCTCTAACTGGCATTCCGACAATAAATAGAGGTTATTAACATTTTCGATTTTATAGATGGGAACCCTGAAGCACAGAGATGTTCAGAGACCTGCCGATGATCACATAGCCAGAGTGTGAAAAAGTCAGGGTTTGAGAACCGCTGTTCTCAGCCATGACGTCATGCTGCTCTCACTGGCTCTCATCAGCTCTCATCAGTCTCTTCACATTGATCCAGTCCTAATGTCTGCAGCCGCAATCCAAGGGCCAGGAAGGAGCCATCGTGGGCCTCTGTCAGCCAAGATCCAGCCGCACAGCCACGTTCCCGTGGTAGTCCCAGCCTCCCACAACCCCAGTGAAGACATGCACACTTGCAAAGTGTTAGTCACTCAGTTGTGTCTGACTCTTTGTGATCCCATAGACATAGCCCACTAGGCTCCTCTGTCCATGGAATTCTCCAGGCAAGAATACCGGAGTGGGTTGCCATTTCCTTCCCCAGGGGATCTTCCCAATCCAGGGATCAAACCTGGGTCCCCCACATTGCAGATAGACTCTTTACCAACTGGGCCACCAGGGGAGCCACGTGCGGGGTCACAAGCAAAGTCACAGAAAGCACAGCGGCCACTCGACCACCCAGGAACTACCCTCTTGCTAGTTCCCAGGGGCCTTGCCCTGTGGGCTCTGAGAAGTCCACTGAGATAGCTTAGCAGAGATCTGGAAATGGGTAAACGTTATTTGCTGTCTGTTGCAAATCTGGAGATGAGCATGTGCACATTTCAGAGACCCTGGAAGCAATTCAGTACCTAAGGGACACCAGGTCCAGTGGGCTCGAGGATTGGTGGGCTCATGGTGGGGCCTGAGGGTGAGGAATAGTGGGAAAGAGCAGGATAAGACAGATCANCTAAACGTTATTTGCTGTCTGTTGCAAATCTGGAGATGAGCATGTGCACATTTCAGAGACCCTGGAAGCAATTCAGTACCTAAGGGACACCAGGTCCAGTGGGCTCGAGGATTGGTGGGCTCATGGTGGGGCCTGAGGGTGAGGAATAGTGGGAAAGAGCAGGATAAGACAGATCACAATGGACCTTAGCCCAGGCTCAGGGTTTGCTCTGAGAGCAAGAGGCAGCTAATGGAATATTCAAGGTAAGGTAGCTAAGGTGCCCCTCCCATGGCTGAACACACTGAAAATAGGCTTGCCAGATTTAGCAAATAAAAATACAGGATACCCAGTTACCACTAGCTTCCCAGGTGGCACTAGTGGTAAAGAATCTACCTACCAAAGCAGGAGACACAAAAATCGGGCTCAGTCCCTCGGTGGGGAAGATCCCCCGGAGGGGGAAATGGCAACAAACTCCGGTATTCTTGCCTGGGAGATCCCGTGGACAGAGGAGCTTGGTGGGATATAGTCCATGGGGTAGCAAAGAGTTGACACGACAGAGTATGTGAGCACAGTACAGTTACACTTGAATTTTATACCATCAATAATTATTTTTATAAGTATGTCCCATATGATATGTGGGACATACTTATACTAAACAATTGTTTGCTCTATGTCAGATTGCACAGATGCCTGGCAAACAATTTTTTAGTATAAGTATGTCCTGTGCAATAGTATATACAGTAATTTTTTGTGTAAGTATGTCAGAGGATGAGATGGCTGGGCAGCATCACTAAGGCAATGAACACGAGCGTGGGCAAATTCTGGGAGATGGTGAGGGACAGGGAAGCCTGGAGTGCTACAGTCCATGGTGTCAGAAAGAGCTGGACACAACCGGGCAACTGAACAACAACATCTCAAATATCTCACGGAATTTATACTAAAAAATATTCACCTTGGTTGATATAAAAGTCAAATGTAACTGGGTTATCTACTGCTGTGCAACAAACTATCCTAAAATTTAGTGGCTTTAACAGCCACCATTTGATTGATTTGCTCAGGATTCTGCAATCTGTGCAGGGCTCGGTAAGGATAGTTCACGAAGTGCCATCTGGGGAGCGCAAAGGATCCACTCTGAAGGTGACCTCACTCAGGGCTGGCAGGCTGGCCTTGCTGTCAGCTAGAAGCACAGCTGGGGCTGTTGGCTGCAGGCCTCTGTTCTCCTCCATGTGGCTGCTACACAGGGCTAGGTTGGCATCTCCCAGAATGGTGGTCACAGGGTAGTCAGACTTCTTATCTCTTGGCTGACTTCATCCAGACAAAGGAGAAGTTCAGGTTTAGGCCTAGAGCCAGCCTAGCGTCACTTTCTCCATCTTCTGTGGCTTGAAGCCAGGCACTGGGCCAGAGCAAATTCAGGAGGCGGGAACTCCCATAAGGCTGTGCACACACTAACTTTATTGGAGGCACCAAAGTCATGTTCTATCCTGATGCCCAGCTAGCTTTATTGTAGTGAAGATTCATTCTCTGGGTACAATGTTGAATTGAATGACCACTGATTCTTCTTTAAACTCTAGAATTCTCTGCTTCAACTTATTTTCCACCTCCAGTGTCCTAGTACAATAATGAGCATACCATGAGCATTCACATGGGACTTAAGAGTTTCCAGCTGAGGCAGAGCCTCAGTAATCATTTCATGGGAACACAGCTCTCTCTAAGACTCAGGTCTTCTCAAGCCCACCTGTGATTATTCTTCATTGCTGCAGATACCATCTTGCTCCCAAATAATTCATTTTGTAAATTGTGTTACCAGACAGAAGCACACGTTATTCTAGTTTGCAAAATCTGTGCTTCAGTGAAATCAATAGTGGATAACTACATACTATAACATATGTATATATAGCAACCTGAGATTTATAAATGTAAAGTTTCTTTTATCATAAATGTAATAGACACTATAGCAAATGTATATAGAAAAGAAATGTACAGAAAAGAAGACAAAATCAGCTACAGGGACCCATAGATAACTACTCCAGCTTTTTAATATCTATTTTAATATAAACTAACATAGTTATATTATTTTCTTTTTTTTTTTTTTTAGTTATATTATTTTCATTTCACCAAAACATTTTCTATGATACTAAAAAATTTTATAAGATCAAAATAATACATTTATGTTACAACAATTGTAAATCATAATATTAAAATCTTTATGAATGTTTTAAATTACCACATATAATTCTGCCACATGGGTATACCATAATATGCTTAAATATTATGCAAATTTTGAACTTTAAATTAAGAAAATTTTTTAACATTAAATACCTTACTAGTATAAATATTTTACTGCATAAAGATTTTTNCAAAATAATACATTTATGTTACAACAATTGTAAATCATAATATTAAAATCTTTATGAATGTTTTAAATTACCACATATAATTCTGCCACATGGGTATACCATAATATGCTTAAATATTATGCAAATTTTGAACTTTAAATTAAGAAAATTTTTTAACATTAAATACCTTACTAGTATAAATATTTTACTGCATAAAGATTTTTAAAATTTAGAAGTATTTTCTTAAAATACACTTCAAAGTGATGTTTTAATATTTACTCATTTTATTCTGCGAGCATTTATTGAGCACCTATTATGTTTCAGACACATTGCTAGCTATTGAAAAAAGCAGTGTGTCTATTGTGTGATGAATATTTGCCAGTTTCTATGCTAAGGGTGTCTATATTAGTTTGCTAAGGCATCCATGACAAGCTAATACAAAAGGTTGGGGGGGTGGCAGTGAGAAGATACCCCTCGTCCAAGGTAAGGAGCAGCAGCTGCGCTTTGCTGGAACAGCCATGAAGAGATACCCCATGTCCAAGGAAGAGAAACCCAAGTAAGAGGGTAGGTGTTGCAAGAGGCCAGACACACTGAAACCATAATCACAGAAAACTAGTCAATCTAATCACGGTAGGACCACAGCCTTGTCTAACTCATGAAACTAAGCCATGCCCCATGGGGCCACCCAAGATGGGTGGGCATGGTGGAGAGGTCTGACACAATATGGTCCACTGGAGAAGGGAATGGCAAACCACTTCAGTANAGGAGAAGGAAATGGCAACCCACTCCAGTATTCTTGCCTGGAGAATCCTAGGGACGGCAGAGCCTGGTGGGCTGCCGTCTACAGGGTCGCACAGAGTCGGACACGACTGAAGCGACTTAGCAGCAGCAGCAGCAGCAGCTAGCATCTGTATATGTTTTCTGGGTTGACATTATTAGAGACTGCTTTACCTGGAAAACCAGTATCTTCTCAAAAACTCCATGTCAGTGTTATATATGCTGCTGCTTTTGTATAATTTGTAAATCTTGTTCCTGTTTTTAAAAAGTCAAATGTCCAAAAGAAAGGTTTCTATCTTATAACTGCTTTTGATATGTGCTAAATTTGTTAGGATAAAATACCAATTAAACATGTTAAATATAAGAACATTTTACAATCTAAGTCTACTATTTCGAAAGTTTGTGTATCTACTTCACAATTATAAAAAATAAAAGATAATATGTCAAAAAAAAAAAAAGAAAGAAACTGTCAAACTACATTCTGGAGTGGCTATATCATTCTACATTTCCACCAGGAGAGTGTTCAAGTTTCTCCACATTCTTGTTGATGTTTGGTGTTGTCACAATTTTTAATTTTAGTAATTTTGGTAGTTGTCTATCTCATTGTAGTTTTAATTTGCATTTCCTTGATGACCAGTAACCCTGAACACCGTTCATGGGCTTATTTGCCATCTGTAATCCTCTTCAGGGAAATGTCTGTTTATGTCTTTTGCCAAATTTCTAATTAATTTTTTTAACTGCTGAGTTTTGAGTTTTTTAATATATACATTCTTAATGATAATTCTTTATCAGACATAGAGTTTGCAAATATTTTCTCCCACTCTAGCCTGTCTTCTCATGTTCTTCACATGGTTTTTTGCAGAGTAAGAGTTCTCAACTTTGATAAATTGTGGTTTTGGTGTCAAGTCTTATGAATACTTTGCATGAAGAACTTCTATATCCTGAAGGTTTACCCCTATATTATCTTTAAAAGTTCCATAGTTTTATGGCCTATGCTTAAGTCCATAATCCATTTTGAGTTAATTTTGGTGTAAGATGTGAGATTTAGTTCAAAGTTTAATGTTTTTGGTCTCTGGATGTCAACTGCTCTGGCATCATGTGTTGAAAAGGTCACACTTCCTCCACTGCATTACTTTGGTAACTTCAAACTTAGTTGTTCATATTTGTGTAGGTCTATTTTTGGGTTTCCTCTTCAGTTCCACCTATCTGTGTCTATCCTCCTCCTCCTTACCCCTGCAATCATGGTCTTTTTTCTTTCTGACCACGCTGCTTGGCTTGCAGGATCTTAATTCGCAAACCAAGGATTGAACCTGTGCCCGTGGCAGTGAGAGCATGCAGTCCTAACCACTGGACGGCCAGGGAATTCCCCAGAGTGTCTTGATTATGTTAGCAATATAGTAATCTCTAGTACATGGTAGAATGGTTCTTTCCATTTTTTTCCTTTGTCAAGATTGTTTTAGCTAGACTATAAGTTTTAAAATAACCTTGACTTTGTCTATGAAAAAAAAAACTTTCTTGAATTGTGATAGGAATTACATTAAATGAACAGAACTGACATTTCTGTTATGTTAAATCTGCTAATCCACAAATACCTCCTTGGGTCTTCTTGGATACTTCATCAGCATCTTGTAATTTTCAGTATATATATCTTGCATTTGTATTAGGGTTTCCTCTTCTTTGGGGTGACTCTACATTGCAGTGCTTTTAACTTCAGTCTGCATGTGTTCAATGTGTCTGACTTTTGTCAAATGTGAATATGTTTATTTTGTATCCTGCAATCTTACTGAACTCATTTACTGATTTTGGTTATTGTAGGTATCTTGGGATTTTCTATGTAAACAGTCATGTTGTCTGCAATTAGGGATAGTTTTATTTATTCTTTTTCCAGTTATATGCCTTCCACTTCTTTTTCAGGTCTTACTGCAGTGACTAGAACTTCTAGTTCTATGCTGAGTAATAACAGTGATTGTGGACATCCTTGCTTTCTTCCTGATCTTAGGGGGAAAGTGTTCAGTCTTCAACCACTAACAATATCATTTACAGATGCTTTTTTATTTAAGTTGTAATTCTCTTGTATTATTACTAACTTTACTCAGAGTTTTTATCACGAATAGGTGTTGGATTTTCTCAAATCCTTTTTTGGTGTCAACTGACAGGACTATACGACTTTTCTTTAGTCTGCTGGTATGAGTGATTACATTAATAGATTTTTGAATGTTGAACTGCATTTTTATGTCCTGATTAAAACCTCTTATTTTACCATTTAAGAGTTGAAGAAAAGAGAAAATTTCACAAATTTTAGAAAATCATTGCTCAAAAAGCACATGAAAAGAAAAAAAAAAAAGGCCTATGATTAAAAAAGCTTCAGGAATTTGGTTTCATTTTATTAGCTATTTTATAATGGAACTCATTTTATCCAAAACATATATATTTATTAGGTAGGCTCAGCAGCAGCAGCCAAGCACCCCATATTTGGAGTACTAACCTCTTGCCTCAAGAAAGGATTTTCTTTTTTGAGCTCTTCAGAAAGATCTTCCCCCTCCAACCATTCCTTCATGCCAGTCTGTTCTGCCCAAGCATTCACAGTTGCTAGGGCAGCGGATCGAACATTGTTCTGAATGGAGAAGAAAATCAGTAAACTATCACCATGGTTTGGAGGTAAGGAGTAAAAGTGTATTACTTTGTAAACATGAACAACAGAGCTTTCTCTACAGATCTATATAAACATACTTGGAACATTCTTCATCTTGTCTGAAACAACTAGATCTATGGGTGGACTCCAAAGTAAAGTAGAAACTAAAACTCCAAATTGTAACGATCCTATACTTAGTTAATTAGGCAAAACATTGAACTGGGCATAGAATACCATGGTAGGGGACTAAAGCCCTAGGCTTTGTTTCCTGAACCTCTGGGGACTCTCATGGCCCTGGGCATCTGCTAAAGGGTGCAAATCTATGTGTTAGAGAGCTCATAATGGTTAGCTTGAAATTATTAACAATTTAAATATTTTGCTTTTATATTAACTTGTACTCACAGAATAAGGAGGATTTAATGACATGAAAAATATTAAAATAGTCCAATTCCTCAAATTAAATGAATTACACAAAAGTAGACATATTCAAATATTCAATCTATGGATACATATAAGAGCTTTTAATTTTCAATGAGACAAATTCTAGGACTGTGCAACTGCAAATATCTTACCGAAGTAATAGAAGACTGTACCCTAGTAGTTCAGGGGAAAAGGTAGAAAATAAAATACATTATCTAAAAATTTTTGTTTATTCACTCTTTATACCAATACTTTAAACAATGATATCATAATCATAATACCAACAATTTTTCAGTATGTACTATATGAGGCAGATACAGGTACTTTATGTACAGACTCTTATTTAATCCTGTAAGAATTAAATTCCACAGATAAAGCACTGAACCAAAAAGAAGGTAAGTAACTTATCTAAGAGTCACAAAGCCAGTAATGTTACANTACCAACAATTTTTCAGTATGTACTATATGAGGCAGATACAGGTACTTTATGTACAGACTCTTATTTAATCCTGTAAGAATTAAATTCCACAGATAAAGCACTGAACCAAAAAGAAGGTAAGTAACTTATCTAAGAGTCACAAAGCCAGTAATGTTACATTACTGGCTATGTGGTCACCTTAATACTGCCTGGGAGGTAAAAATGTTTTATTATTTTCCTTCCAATAGTCTCTTTTCTACAAAAAGTTTAAGACTGTTTACGTGCACTCTTACACGTAAGAAAAGGATCATTCTAAGTACTGGCTGGCTGTCCCAGAATGGAGCTGTGGTGGAGAGAGTCAGGGGTACCTTGCTGTCTCCAAGCACTGTGATGATAGGGACTCCTAAGTGCTTCACATGCTGCTTGATGTTTGGGCCCATGGCTACTGCCAGCTGCTGGAGGATAGTCAGCGTCTGCTGCACCTGAGTGGGAAGAGCCGACACCTTATGTTCAAATCACAGCACGGTGTGTTCAGAGTTTCAAAAGTTTGCTGCCATATGGTCAATGCAGTAAGAAGTTTCTGGCCTACTTAGAAGAAACAGCTGGTTATGATACTGATCGGCTTTGAATAATTTTCAGGTGATGGCCTCTCCATTAATCATCATAAAAATGGAGTATTAGAATTTTAGACTAGATTATAATGCTTTGTAATTTTAAAGTAAGGTAAAGCTTAGTTTAAGAAAAATGTGACATAAAAATCCAAAACTAAAAATTAAAAATTAAGCTTGTTTGTATTACAAGCAGTTTTATATATAAATACTTAATAATATCAGAAGTCTTATAAACAGCAAGTCAGGTTCATTAAAATTTGATTAATAAACTTGCCATCTTCCAACAAGTCTTAAGACACACTCAGAATGAAAGGAAGCTATTTCTAGTTCAAAAAAATAGAGTGATCATTCTTTTTCTTTTTCTTACTGGTTGAGGTTATTGGAAAGGAGCCCCGTATCACAGAGGGGAGAGGGGAGAGGAGAAGAACAGGCTATGGTCTTTTTTAACTGGAGTACAGCTGCTTTGTAATGTTGTGTTAGTTCTGCTGCACAGCAAAGTGAGCCAGCTGCATGTTTACACGTATCATCTCTTTTTTGGATTTCCTTCCCATTTAGGTCACCACAGTGCAGCGAGTAGAGTTCCCTGTACCACACAGGAGGTTCTGTTTTAATAAACTGGTTCTATTTATTAAAATAGATAGTTATATATTTTATACATACATACATATATATAATATACATCTATATGTCAATCTCAATCTCCCAATTCATCCCACCCCTCCCTTCCTCTTTGGTGTCCACATGTTTTCCTCTACATTTGTGTCCCTATTTCGAGGAGAGGCATGCTCTACGTACCAAGATTTTATTTGAATCATTGAGTCGACCCTTCAAGGCTGTTGGAAGTTCACCTATGTTCGGCTGGATGAATTTTGCTTCATTGATAATAGCTGCTACTTCATCAAGGCCTTCTTTCCTGATCTTCCAATTCTTGTCACCAATCTTAGACACCAACTCTGAAGTGATTTTATCACTGGAAAAACACAGAAGACAGAATCCTTAATTCCTGATGCCTAAAAGGACGTCACAGAAGTCCCTTGACTGAGAAGTGGAAGGCACCATTAAGAAATCATCAAAGAAGTCATTAGCAGTAAACCTGATTTCTGTCCTTGGCAAAAGATCCACAGCATCACTGCCCCCGTCGTCTGGTTCATCTCCATCTTCCCCTTCATCTGTCCCACTAGTGCTGTGTTTAGAAATCCCTCTGGTTGGAGCCGGTGGGTTCTGTCCCTGCATCTACACACAGATAAGTCAGTGAGGCTAACGAACTCGATGAAGAAACTGTTGCGAGAATGGTGCTTGTGTCAAACTTTCATATTCCCTCATAACACAATATTCACACAACACATTTTAATTAGACTCCAACTTCAATTCTGAGACTATGTGACAAAAGGTATTTTAACACACACCTATCAGAATCTGACTTCTCAATCATAAAGCTGTGTTTTGACTTGTACGTCCAACACAATACAGAGCAGTCAAAATTTAGCAATTCAACTAGAAAGTTTATTCAAGGAAGGAGAAGTTTATTTTTTTAAAATTGTTACATTTAGTGTGCTTTTTGAATATGTAAATTTTTTCAAAATGTTTGATATGTCAAAGCTACAAAGGATTCCAAGGGGAAAATGTCCCATCCTGTAACTATAGCTATCTTGCTCTCTTCCTCACAAGGTCATCCATTTCTTATGAACTCTTCCCAGTGATCCTTTATATATATAAATGCAAATACATACATATTCTTCATTCCAAACATTTAAAAGTTTAAACTTAACCGTATCAGCATTCTCAAGTCAACTATGGATTGAATCATCTGTGAAACCTTTACCTTCTCAAATTCTGCATCTATCTGGGATAGGAGGGCAGGCTTCTCATCCTCAAAGAACATTCGCAAAGAAGGACCAACATACAGATACATCACACCAAGCAGAGTGATGGCAGATGTCCTTACAGCCTGGAAGAACAAAGAGAACCGCTCAGGTCAGGACAGAGCTGCGAAGCTTGCCGTTCCATCCTACACATGCTGCTGTGTACTCACTGGGTTTGTGGCGGCCAGAGCTGTCTTCACATTGCTAATGAAAGCTTTCACATTCAGTCTAGAAGAAATAATACAGAGAATTAAAAACAAACAAATGAAACCCTCAAAACACTCGCTGGGGTTTTATAAAGCTGGACTCCAGAACCGGCTTCCTTTAGATACGTCCTGAGTTTGACTTATTCTCTTTCTATACTCATCTAAAGTAAGCTTTAAATACTACCGATATGTTAATTTATGCCTAAATCCACAGAGTCATACATCCAGCTGCCTTTGTGACATCTCCATTTTCATGTCTAGCAGATGTCCTACATCTGTCAACACTAAACTCCTGGCTGTCCACGCCCCAACCCCCAGACCCGCTCTTCTCCTCATCTTCCCTAGCTCGGTGAACAGTTACTTCAGCCTTGCAGTTGCTCCCAGCCTTTTCTGAAAACTCCTCAGTCATCCTTGACTCCTCTCTCTCTCAAGCCCAGTCTCCTGTTTAGTTTTATTTTCAAAATATATTCTAAGTCATAACACTTCCAAGCCAGTACAATTCCTTGACAGAATTATTTCAACAGTCTTCTAATTATCCTTCATGCTTCTGTCCTTGAGCCTATCTATTCTGACTGTAGTCTAAATAACCCTGTTAATCTTCTGCTCAAATCCCTCTAAAAACTTTGAGGCTCTACAGGACCTGCCCCCTGTTCTTTGAGCTTTCTCTCCTACCACTGCCATCTCCCTCACTCCGCCCCAGCTGCATTCGGAAGAACTACCAGACTGTTAACCGTCAGCCCCTCGTGTCCTTAAGGTCTATGGCTCACAGGCGTTATTTCAGAAAGGATTTCTGTCTTACAGAAAATAACACTACCCTACACCCTCCAAGGTGTTACCACTAACCCCCTATCTGGCTTTATTTTTATTCCATTGTTCTTATACTTCCTGATTTGTTTTTTATTGTTTACTGTCATCTCCCCTTACTCAAATAAGCTCCATGAAAACAGGAACTTAATCTTGACCATACTGTATTCCTGAGGGTCTGGAACAAATGACTAGAACATCACAGGTGCTCAATATGCAGCTGCTGAATAAATGACAGATCACAGATGAATTAAAAAGAGGAAAAGATTCACATGGCTTTTATGCCATTCATGCCAAAAGGTAGTTTTTACATCAATGACTCTACAGTTATGAAGGGATTGTAACAATATCCTCAACTACAGGAGGGCACCACAGATACTGACATAACAAACAATTCTTTGCCTGAATAACACTTAAATGATGCGTTCTAGGGAATTCCCTGGTGGTCCAGTGGTTAGAACTTGGTACTCTCACTGCCAAGGGCTTGGGTTCAATCCCTTGCAAGTCACGTGGCATGGCCAAAACAGACATAATTTCTGGAGTACTGTGTCCTCGCTTGGTGGAACTGAGGACACTGCAGGCAGCCTGCTGAGAACGCGTGGAGAGCGTCAGGGGACAGAGAAAGGCAACTCAGAGCAACAGTTAGAGTCTCCCTCTCAGAGCCAGAATGCCTGGGTTCAAATTTTGGCCTTTGCCACTTTCTAGCTGTGACTTGGGCAGATCACTTTCTGTGCTCTAGTTTCTTCATCTATAAAAGGAAGAAAACATACCTCACATGGTTTTCATGATGATTAAATCAAATGAGTTATTATTTGAAAGTGCCTGGCATAAAGTAAGCTGTATAAAAACTGTAGTCCCTCCTTATCTGGGACAGATGCATTCCAAGACCCCTCAGTGGATATCTGAAGGTATGGTTAGTACTATATAGACTACTTTCCCCGCTGTACATATGTACCTATGATAAAGTTTAATTTATAAATTAGTCACAGTAAGAGATAAATAATAATTATAGAATGATTGTCATAATACACGGTAATACAAGTTATGGCGATGTGGTCTTTCTCCTTAATCAATTTTTTCAACTCTACCAGAAATGTGGCAGCAGCTGCTCCACTGGTAAACGCAGCCACTCCAGTAATTATTGTATTTTTCAGTCCAAACCTGTTTCTGAATCCATGTAATGATTCTTACTTGCAGTAAATGGCTTGGTGTCACTTGTTTCATGGCATTCCTTACTGAAGTCCTCATATAAACTCCACGCTTTTGGGTGGAACACATTCTCATCAATGACATTTGCTGCTCATGCCTTCCATCCACAAATTTGATGCCTTTTCTATCTTAACTAAGCAGCTACAATACTTGCAGTTTGAGGTGTGTGAAATTTCCTTTTCCTTTACAATTTATTGATAGAAGATTTGCTCATACTGTGGATCTTAGCAACCTCAGCAAATATTTTCCTCTTTCCTGACTGAGTTCAGAACTCACCCTTTGTCACGTAAAGGAAGCCCTTTGCACCTTCTCTTTAGCATTTCCAAACTGCCAGCATCTCTATTCTTGCCCTTTGGGACCATTACTAAGTAAAATAAGGGTTACCTAGACAGAAGCACCGCAGCGCCACAGAGGGGATCTGATAACTGAGAGAGCGCCTCTGACTAACGTGGGGAACCCCCTGGACAAAGGCATGAATCGCATCCCGAGCAGGACAGAGATTTCATCACGCGACTCAGAAAGGCCCACAATTTAAAACTTATGAATTAATACAGTACTGCAAAGTAAAATAAAGGAAAAAAAAAGCTTATGAATTATTTCTGAAACTTTCCATTTAGTATTTTTTGACTGTTGTTGACTGCAGGTAACAAACTGTGGAAGGAGAAACCACAGACAAGGGGAGACTACTATAAACCGATGTGTTCAACAGCAAATAACTTTGGGAAAGAGTGGGTTAAACAAGTGTCTGTGTGACTTCCCTTGGGGTTCAGAGGTTGAAATCCACAGTGCAATGCGAAGGAGAGGGATTCAGTCCCTGATTGGAGACCTGGGATCCCAAGTGCTGTGGAGCAACTAGGCCTGCACACTGCAGCTGTTGAGCCTGTGGGCTCTGGAGTCCATGTGCGGCAACGAAAGATCCTGTGTGCTGCCACTAAGGCCCGATGCAGCCAAATAAATCAATAAAAGAAACAAGCACCTTTACTGCAGGACTTCTAAGAGTGTTTAATTTTCCAAAGTGCACTATAGATTTCTAAATGAATGTGAGTTTATATAGTAACTTTCAAACGTATTTACAAATCCTTGGAACTGGCTTTTCTGTGGATCAATCATAAATACTGAAGAAAAATAACTTAGAGAACCCTAATGTTATTGGATATCAAAATGCAGGAGAACAAGCCAATACAGGCTTTTTAGGAACAAAGGTAGTTTTGTTTCATGTAAATTAGACAATCGAGCTCTGGCTTCTCAGAAATCAGCAGAGACAGCTACAACAAATATAAAACAAGCACTTGACTTTCTTCTGACTTACCCAGAAAACCCGAATTCCTTTATTGCATTTGACAGCCAGTTCAGAGTTTCCGATTGATTCTTGGGATTCTTCTGTGAGAACGCCATTGACATAACCTGGAACAAAAAAACAAACATACAAAAAACCAAACAGATCTGAGTTTTCTCTCATATTTCTTGTAGAAATATAGCTTGACACTAAGGTAGAAGTGGATTGAGCATGCCTTTTCTGATGCTAAAGCAATGGCAAGAATGCCTCAGAAATGTTTAACTTGAGAAAATAAGGTAAGTGGCAGCAGTATTAAAAGCATTCTCACAGTATTGTAAATCAACTCTACCTCAATAAAAAATTTAAAAAGAATTCTGGACGGTTTACACCTTTTCATTGGTGGTCTCTTATAATATCATAAGAGAAAACTACTCTCATCCTTAATAGAATATTCTTGACTCAGAGGTTAATGCGTCTGCCTCTAATACGGGAGACCTGGGTTCGATCCCTGGGTGGGGAAGATCCCCTGGAGAAGGAAATGGCAACCCACTCCAGTATTCTTACCTAGAGAATCCCATGGACGGAGGAGCCTGGTGGGCTACAGTCCATGGGGTCGCAAAAAGTCGGACACAACTGAGTGACTTAACTAACTAAGACAATTTTAATTATCATGCAATAGTTATTACTAAAGGTAAAAATTAAAACGCAGTGGTTTTACTTGAGAAGAAAAGAACTGAAGTTTAACTAATAACCTTAAATTAAAACTGGGGGGAAACTGGGGAATCCTGCAGAAAGAGCTCTGTCACTGACCTGTTCAGCTGTCCATGGCAACACACACGCTTCAGCTATCGCTGTCATAGCTTCTTTTGCATTGTTCCCACATTTCACATCTCCAATCTTGTCTACAAGTCCATCCAAGACGATCTGTGCTGAAGTTTTGGAAAAATTTCCCTTCTGGGCAATCAGAGCAACTATGTGAAGCTTCATTTGCATCACCTGAACAAGGGTAAGTATCAGAAAATTATAAGTAAGCCAAAGACATCTTTCTTCTGCAGGCTATGCCATGTGGCTTGCAGGATCTTAGTTCCCTGATCAAGGATTGAACCCAGGTCCTTGGCAGTGAGAACACAAAGTCCTAACCACTGATCAGGGAATTCCCCCTAAATATTTATCTATTTACTTATTTTTATAGTAGCCTGAATATGTAACACTTAGGGACAGCTGAGAACATGACCAAATTAAAATCAAAATTTAGACCAAGAAACAAAATAATTTTTATTCTTTAATTATTATCAATTAAAGTAGCTGACTTTAATAATCAATAAAATTGATTATTATCAATTTTAAAGTAGTTAAGAGAAAAAAACCAAACCACTCAATGTTTTAAAATACTAACAAGCAATGTTACTGTGTGAAGTTTATGAACTGAAAAACATACAGTAATTTCTGTATTCTCCTCCTCTGATGGTTATCTGCATACAGAACTGACTGCACACCCTGAAACCCATAATAAATGACCATACTAACTCAGAGTCCTAATAAGAGTTGCCCACAAAAAAAATCACAACCATGTATACATGTATACACAAACACCCACCCCCCGCCCCGAAACTGAGAGATATAAGGGACTTGTAGATTTTTAAGAGGAGGAATGGAAGCAACCACGGAACAATTTAAAGATGTTAAAGTGACGATGGCAGATGTTTGGGATTTTAGACCCTTGTGACCATAAATGTTTTCCTTTGTCCTGTTTGAATATTTAAATAACAGGTTGGCAAGAANCCCCCCGCCCCGAAACTGAGAGATATAAGGGACTTGTAGATTTTTAAGAGGAGGAATGGAAGCAACCACGGAACAATTTAAAGATGTTAAAGTGACGATGGCAGATGTTTGGGATTTTAGACCCTTGTGACCATAAATGTTTTCCTTTGTCCTGTTTGAATATTTAAATAACAGGTTGGCAAGAAAGCAGAGAAACAGGAGCTCAGCTCTCTTGCACTGCTAGGTTTGGCAGTTCCTCAAGAAGTTAAACAAAGTTATCATAAGCCTTAGCAATTCTACTTCTAGGTAGGTACATGTGTTCACGTGAAAACCTGTACATGAATATTCACAGCGGCATTACTTGCCACAGCTCCAAAGCAGAAACAATGTAAATGCTCATCAACTTATGAATGGGTAAACAAAATGCTGTATATCCACACAGGGAATACTGTTTAGCAATAAGAGACTGCAGAGTTGATAGATGCTGCAATATGGATGAACCTTGAAAACATTTGTCGGACATGACTGAGCGACTGAACTGAACTGAATTGAACTGAAGTAAAAGTCAGACACAAAAAGTCACATCATCCCATTGATGAAATGTCCCAGAGAAGTGATACACAGAAAAAGTAGATTAATAGTTGCCAGGGACTGGGGGTGGAGACTTGGGGAGGAATAGTGTGGCTGCTGATAGGTATGGGGCTTTTCTGGGGTGAGGGTAGGGGAGCAATGAAAATATTCTAAAATTATATAGTGGTAGGAGTTGCACAGCTATGTGAATAGACTGAAAACAGCTCCACTGTACCCTCTAAAAGAGTGCAATGTGCTCGGGAAGTTATTATAAAGGAAAATATATGGTAATGCAGGGCTAAGAGCAGTGTGCTAGGGAACTCAGGACCCTGAATGGAGAACAAGAGGTAGAAGAACGGAAGCAAAGAGGAGACCAGCAGGAGCCCAAGATAAACCGGATACAGTCAAACCTCATTTACCATCTAGAGGAGGAGAAAACTCTTCTCATTCTCCTTCCTGCGTTACTTTCCTCTGTCTCCCTTTACACCTACATTTTAAGACTAGAAAACGGCACTGCATCTCTAGTATCAGTTAATGAGTTAAACTGATTATGCAGTCATTTTTTATTAGCGATTTAAAGACTACATTTACTTTTTATCTAAAGAAATAAGAAAGTTATCTCATTGTTTTTCCTCTCTAGATGAGAGTAGAGGGCTTCTAGGCCTAAATAATGAGAAAAATGCATATATATGAATTAGCAAATAATAAGTATTTGTGTATATATACAAGGGGAGCAATGAAAATATTCTAAAATTATATAGTGGTAGGAGTTGCACAGCTATGTGAATAGACTGAAAACAGCTCCACTGTACCCTCTAAAAGAGTGCAATGTGCTCGGGAAGTTATTATAAAGGAAAATATATGGTAATGCAGGGCTAAGAGCAGTGTGCTAGGGAACTCAGGACCCTGAATGGAGAACAAGAGGTAGAAGAACGGAAGCAAAGAGGAGACCAGCAGGAGCCCAAGATAAACCGGATACAGTCAAACCTCATTTACCATCTAGAGGAGGAGAAAACTCTTCTCATTCTCCTTCCTGCGTTACTTTCCTCTGTCTCCCTTTACACCTACATTTTAAGACTAGAAAACGGCACTGCATCTCTAGTATCAGTTAATGAGTTAAACTGATTATGCAGTCATTTTTTATTAGCGATTTAAAGACTACATTTACTTTTTATCTAAAGAAATAAGAAAGTTATCTCATTGTTTTTCCTCTCTAGATGAGAGTAGAGGGCTTCTAGGCCTAAATAATGAGAAAAATGCATATATATGAATTAGCAAATAATAAGTATTTGTGTATATATACACACACTTATTTATATATATATATATACACACACACACACACTCCTAAATGTATAAAGTTAGAGTTAGTGTTTAATCAAAATGCATACATTCTATCATTCATTGAAAATCAGATGACATGGTATCTGAATGCCTTAAATCATTACCAAACTATACCTCTCTAATACTCCATAGGATGATGTAATGAAAATTACTTCAATAAAANATATATATACACACACACACACACTCCTAAATGTATAAAGTTAGAGTTAGTGTTTAATCAAAATGCATACATTCTATCATTCATTGAAAATCAGATGACATGGTATCTGAATGCCTTAAATCATTACCAAACTATACCTCTCTAATACTCCATAGGATGATGTAATGAAAATTACTTCAATAAAATATATTAAATCTCTAATTAAAAAATACCTGAAAATTAGTTTCTTTCCATCCAGGTTTCTTGGCCAGCATCCTCACTAATGCCTGGCAAGGCATTTCAGTTCGGTCCATTAATTCAACAGCCTTGAAGTAACACAAGATAGTAAGGGATTAATAATGAGTTCCAAGGGAAGAGCATATCCAAAATTCAGGCAGTGTTTCCTCTAAAGGAGGGAGGGGACTGGAAATGAGGAGTTTATTCACTCTCTTCTGTTATAATGCTTTGTTCCTTGAGGTGGATGTTTGGCATATGGTTGTTAATGATGCCACTGAAACTCTTTTTTTCTTCCACATTTCAGGAATTCACAAATAGTTTACCCCATGGAAAGTAACATTAACAGTTTCAATATGTGTAGTGTATGGCAGAAACTGTTTATATATATTTTGACTTATTTGATTTTCCTAAAAACATAGCATAGTAGAGTAAGTTGTTGCTGCTGCTGCTAAGTCGCTTCAGTCATGTCCGACTCTGTGCGACCCCAGAGATGGCAGCCCACCAGGCTCCCCCGTCCCTGGGATTCTCCAGGCAAGAACACTGGAGTGGGTTGCCATCTCCTTCTCCAACGTGTGAAAGTGAAAGTGAAGTCGCTCAGCTGTGATCGACTCTTCGCGACCCCATGGACTGTAGCCTACCAGGCTCCTCCATCCATGGGATTTTCTAGGCAAAAGTACTGGAGCGGGCTGCCATTTCCTTCTC
This sequence comes from Oreotragus oreotragus, assembly GCA_006410675.1. Classification (NCBI taxonomy): domain Eukaryota; kingdom Metazoa; phylum Chordata; class Mammalia; order Artiodactyla; family Bovidae; genus Oreotragus; species Oreotragus oreotragus. The sequence continues at coordinate 158,841 of SJYX01017732.1, read as the reverse complement.
CGAGTAGAGTAGGTTGCTGCTAAGTTGCTTCAGTCGTGTCCGACTCCGTGAGACCCCATAGACGGCAGCTCACCAGGCTCCCCTGTCCCTGGGATTCTCCAGGTAAGAACACTGGAGTGGGTTGCCATTTCCTTCTCCAAGGCATGAAAGTGAAAAGTGAAAGTGAAGTCGCTCAGTCGTGTCCGACTCCTAGCCACCCCATGGACTACAGCCTACCAGGCTCCTCCGTCTATGGGATTTTCCAGGCAAGAGTACTGGAGTGGGTTGCCATGTGCTTCTCCCAGTAGAGTAGGTTAGATGTGTATAAATACAGGTTTCAAAGAAGCACAAATTCAGGTCTAAATCCGAGTGGTGGATGCAGGACTGGAAGCCAGGTCTCCTGGCTCAAGTCTCAGAATTCTTTCAGTTTCTCCACACCCTTCCTCATCAGAACCAAAGAGTGTGTGCCAAAATGAACCACTGTGCTCCTGTCCAACACAGATTTTTTTTCTTTTTAAAGAAGCTTCTCATACCAAGTAATACTGTCTAGTCTTCTAAGAATCATGACAATAAAAAGAGAAACACAGAAAATCGATGAGGGGTGGTTTAAGTGAAGAGATCTGTTTGACAAGTAGGTTTAATACCATATAATATTAAAATTCATATAAGTCTTATAATTCAGAACAAACCTAATTTTCTTGAGTGAGCACTGTTATGAACTGACAGAAAGTTATAAAGCCACAGAAAGCAGATGTTGAAAGATAAACCCAACACAGCTAAAAAGCAAACAAAAACCCTGCCTCATCTTTAGGTAACATCCATCCAACATGCTCACTGGCTATAAAACACAGCAAATAGGACTAGCTCTTCACCAGCCAACTCATCGCTTCTCTATAACGTAATTTTTTTTCACATTCAACTCATCCTCATGTGCCCACCTTCTGGAACTCTTCCATACAGGCCAGCCTTTCCTTCCAGTTACTGCTGTCGAGAAGCTGTATACAGGTAGCAGGCAGGACAGCTGAAGCTTTTTCTTCACATACTTCGATCTGTAAGATACAAAACATTAATAATTGCTTAAGGAAACAGAAGAAAAGAATGCAGGAATCCTCCAACGAAGACCACAAGGACACCCCCCTTTAGTATCTGAGGGTTCTATTACACCACTCTAAAGGGGGAGTTTGTCCAAGGCATAGTTTCAGTAAGTTAGAAAGGTGTCAATTAACCATGTTATAGAGCTCAGCAAAGAAAGAACTTGAATCTCCTCGAAGGCATTGACTTTGTGCTGCCCCGAGTGTGAGGCATGCTGGGTAAGACTGACCGAGAGCTCAGGCTCCACTATTTCTTTAGTCTCTACTGCTTTCTTGCTCTTGGTTCCAGTGCCGCCTGTGCCTCCTTGAGCGGCTGGCTTCCCCTTCTTTGGTGGCCCGCCAGCCTAAAAGCAAACAGAAAAACATCAAACCAGGTGAGGATTCAGAATAGTGATTCTTAGACATTCTTAGACAGATCTGATTAAAATGAGGGATCACTCAACCAACAACAAAAAAAACCCACATTTTTTTTTGCCCACAGAGTTTAGCAATTTCAAGGGTAGGCTGACCTCCTGAAGATCATTCATGGGGAAATCTACAGAAGCTGTATTAAGAACCTCGAATTCTAAATGAGCTAATTGAGACTAATGAAATACAAATGATGAACTGGTTTTATACTATATGTATTTACAGATTAATTTGAGAATTAATGTTTGGTGCCTAAAATGCCTCTAGATCTTTCTTGCACTAGTAAAGGACAGTTCCTGAGTTATAATATTTACTCAGTATTTGACCACAGGTACTCCAGTAACATGAGATTATATTATTATTCACTGTAGAACTATCTACTCTGTGAAGGAAAAGGGGTGCTATACCAATTTCAGTGAGTGTTCTAGTTATGTTGAAGATGGCCATCTCACTGAATTTTTAAAATTGTTATATAAAAGTTTTCCAGATGACTTGCTTGGGTTTTCCAATAACATACTCATATAATCTATAAAAATGATATATTTAATCATGTAAAAGTTCCATCCATTTCTATATGGTTAATAGTTTTTTATCAAGAAGACATGCTGAAGTTTATGATGTTCCTTTTCAATGTCTGAAATTAGATTTCTTTTGATCTATAAATTCAGTGATTTTTCTAATATTAATATCAAACTATCCTTGCAATCCTGGATTAAACTTCAGTTGGTCATACTTTTTATTGTACCCACTGGATTCTATCCACGAATATTCTATTTAAATATCTTCATTTAAGTTTATTTCACCCCAGTTTTGAACGGTCGCAAGAAAACAGCAGTTTATGATAAGGCGCACAGTCAAGGGCAGTAACGTGAATATGCCAGCACACATCACTCCTTCTACCTATTCTGGGTATTCGTTAAGCAATGCCTAAATGTTAAGAAATGCCTAAACCTAAAAAGGAAAAGATAAAATGACAAAGGACCAAACTAGTCTTGAACATGCAGACTTGTTCTGAAACCACTGTGATCTTGAACATACTCTGAGCTTTTAAGTGGGGGTAATGAGCAAAACTAAGATGCTGGTTTTTAATCAAAGAAAACTTCTAACACTTGCCAGATCACATTAGCAGTAATTGTGCTGATTCAGAGTAACTACCGCATAAAGAGAAATTTGTTTTCTAACTGTAAAAATAGAAAATTTTACACTCTGATTTATTATAATACCTCTTCTGGATCCTTCCTGTAATAGTACTCTGTTTAGAGAGGTAACTCAATTAACAAATCTTCTACTTTCTTTTTTTAAAACACATATACGTTTATTGGCTTAACAGATTTATTGGCTGATATTGTCCTACTTATTTTTTCAAAAGAACAAAAGCAGGTCTTCCTTACCCCATCCACAGCTTATTTTGGGGGGAAGAAAAAGAATCCTTTATAAGAGAAAGCCAGCTAACATGGTAATGTTAGGCAAGATGAGAAAAGGTCTTAAGGTGCGGTGCCCAGGTCACTGTCCAGAGAGGCAGGAGTTGGTGAGAAAGAAGAAGACAGCTGCCAACTCCCTGTACTAGAGTACTGAAGAGACAGCATAACATGAAAGAGAGCACACAGGCTCTGTAGCTAGAGATACCTGGGTTCAAGGCCCAGTTCTGCAACTCTGGACATTCAACAAATCGAGGCAGAGCTCCTGCTGTATGCCAGAGCCTCCTCTGTGCACAAGGGGTCAACCCATGACAAGCTCTCTCTCCTTGAAGGCTTGTAATACAGTGTGGAGAGATTGAGTAACCAAACAAGTGAGCTGTAAGAGCACATGCAGGACACTTAGCCTTGCTGAGCCCTGGTCTGCTTCTCTGGAAAAACAGGGATCACAAAACACTTATCTCAAGGGTTATTATGACAATTTAATGAGATTAAGTAGGTAAAATGCTTCACAAAGTGAGGTTCACTAAACATTAGTTCTTTTCTCCTAACTCCAGGCTGGCGTTCAGGGTAGGAAAGAGAATCAAACTTATAGTATTGGCAGCAGATACCTTTATGCTTAAGAGAATCCAGTCCAGGAAAAGTGTTCACTGTAAGAAAGTCATATTTGCCCTTGAGCATTTCCCCCTCTTCTCCCCCGCTCCCCCTTCTACACTACAAGGTGAAGGTTGGGTGGGGGAGTTGGGTGGGGGGGCTTGACAGAATGGAAACGTGGTGTTACAACTTTGGAGCATTATTAACAAAATGACCAAGGTGATGTTATTAATGTTAAGCAGCCAGTCACACTATCTCATCATTTAATGATACTTTCTGATGCCTTAAAATGTACTTCCATATCTTCATTATCATTTTTATCTCTATACAGGTTTCAAATAACCAAATGTACTGTTGGAATATTCTGTCTTCATTGAAATATGCTCTGCTGTATTCCGAATGTTGTAATGAGTTCATCTCTCAAATAAAATCATACTGAAGAATGACTATGAACCTGAGATTCAGACCCTACCTTACTAAATTCTAATTTTTAAACCACATTTTCCCAGTCATTTATTCACCTTAGCAGCAGGTGCCCTTTTTAAAGGTCCTGGTTTGGGTGCTGAAGTGTCCTTTGTGCCCTTGTCTCCTGCAGCCCCTGAAGCAGCCGCCCTTCCAGGCACAGGCTTGAAATCCTTCTTGTCAGCCGCAAGTCCAGCTTTCTTACCATGTACCAGCTCTACTTTTTCTGAACATTCTTTGATCTGGAAAACGAAATTGAGATAGACATTATTGAGCCCAACTTTGACACACAATCACCACATTACTTAGTAAGTCATTTCTAAACCACAACTACATGAGAATTCAGAGAGAAAAGCTTCCTTTTCAACAAAGATAAACTATCCGTATTTTCTTGGCAGTAGATTAATGACATCTTACATTATATTTCTATGCAAAGAAAAATTTACGAAGCTTATAATAAATCACATTTTTTTTTGGTAGAAAACAAGTTTATGTTTAGTGGGGGGAACGGGGGTAGATAATTTGGGAGACTGGGATTGACATATATACACTACCATATAAAAAACAGATAACTGATAAGAACCTACTGTAGAGCACAGAGAACTCTGCTCAATACTCTGTAATGACCTATATGGGAAAGAAGCTAATCAAGAGTGGATATAAGAATAACTGATTGTGCTTGCTTCGGCAGCACATATACTAAAAAAAAAAAAAAGAAAGAATAACTGATTCACTTTGCTGTATAGCAGAAACTCACAACACTGTAAGTCAACTATTCTCCAATACAAAATTCAACACAAACAATAATCACACTATTGGTGGCAGAGATTCATATTTAGAAAGGCAATTTTCCAGATATTAGAAATGAAATTAACTTAAGACATCATTTTTACTTCTTCTAAAGATTGGTCCACTCAATTTTATTTTTTATAATTTGAAAATATTCTACTAATCAAGAAACTCTGATCAAAAGGACACCAGTAGACAAACCTAGAATGCATAGAGATAGGACTGTTATCCAATTTCATTACAATCCATTACTAACTTACCTTATCAAGCTTGAGTTTGTCTACATCAGCTAAGAATGGGTTTACTGCTTTCTCACCAACCACCTTCAAAGCAGTACCTAAAGCTTCAAACGCAGCATCTCTGACTTCAGGAGCAGAATCATTGATGTGCTATAGTCCGGAAGTAAGCAGAATGATCTTAATACAAGGTACTTCAGGTATTACTGATTCTACTTCAGACTGAGGGTTGTCAGAAAAGAATCATAGAAACTAAGCTTAGCTTTCTGCCAATTAACAGTTACTCTTCCTCTCACCCTCTATCCAAAATGCCTCACAAGCAGATGATCTTCAACTACTCTAAACTGAATGCCTGTGCTTGACCAGATTCAGCTTAATAGCGGATATGAGTTTATGGGCCAAATAAATATAATTTTTAGTAGTTAGTGGAATTATAAATTTATGCTTTTCTTCAAGAATGGGAAAACAAACGGTACAAGGCTTTGGATTCAATTTCCAAAGCTACAAAGGGTCTGCTTCTCAAAAGACAATAATCTACAGTCACATAGTCAGTGCATACAATTTGTAGAGAAAAAAATCTTGCCTAGGTATAAAACAATCCCCCAGTTTCAAAGAGTCTATACCTTAAGTAGAGCAGCACAAAAGGGCTTTAGTAAGCTCTTCGGCAGAGTAGAAGCAGTGCAGTGGCGGAAGCTTCTTGCAATAAATAGAGATGTCTGTTGCTTGATGGTTGGATTTTTATTATCCATTACTGCTAAAACATCCTCACTGATGTTCTGTAGTGTGGTCTTTAGAAAGAAAATGTGGTCAATAAGCTTTTTTCAATTGTAAAGACCAATCAAAATATCACACTGACAAACTTTACCTGAGACAAAACCACAAACGCAACTTACAGTAAGGAAGATTGCATCAATTGCCTCCTGCAGGGCTTGCACCACTTGAGGCTTCTTCTCTTTGAATTTCTCCAAAATGGTTGGTACAACCTTTACAAGTGAACAGTTGAAATATATTTGGGGAAAAAATGACATACTGATTAATACATGCTACATCATGAATGAACTTTGAAAACATGATGCTAGAGAAAGATGTCAGTTATAAAGGAGCACACCACACGTGTATTATTCCACCTATGCAAAACATCAAATCCTCAGAGGCAAAAAGTATACTAGTGGCTGCCAAGGTCTAGAGGGAGGGGAAAATGGGGAGTGACTGCTCACAGATATAGAGTTTCTTTTTTGGGGTGGTGAAAATGTTCTGGAATTAGTGGTTATGGTAATACACTCTAATGAATATACTAAAACCACTGAATTATACACTTTGAGATGGTTTTATAGTATATAAGTTATATCTTAATAATAAAACAATGTCTGGATCTACCAAAATAAAAAAAAGTAAACATCTAAGTTGAATTAAAAAATCACTTCCTTTTTTGAAGGGCACAAGAATCTCATGCTGGAACAATCTTATGCTTGTACCATCACAGCAGTGCTTCTCAACCTTTTTTTTTTTTTGCATTTTTACCTGACATGCAACCTTACAATCATTTTTTATCAGTAATAACTCTTACTGGACAAAATGATTCTCAACTAAGTGGATTCTCAACTAAGGGAACAGATATAGTGTATAATTCTTCCTCCCCACTCAAGACTCTGGTAGACCTCCCTTGGACTGAGAAGTCACCTGCCCCTTTACTACACTAAAGAAAAAAGAAACAGTACCAGAAATTATAGCAAGTTTTATCAGAATTATATTTCCCTATTCAAGTACTAAGTTTAGATCAGTACACTGAGAATTTTTATAATGCTTATTTTGTCTTATAAATTATCACTAATTCATTAAACACTTAGTGACTCCCAAGAACATGTATTGAATATATGTAGCCAGGCACTGTGCTAGCAGGTAAATTAAGGTTATTTTTTAAGATGCAAAACTCAGTGGCACCTCCTGCCACCCAATTTTTAAAAAAAAATTTCACAGAAGTGATACAGATCAGAAGAAACATAGTTTCCATGGAAAATATAAAACTGTTTATTTGTTTTCACTGTTTCATAACATTATTTAAGTTCCATTTGTACCACGTGATAATTTGACTTATACAGACACTACAGCATGCTCATCACCAAGAATCTCGTTTTAATTTGTTACCCTACAATTCATTATAGCATGAAATCCCATGATCACACTAAGCTATCATTTAGATTTGTTTGGGGAAGGATGCTTTCATAGCCGAGACTGAACCCCGCCCCCTGCCTGTGCCACCCATCACCTGAGACTTTACTTCCATTGTGTGCATGTTTGTCAGAGAGCAGGGTGTTGGGCTACAATAGTCGTTTAACCTCCCTAAGAACTGTTCAAGGTATCTGTCCTGAAAGCTGTGAATTTATGGTCTAGCAGACTTACATTATGTACAGATAGTAATTAACTGGGAATAAAAGAATGAGAAGTGTGATGCAAAGTAGCAAACGGAACGCTTCGCCAGGGGTGACCCAGAGCTGTCCCCTCACCCTGCATCTCGCAAGGAGGCAGGGAGTTTTTTTGCTGTTGTGTTTTAAAAGCTGGAACTCAATCACGTCACATTTCCCGCTGCTGCTGAAACCACCCATAGAAGACACACGGCCTAAGTGCATTGGCAGGTATCTTAATGTCAGTCCTTTGCTTTACATGACATAAAATAAGTTGGTGGTTTTAGTGTGGTAGAGATTTTTTTTTGTTTTAGTTTTGCTTTTACAAATGGTAAAGAGTCTGCCTGCAGTGCGGGAGACTCGGGTTCGATCCCTAGGTCAGGAAGGTCCACTGGAGAAGACAATGGCACCCCACTCCAGTATTGTTGCCTGGAAAATCCCATGGACAGAAGAGCCTGGCAGGCTACAGTCATGACTTCACTTTTTATCCATTCTGCCTTTCACCAATCAAAAAAATAAAGATATTTTAATAGCTGTAAAGCTAAAGTTCACTTTTACATATACTGCTAAAATATTGTTAATAAATAATGAAAATAAAGCTGAACCACACTAACACGCTTGATATCAAACATAGTATATAATTTTAAGGGGGGACAAATATCCCAAACTATAGAGCACAAGAGACAATCTTTATGATGTACACAAAAATCAGAAAGCCAGAATCAGAATTCAAACTAGAGGGCTAGGTAATCATCTATAATCAACTATAAAATAAATTAAAATGTATTTTAAGAATTGTTTTCCAGCTGAAAAGTTATTTCTAATACAAAAGTATAAAGTATTCTAAGCAACACAAAACTGACCAAAAGCTAATCAATACATTTGACAGCACACACACACACACACAGATACTATGCAATAAGTCATGAATGGTATAAAATACTGAATATAATTTTACTCCAGTAGGTGACTGACATGTCTAAGGGTTGTACAGACCCTTATTTTTACTTCCCTGGTAACAAGCTAGTCATGATTTATTTTTATTTGGTAGTGTCTTGTTTTTTTCACTTAAGTTCTCCGAAATTATTTTTAATGCTATGAGTAAGCAAGCTCCAAATACCATAACTAAGGGAGGTTAGATGTTTGCTTCACAATATAACCTAACACATGACTACAGACTGTTAGGAGATCTCAAGTCGATCGAGGAAATCAAATGATCAAGTGGCTAGCAAGTTAAACTCTAAAGTTCAGTACGGCCAACTTACAGGAGGCTTAGTCAATCTAAGTAATACAGATAAGATTTAGAGATCAACTGACAGAAGCCAGAACTAAAGAAAACATTGCATTTGTTAAAACTGTTCCCAAACTTGAGTGCTTCCAAATTTATGTTCAACAAATGTCTTTAGTCAAGAGTTTCTTATAATAAACTGATATATCACCAACAGTGCAATCTACATAAAATATCTCAAGTTTGTGAAAGTGAAAGTCACTTAGTCATGTTCGACTCTTTGCAACCCCATGGACTATACACAGTCCATGGAATTCTCCTGGCCAGAATACTGGAGTGGGTAGCCTTTCTCTTCTTCAGGGGATCTTCCCAACCCAGGTCTCCCGCATTGCAGGCAGATTCTTTACCAGCTAGGCCATCAGGGAACCCCATCTCAAGTATGTAAGTAAACTATCATTTTTTTAAATAGAAAAAAACTATTAAATACATTTTATACATTAATCTCATTTCTGGTTTTATACCGCCTTTCCTATTCTCAGTTTTACTCTGTTCTGGTTATCACAAGTTATATTTCATCCTGTTATACTGTACATCGTATTTTAGGAGTAAAACAGGATATGAATAAGTAAATGAAAAAGCAAATCAACTCAATTAAGTACTTTAGGTCAAGTGCCTGATTTTCTACATAAAGCTAGTAAATTTAGTTACAACTGACATCTTTATTGTAAAATAAATGTTTTAACGAGCTACGCTTAGTACTAATAAAACTTATGCCAAAAGCTGTTTTAAAGCATAAAGCAAATTAGCTATCCATTTCTTGATAAAACTTAATCTATATTGAAAAAGGAGTGTTACTTACGTGTCCTGCGTATTGTCCAAATTTCTTTCTTAGCCCAACAGCCAGGCCAGTAAGACATTTTGCTGCCAAAGCTACCAACATGACATTGGTGTCCTTTCCAACAACCTACAAAGGGTGGAAAAAGGGGAACAAAGGAGTCACAGTCCCAAAGAAGAAGAGTGAAAATTTACTCTTAAAAGAACTCTGAAAGCTGTTATGTAATGGGCAGCCAACTTTGTTCTATAGAAGAGGAAAGATTCTTCTTTGACAATATAAAATTTGGGAGCTTCTCTTCCTTATGTCTAGTTTCCTACCCTAAAGCTCTACCAACAAAATATACGTACAACCACGTCAAGTCTCAACCTCTCCACTGGGGGTAGTCGGCTGTCAGCACTGCACAACTGTGCAGGCGACTCTCACACTGGCAGAAAAGCTGGAGGCCTCTTGACTTTGCCTTGGGGCTGCTGCTGCTAAGTCGCTTCAGCCGTGTCCGACTCTTTGCGACCCTGTAGACAGCAGCCCATCAGGCTCCACCATCCCTGGGATTCTCCAGGCAAGAACATGGGAGTGGGCTGCCATTTCCTTCTCCAATGCATCAAAGTAAAAAGTGAAAGTGAAGTCGCTCAGTTGTGTCCAACTCTTAGCAACCCCATGGACTGCAGCCTACTGGGCTCCTCCGTCCACGGGATTTTCCAGGCAAGAGTACTGGAGTGGGGTGCCATCGCCTTCTCTGTGCTTTAGGGCAGGGAAAGTCAAAAGAGAGAATCTCTGAAAGACACCACAGAGTAGCAGCTCTAACATTTATACCTAAGAAGCACCAGTAGAAAGTGCCGTTGGTACTTTGAAGAAGCTGATGAGATGTAAACTGTTATATATAGGATGGAACGCCTTCTCTGTGCTTTAGGGCAGGGAAAGTCAAAAGAGAGAATCTCTGAAAGACACCACAGAGTAGCAGCTCTAACATTTATACCTAAGAAGCACCAGTAGAAAGTGCCGTTGGTACTTTGAAGAAGCTGATGAGATGTAAACTGTTATATATAGGATGGAAAACAACAAGGTCCTCCTGTATAGCAGGACCTGTATATTCAGTGTCCTGTGATAAACCATAATGGAAAACAATGTTAAAAAAAAAAAAAAGGAAGTTGACGAGGATTCTAAATTGCAAATACCTCTACAACCATTCCTGAGGGAGCTTACGCCTTGCAGCTGCTGTTTTAGTTGCCTAATGACCATCTGACTTGTATTCAGAGTCTTTCATCAGAGTGTCCTCCAGCAGTGTAAATACTACCACCGTCACATAGCATGCCCTACAAAACCCAGAACTTAGCGAAACTCATGGGTAGTAGCTGCATTTGTATCAACTTAGCAAGACAGTGACTACTAAGCCTCCGTTCCTTTCTGCTAGGATTTTACTGTGGTTTATTGTTCAAGCCAGCTGATGCCAAAAAGATGCTTTACTTTTAAGTGCCCCCCAAACTTTGGTTTTTCATGCTTTCCCCAGGTAGAAGAAATAGTTTCATTTTATTTTGGATTTTATCCCTAAGATCTGGTATTTCATGAGCAGAACATTTCATTCCAGATTGCCTGAATTAAAGAACCCCTAATGCACAGCATTGTGCATCGCAAGACAGTCCTCTATATATATACATACATTCCCTACTGAGGAGGAAGGGCTAAAAGACCAACATTCATTAAAAACAAATTAATGCCATAATTTTATAGGTGCTTTATAATCTTCATTCAATTTTTACTCTATAAAACAAGTACTGTTATCTCAATTTTGTGGAATTCAAAAATTAAAAGGTCTGTAGCCTCTGACTGACTGCCCCAACTCCACCATGTGAAGAGGGAAAGAAAGAAGTGCCTCCTGTTACCATAAGATCTCACACAGATCCACCGTTCATGTCTACCTAGATATAAAAATCCATGACCGTCTCTGTATGGAATACAGTGAGAGTTTATATTCATAGTCACAAAACCAATGGAAATCACAGAATAGTTTTCATCTGAAAAGCTAATACCCTAAGAAAATGCATGTAGAGAACATCAATTATTAACATTCCTGATTCCAATTAACATTCCTGATCATTACATAAGGAAAAATAAAAGCTTTTATTTGAGGCATTGAGAATTCAGTGCAATGTATCATGTTTTCATAAGATTTCTGATTTTAAAAATTATATGCTAGAACTCACAGAGAATCTGGAGCTCTCTTCAAGGTCACTAGAATCCCTTTTACTGCCTTCTACCTTTCCTTTTTCCTCCTAGGCTCCAGGTTGGTGAATCTTTTCCCTAGGGCTATTCCCTTTTAATGACAGTCAGTCCTTTGTAACTGCAGACTCTGGAGGCCAACAGTATTCATTGCACTATGCCTTTTTATACAAGGAACTTGAGCAGATTTTAGCGTACGTGGGAGCTCCTAGAACCAACGCTCTGCCCTCTTTTTCCCCCAACCTGGGGCTATCGAGAGATGACTGTAGTCTTGCTTGGGTCTGTGGCTCTTCAAGATACATGACAGAGGAACAGTGATTTTGACAAATTATATCACTGTCTCCAAATCCTACTTGGAGGAAAGCAAAGGAAGACTACGAGAAAATACAGTCCAGCCTCATTATTCACGAATTTCACATATGCAAATTCATCTACCCATTAAAATTAACTGATAAGCCCCAAATCAATAATCGAGGCACTTTCCTGGTTACTCACAGATAAGCACAGAGCTGAGAAAAATCTGAATTGCCTGATATGCACATTCCCAGCTGAGATGAACAATGCAATACTCTGCCTTTGTCTTTTAGCTCTCACGCTGTAAACAAGTGTCTTTTTCATAGTCTAGTTTACTGTCATGGGTTTTTTTCTGCACCTTTGTGCTTTTGGTTGTGCTTCCACTGTTTAAAGTGACCCACAAGTATCTGTCTCTTATACACATCTAGATGTGTATAAGAGACAGCTTCAGTCCTGTCCGACTCTGTATGACCCCATAGACGGCAGCCCACCAGGCTCCCCCATCCCTGGGATTCTCCAGGCAAGAATACTGGAGTGGGTTGCCATTTCCTTCTCCAATGCATGAAAGAGAAAAGTGAAAGTGAAGTCGCTCAGTCTGTCCGACTGTTTGCGACCCCATGGACTGCAGCCCACCAGGCTACTCCGTCCATGGGATTTTCCAGGCAAGAGTACTGGGGTGGGGTGTCACTGCCTTCCCCCAAGTCGCTTAGACCAGGGTCCTAACAAATGTTTTGTTAAATCTATAATTACTATAAGTCTAGGTATTAAAATTCTATCCATTTTTGTATTGAACATATTGGCATTTGTGTCTGGATTATTTTTCTTTACTAAAACATCTCTCAGGTATTATTTACATGCTAGATTTTGTATTGAGCATCTTAACATATATTCTAGGAAAGGTCATCCAAAACACGCTAGACCCCATTGCAAGAGATCCTACTTCAATGACTTTGGGATGGGATGTGGACATCGGTATTTTAATACAGTTCAAAGGTGCTTTTGTTATACTGGCCTAGTTAAAGGACATCAGTCAATCGAATCCTTAACAGACTATCTAACGTTATCATAAGAGTAGTAACCAGTGGAAATTGAATCTTAGACACTGATGACCCTAATGCAAAGTTTTGAAGAGGATTTTGTGAAGCTATTATAGTTCAGGATATAGCAAAAGACCGAGTGCATTTATTGGTAAGTGATGAACCAGGCATCCAGTACAATATTTGCCCATTAACACTCATTCTCACACATCCCAGTTTGACTAATCAAGTGGTTCTTAACTGGAAAACAGGAATGGGGAAAATGGAAAAGTGTTTATTTTTAAGAAAAATAGTGTACATGGAGGGACTCCATTTCGGGGTTGAAGAAAAAGTCAGTAATCCTGTTTGAGATCAGAGAAAAAAAAGTTATAGCTCACAATGTTAATTTAATCTAAATAATAGGAACTACTCTATAATTCGGAGAAGACAATGGCAACCTACTCCAGTACTCTTGCCTGGAAAATCCCATGGACGGAGGAGCCTGGTGGGCTGCAGTCCATGGGGTCGCTAAGAGTCAGGCACGACTGAGCGACTTCACTTTCACTTTTCACTTTCATGCATTGGAGAAGGAAATGGAAACCCACTCCAGTGTTCTTGCCTGGAGAATCCCAGGGATGGAAGAGCCTGGTGGGCTGCCGACTCTGGGGTCGCACAGAGTCGGACACGGCTGAAGCGATTTAGCAGCAGCAGCAGCAGCACTCTAAAATTGCTGTCACTTCTACTTAACTGAGTTTAAGTAATAATCAATTACTACTTATCTTTAACTAGTAATGTGAGCCACTAAACAGTAATCAAAACAAAAACACTGTCGGCAGATAATACAAGCAGGGCCACAGCCACCAGAAGTCTGCACACCGCAACACAGCGTGGCCCCTGCCACCCTGACTAAAGGGAACCACGGGCAGCAACGGGAGCCACGGGCAGCAATGGGGAGCCGGTTCAGCCAAAGACAGATAACACAATTTAGAAAGTTTAGAAAGAAATTATTTCAGGAATATTGTGAGGAACTTCAAAACGAGTAGCTTTTTACTACCTGTATTTAAGGAGAAAACTGGGCAACTAGTAAGATTACTTGATAAACACAACAGAGAGAAGAGACTATGGAGGGAAGAGGGATGGGTCCACAAAGACCAATTAAGTCAATATAACATGGACCTGGAGCTGGACATGGGGCAGGGGCGTGGGGAGGGAAGGATTAAGAGTGGGATTAGCAGAGGCAAACCAGCATACAGAAGGTCAATAAACAACAAGGTGCTACTGTACTGAACAGGGAACTATATTCAGTTTCTTAGGATAAACTATAATTGAAACAATATGAAAAAGAATACATATACATATGTATAACTGAATCACTTTGCTGTACAGTAGAAATTAACACAACACTATAAATCAACTATATAATAAAACAAAAACAATATGGATATGAAGTTTATTTCTGTCTACAAGTAACTAAAATAGAAAATACAGAAACAAAAATGTCATGTTTCATGTTAATTTATATTGACATTAATTTTTCATTGTTTTAAATAGTTTAGCCACAAAATTAAGTTTCTTTTTATTGGTCTGTAGCCTCTGACTGACTGCCCCAACTCCACCATGTGAAGAGGGAAAGAAAGAAGTGCCTCCTGTTACCATAAGATCTCACACAGATCCACCGTTCATGTCTACCTAGATATAAAAATCCATGACCGTCTCTGTATGGAATACAGTGAGAGTTTATATTCATAGTCACAAAACCAATGGAAATCACAGAATAGTTTTCATCTGAAAAGCTAATACCCTAAGAAAATGCATGTAGAGAACATCAATTATTAACATTCCTGATTCCAATTAACATTCCTGATCATTACATAAGGAAAAATAAAAGCTTTTATTTGAGGCATTGAGAATTCAGTGCAATGTATCATGTTTTCATAAGATTTCTGATTTTAAAAATTATATGCTAGAACTCACAGAGAATCTGGAGCTCTCTTCAAGGTCACTAGAATCCCTTTTACTGCCTTCTACCTTTCCTTTTTCCTCCTAGGCTCCAGGTTGGTGAATCTTTTCCCTAGGGCTATTCCCTTTTAATGACAGTCAGTCCTTTGTAACTGCAGACTCTGGAGGCCAACAGTATTCATTGCACTATGCCTTTTTATACAAGGAACTTGAGCAGATTTTAGCGTACGTGGGAGCTCCTAGAACCAACGCTCTGCCCTCTTTTTCCCCCAACCTGGGGCTATCGAGAGATGACTGTAGTCTTGCTTGGGTCTGTGGCTCTTCAAGATACATGACAGAGGAACAGTGATTTTGACAAATTATATCACTGTCTCCAAATCCTACTTGGAGGAAAGCAAAGGAAGACTACGAGAAAATACAGTCCAGCCTCATTATTCACGAATTTCACATATGCAAATTCATCTACCCATTAAAATTAACTGATAAGCCCCAAATCAATAATCGAGGCACTTTCCTGGTTACTCACAGATAAGCACAGAGCTGAGAAAAATCTGAATTGCCTGATATGCACATTCCCAGCTGAGATGAACAATGCAATACTCTGCCTTTGTCTTTTAGCTCTCACGCTGTAAACAAGTGTCTTTTTCATAGTCTAGTTTACTGTCATGGGTTTTTTTCTGCACCTTTGTGCTTTTGGTTGTGCTTCCACTGTTTAAAGTGACCCACAAGTATCTGTCTCTTATACACATCTAGATGTGTATAAGAGACAGCTTCAGTCCTGTCCGACTCTGTATGACCCCATAGACGGCAGCCCACCAGGCTCCCCCATCCCTGGGATTCTCCAGGCAAGAATACTGGAGTGGGTTGCCATTTCCTTCTCCAATGCATGAAAGAGAAAAGTGAAAGTGAAGTCGCTCAGTCTGTCCGACTGTTTGCGACCCCATGGACTGCAGCCCACCAGGCTACTCCGTCCATGGGATTTTCCAGGCAAGAGTACTGGGGTGGGGTGTCACTGCCTTCCCCCAAGTCGCTTAGACCAGGGTCCTAACAAATGTTTTGTTAAATCTATAATTACTATAAGTCTAGGTATTAAAATTCTATCCATTTTTGTATTGAACATATTGGCATTTGTGTCTGGATTATTTTTCTTTACTAAAACATCTCTCAGGTATTATTTACATGCTAGATTTTGTATTGAGCATCTTAACATATATTCTAGGAAAGGTCATCCAAAACACGCTAGACCCCATTGCAAGAGATCCTACTTCAATGACTTTGGGATGGGATGTGGACATCGGTATTTTAATACAGTTCAAAGGTGCTTTTGTTATACTGGCCTAGTTAAAGGACATCAGTCAATCGAATCCTTAACAGACTATCTAACGTTATCATAAGAGTAGTAACCAGTGGAAATTGAATCTTAGACACTGATGACCCTAATGCAAAGTTTTGAAGAGGATTTTGTGAAGCTATTATAGTTCAGGATATAGCAAAAGACCGAGTGCATTTATTGGTAAGTGATGAACCAGGCATCCAGTACAATATTTGCCCATTAACACTCATTCTCACACATCCCAGTTTGACTAATCAAGTGGTTCTTAACTGGAAAACAGGAATGGGGAAAATGGAAAAGTGTTTATTTTTAAGAAAAATAGTGTACATGGAGGGACTCCATTTCGGGGTTGAAGAAAAAGTCAGTAATCCTGTTTGAGATCAGAGAAAAAAAAGTTATAGCTCACAATGTTAATTTAATCTAAATAATAGGAACTACTCTATAATTCGGAGAAGACAATGGCAACCTACTCCAGTACTCTTGCCTGGAAAATCCCATGGACGGAGGAGCCTGGTGGGCTGCAGTCCATGGGGTCGCTAAGAGTCAGGCACGACTGAGCGACTTCACTTTCACTTTTCACTTTCATGCATTGGAGAAGGAAATGGAAACCCACTCCAGTGTTCTTGCCTGGAGAATCCCAGGGATGGAAGAGCCTGGTGGGCTGCCGACTCTGGGGTCGCACAGAGTCGGACACGGCTGAAGCGATTTAGCAGCAGCAGCAGCAGCACTCTAAAATTGCTGTCACTTCTACTTAACTGAGTTTAAGTAATAATCAATTACTACTTATCTTTAACTAGTAATGTGAGCCACTAAACAGTAATCAAAACAAAAACACTGTCGGCAGATAATACAAGCAGGGCCACAGCCACCAGAAGTCTGCACACCGCAACACAGCGTGGCCCCTGCCACCCTGACTAAAGGGAACCACGGGCAGCAACGGGAGCCACGGGCAGCAATGGGGAGCCGGTTCAGCCAAAGACAGATAACACAATTTAGAAAGTTTAGAAAGAAATTATTTCAGGAATATTGTGAGGAACTTCAAAACGAGTAGCTTTTTACTACCTGTATTTAAGGAGAAAACTGGGCAACTAGTAAGATTACTTGATAAACACAACAGAGAGAAGAGACTATGGAGGGAAGAGGGATGGGTCCACAAAGACCAATTAAGTCAATATAACATGGACCTGGAGCTGGACATGGGGCAGGGGCGTGGGGAGGGAAGGATTAAGAGTGGGATTAGCAGAGGCAAACCAGCATACAGAAGGTCAATAAACAACAAGGTGCTACTGTACTGAACAGGGAACTATATTCAGTTTCTTAGGATAAACTATAATTGAAACAATATGAAAAAGAATACATATACATATGTATAACTGAATCACTTTGCTGTACAGTAGAAATTAACACAACACTATAAATCAACTATATAATAAAACAAAAACAATATGGATATGAAGTTTATTTCTGTCTACAAGTAACTAAAATAGAAAATACAGAAACAAAAATGTCATGTTTCATGTTAATTTATATTGACATTAATTTTTCATTGTTTTAAATAGTTTAGCCACAAAATTAAGTTTCTTTTTATTGGTCTGTAGCCTCTGACTGACTGCCCCAACTCCACCATGTGAAGAGGGAAAGAAAGAAGTGCCTCCTGTTACCATAAGATCTCACACAGATCCACCGTTCATGTCTACCTAGATATAAAAATCCATGACCGTCTCTGTATGGAATACAGTGAGAGTTTATATTCATAGTCACAAAACCAATGGAAATCACAGAATAGTTTTCATCTGAAAAGCTAATACCCTAAGAAAATGCATGTAGAGAACATCAATTATTAACATTCCTGATTCCAATTAACATTCCTGATCATTACATAAGGAAAAATAAAAGCTTTTATTTGAGGCATTGAGAATTCAGTGCAATGTATCATGTTTTCATAAGATTTCTGATTTTAAAAATTATATGCTAGAACTCACAGAGAATCTGGAGCTCTCTTCAAGGTCACTAGAATCCCTTTTACTGCCTTCTACCTTTCCTTTTTCCTCCTAGGCTCCAGGTTGGTGAATCTTTTCCCTAGGGCTATTCCCTTTTAATGACAGTCAGTCCTTTGTAACTGCAGACTCTGGAGGCCAACAGTATTCATTGCACTATGCCTTTTTATACAAGGAACTTGAGCAGATTTTAGCGTACGTGGGAGCTCCTAGAACCAACGCTCTGCCCTCTTTTTCCCCCAACCTGGGGCTATCGAGAGATGACTGTAGTCTTGCTTGGGTCTGTGGCTCTTCAAGATACATGACAGAGGAACAGTGATTTTGACAAATTATATCACTGTCTCCAAATCCTACTTGGAGGAAAGCAAAGGAAGACTACGAGAAAATACAGTCCAGCCTCATTATTCACGAATTTCACATATGCAAATTCATCTACCCATTAAAATTAACTGATAAGCCCCAAATCAATAATCGAGGCACTTTCCTGGTTACTCACAGATAAGCACAGAGCTGAGAAAAATCTGAATTGCCTGATATGCACATTCCCAGCTGAGATGAACAATGCAATACTCTGCCTTTGTCTTTTAGCTCTCACGCTGTAAACAAGTGTCTTTTTCATAGTCTAGTTTACTGTCATGGGTTTTTTTCTGCACCTTTGTGCTTTTGGTTGTGCTTCCACTGTTTAAAGTGACCCACAAGTATCTGTCTCTTATACACATCTAGATGTGTATAAGAGACAGCTTCAGTCCTGTCCGACTCTGTATGACCCCATAGACGGCAGCCCACCAGGCTCCCCCATCCCTGGGATTCTCCAGGCAAGAATACTGGAGTGGGTTGCCATTTCCTTCTCCAATGCATGAAAGAGAAAAGTGAAAGTGAAGTCGCTCAGTCTGTCCGACTGTTTGCGACCCCATGGACTGCAGCCCACCAGGCTACTCCGTCCATGGGATTTTCCAGGCAAGAGTACTGGGGTGGGGTGCCACTGCCTTCCCCCAAGTCGCTTAGACCAGGGTCCTAACAAATGTTTTGTTAAATCTATAATTACTATAAGTCTAGGTATTAAAATTCTATCCATTTTTGTATTGAACATATTGGCATTTGTGTCTGGATTATTTTTCTTTACTAAAACATCTCTCAGGTATTATTTACATGCTAGATTTTGTATTGAGCATCTTAACATATATTCTAGGAAAGGTCATCCAAAACACGCTAGACCCCATTGCAAGAGATCCTACTTCAATGACTTTGGGATGGGATGTGGACATCGGTATTTTAATACAGTTCAAAGGTGCTTTTGTTATACTGGCCTAGTTAAAGGACATCAGTCAATCGAATCCTTAACAGACTATCTAACGTTATCATAAGAGTAGTAACCAGTGGAAATTGAATCTTAGACACTGATGACCCTAATGCAAAGTTTTGAAGAGGATTTTGTGAAGCTATTATAGTTCAGGATATAGCAAAAGACCGAGTGCATTTATTGGTAAGTGATGAACCAGGCATCCAGTACAATATTTGCCCATTAACACTCATTCTCACACATCCCAGTTTGACTAATCAAGTGGTTCTTAACTGGAAAACAGGAATGGGGAAAATGGAAAAGTGTTTATTTTTAAGAAAAATAGTGTACATGGAGGGACTCCATTTCGGGGTTGAAGAAAAAGTCAGTAATCCTGTTTGAGATCAGAGAAAAAAAAGTTATAGCTCACAATGTTAATTTAATCTAAATAATAGGAACTACTCTATAATTCGGAGAAGACAATGGCAACCTACTCCAGTACTCTTGCCTGGAAAATCCCATGGACGGAGGAGCCTGGTGGGCTGCAGTCCATGGGGTCGCTAAGAGTCAGGCACGACTGAGCGACTTCACTTTCACTTTTCACTTTCATGCATTGGAGAAGGAAATGGAAACCCACTCCAGTGTTCTTGCCTGGAGAATCCCAGGGATGGAAGAGCCTGGTGGGCTGCCGACTCTGGGGTCGCACAGAGTCGGACACGGCTGAAGCGATTTAGCAGCAGCAGCAGCAGCACTCTAAAATTGCTGTCACTTCTACTTAACTGAGTTTAAGTAATAATCAATTACTACTTATCTTTAACTAGTAATGTGAGCCACTAAACAGTAATCAAAACAAAAACACTGTCGGCAGATAATACAAGCAGGGCCACAGCCACCAGAAGTCTGCACACCGCAACACAGCGTGGCCCCTGCCACCCTGACTAAAGGGAACCACGGGCAGCAACGGGAGCCACGGGCAGCAATGGGGAGCCGGTTCAGCCAAAGACAGATAACACAATTTAGAAAGTTTAGAAAGAAATTATTTCAGGAATATTGTGAGGAACTTCAAAACGAGTAGCTTTTTACTACCTGTATTTAAGGAGAAAACTGGGCAACTAGTAAGATTACTTGATAAACACAACAGAGAGAAGAGACTATGGAGGGAAGAGGGATGGGTCCACAAAGACCAATTAAGTCAATATAACATGGACCTGGAGCTGGACATGGGGCAGGGGCGTGGGGAGGGAAGGATTAAGAGTGGGATTAGCAGAGGCAAACCAGCATACAGAAGGTCAATAAACAACAAGGTGCTACTGTACTGAACAGGGAACTATATTCAGTTTCTTAGGATAAACTATAATTGAAACAATATGAAAAAGAATACATATACATATGTATAACTGAATCACTTTGCTGTACAGTAGAAATTAACACAACACTATAAATCAACTATATAATAAAACAAAAACAATATGGATATGAAGTTTATTTCTGTCTACAAGTAACTAAAATAGAAAATACAGAAACAAAAATGTCATGTTTCATGTTAATTTATATTGACATTAATTTTTCATTGTTTTAAATAGTTTAGCCACAAAATTAAGTTTCTTTTTATTGGTCTGTAGCCTCTGACTGACTGCCCCAACTCCACCATGTGAAGAGGGAAAGAAAGAAGTGCCTCCTGTTACCATAAGATCTCACACAGATCCACCGTTCATGTCTACCTAGATATAAAAATCCATGACCGTCTCTGTATGGAATACAGTGAGAGTTTATATTCATAGTCACAAAACCAATGGAAATCACAGAATAGTTTTCATCTGAAAAGCTAATACCCTAAGAAAATGCATGTAGAGAACATCAATTATTAACATTCCTGATTCCAATTAACATTCCTGATCATTACATAAGGAAAAATAAAAGCTTTTATTTGAGGCATTGAGAATTCAGTGCAATGTATCATGTTTTCATAAGATTTCTGATTTTAAAAATTATATGCTAGAACTCACAGAGAATCTGGAGCTCTCTTCAAGGTCACTAGAATCCCTTTTACTGCCTTCTGCCTTTCCTTTTTCCTCCTAGGCTCCAGGTTGGTGAATCTTTTCCCTAGGGCTATTCCCTTTTAATGACAGTCAGTCCTTTGTAACTGCAGACTCTGGAGGCCAACAGTATTCATTGCACTATGCCTTTTTATACAAGGAACTTGAGCAGATTTTAGCGTACGTGGGAGCTCCTAGAACCAACGCTCTGCCCTCTTTTTCCCCCAACCTGGGGCTATCGAGAGATGACTGTAGTCTTGCTTGGGTCTGTGGCTCTTCAAGATACATGACAGAGGAACAGTGATTTTGACAAATTATATCACTGTCTCCAAATCCTACTTGGAGGAAAGCAAAGGAAGACTAACTACGAGAAAATACAGTCCAGCCTCATTATTCACGAATTTCACATATGCAAATTTATCTACCCATTAAAATTAACTGATAAGCCCCAAATCAATAATCGAGGCACTTTCCTGGTTACTCACAGATAAGCACAGAGCTGAGAAAAATCTGAATTGCCTGATATGCACATTCCCAGCTGAGATGAACAATGCAATACTCTGCCTTTGTCTTTTAGCTCTCACGCTGTAAACAAGTGTCTTTTTCATAGTCTAGTTTACTGTCATGGGTTTTTTTCTGCACCTTTGTGCTTTTGGTTGTGCTTCCACTGTTTAAAGTGACCCACAAGTATAGTGCTGAGGTGCTCTCTGGTGTTCTTACATGGAAAAAGGCAGTGATGTCTCTTTCAGAGAAAATAAATGTGTTAGGTAGACGTTGTTCAGGCATGAGTTATACTGCTGTTGGCTGTGAGTTCAATGTTAAGGAATCAATCACATATAGTGAACAAGACATCTTTAAACAGAATAAAACAAGGTTATGCATTGATCAGTTGATGAAAATGTGACCATAGGGCTGCAGGACTTTAACCCTGTATCTTCTCTTGGAGCAATGGTTCAGCATTTGCTAATTCAGTGTTTGCAGTGACATTATAGAACATAACCACCACGAATAATGAGAATTACTCTACTTACATACTCATTTAATTAAAGAGTAACCTCCTTCACCGCCCACCATGCTAATCCTCTATAATTTCAAGCTGAAGAAGCAAATAAAACATTTTATCCTTGCTATATTCAAGAAGACGCCTTAAAAAAAAAAAAAAGACGCCGCCATCGGTCTCTTAAGCTCTATTAAAACAACATCCACAAATGTCTGACCTGACTTACAAATTTTATGAAAAACCACTACATACAAAAATAACCACCCCAGCATTCAACTTGCTTGGAACTAAGTAATACCAAAGAGTATTTTCTAAAATATTTCTTTCTTATTTAGTACCTACCTGCTTTATAACTGACCATATATCCCCAGGTCCTATGCTTCATTTACATGCTAATAGTGTGGTATCACTTACTACCTACCTAATGAAAAATACTCTTCACATCTAATATTTGTCCCATTAAATAGACCCAATTTAAAAAGCTCATTCTGTAGAATTATAAAACTAGAATATTTCATTCTAGATCAGCAAGATTCTCTATTTCTTAATGTCTGTGTATGCTATCAATAGCATATTTACAGTCAATTAACAATTATAATTAACAAAGATTAAAATTAAGTCAATTAACAATTCATAATTAACAAAGATTAAAAACCAATCCCTCTAAACTAACCTCAGACCGATTATTTTAAATAACCCTTAAAAATATGTATGCATATAATTAAAAACAATCATCAGTGTTCCCTAAACGGCAGTGCTAACCGTGATAAAAAAGATGACTTATGAAGAAAAATAATGGCCTGGTCTGCTGATGGGATACCAGTGCTGAAACTCCTATTTACCTTCTTCAAAGCTTTTACTAAATCTGCATAATCGCCTGCTTCCAGTTTGGGGTTTTTCACTAGTACTTCTACGGCTTCCAGGGCTTCTTTTCTTTCTTGCCATTTTTTTGCCTCCTGCAAGACACAGTATGAGTCACTTAGAGAGTAGAAAACAAGAAAGCAAAAAAGTCTATTTCTTGCGTGCTACTAATTCAAAGATATCTATTTTTTTGTTTTTTAGAAACGTTCTAAAGCTAGTTAGAAATCAACATTACAAAACTACGTAGCTAAGCAGAATGTTAAATTCATGTGTATAAAATTTTGTTCGTATGTAAAAAGTATTTTTGTAACATCTCATAATCCTAATTTTCTACAATAAATAAGCAGGATGAAACACCACATTGTTCTTATCATTTTCTAGGTAAATTTTGAGCAAATGTTAAACAGAAAACACTAATAGAAAGCATTTCTAGCATATCTCACAGTAGCACATCTACAGGGGAGAGGAATTTCTGTACTGATAACATTAGAAACACCAGACAAGAACAAACATATAACCAACAACCAATACTGTTTCAATTCTGGGTATTAGTTTTCCAAATTGTAGGTACAGTGTTATTTTTTTTGTTTGCTTTGTGTTCATTAAGTAGAAAGTGCTTCACTAGAATTTGAATTCGAATATTCACTGTTGGAAAGAACTAGGGATACAAAGATGACAAATGTGTCACCTTGGAGGTAATTATAATTCACTTCAATTTATCAAATATGTATTTGTTAATCAGAAGATAACAGAATACTCAAGGAGCTGATAATAGAGGTAGATCTTCAATAAATAACTATCAGGTCATGACCACTGGGAAAGGAGAAGTACAAGCTGCTTTGGGATAGCAAAGGATTTAACTCAGTTTAGGTTATCAGGTAAGACCTCCTCCCAAAAGTGATGCTTAAGGTGGGATCTGGATGATGAAGAGATATTATGGGGTAAATGGGGTGGGGCGGGGGGAAGAGTGTTATAGACAGAAAGAACAGCGTATGTCAAAGCCCAGAGTTTAGGGTGGAAAAAAAGTCTGGTGCACTTGATACCAGGAGAAATTCAGTATGACTGGAGCATGGGAAGTGACAGCAATTAGAGATGTGGCTGGAAGGTACATGGAGGCCTCAAAGGTACCATAGATTGCCTCAATGACTACAGTATGATTTCAAACATCATCTTAAAACCCATGGAAGCCACTGAAAGGCAATAATGAGGCAATAATATAGAAAGATTTCCATTATCAGAATGAAAATGACACCTCTAATTATACTGTGAAATATAACGGGAAGGAGGCAAGAGCAGACAGGGAGTCTTGTGGAAGATACTGCAGCATATATGGCAAGAGCTGATGGTAATGCTTGGGACAAGACTTTCTCAATTGGGGATAATTTTGATTCTTGGGGTGTACTTGGCAAAGTCTGGAGACATTTTTGATTGTCACGACTTAGAGGAATGGTATTATTAATATCTGACTGATAAAGGTCAGAGATGCTGCTAAACATCCTACAGTGAGCAGACAATCCCCCAAACAAATATCTGGCCAAAAAATATCAACAGTGTCAAGGTCAAGAAACCTTGGGGAACGGGGGGAAAAAAAAAGCAGTAACTCTTGGGTAGAGAAAGAAACCCTGGGGATGGAGAAAAGAATGAATTTGAGATATATTTAAAGGTAAGACCAGACAGAAAATGAGGAAAAGTTAAAAGTCAACAATAATGTTTGGGTTTCTGGCAAGATGTGAAAAAACGGACTAATGTAGGCACTTATTCAAACTAGTATGGGAACAAAGAAGAAACCACTGACTCATTTTAATAGGGAAGATACGGTGGAAGAGGGTGCACCAGGAAGAGGGCTCAGCAGAGCATTCTCCAGCAATATTCAAGTAACTATTAAATATCAAATAAATGAAAGAAGTTTACCATTACTTACAATTTTGTCATAAAAGTCTTTGGGAAGCTTGGAAAGAATTTCTACTGCTTCCAAAAGCTCATAAGCATCTATCTGTGGGACTTCATCACCATCGTCACCACCTTCCAGGAGGAAAACAAAACAAACCTTAAAAATGGATGAAATGGTTTTACTTACCAAACAGTCATGAGTTGTCCTTTCACACTCCTGATGCAATCTTGCCACAGGAGGGACCAGAATTATTAATCCTACAAACAACTTGTATTTTATCAAATGGCGGTCCTATAAAATTTACCTCGTGAACACAGGTTCCTGTTACAGGGCCAGTCTTGCTAATTTTTTTACAGAAACCAGTGCTGATAAGTGGCTTACCTCCCTCAGCATCTCCACCAGCAGACTGTTGCTGTTCCAATTTAGCTTCTAGTTCTTGCTGGGAACGCAGAAACCTAGTTGGTTTAGGAGCACCTGTTGGCAGTTTGACCCACTCTTCTTCTAGTTCTTTCAACTGCAAATATCATAAAATATTTAAAAAACATATCTAGATCTCTGCTATTAGAGAAAATATTTATATTTACTAACAGACTGGAACCCAATTTCTTATTTATGCAACTCTAATAAGGCAAACCAGAAAAGATAAACTTAAATTGTGTACATTTTGTAGTAAAAGTGAAACCAACGTACATCGGCTACACTGAAGATGTGTGACTGAACAGTTAGAAAAGAATAAAATCCACTTTCTAAGACACTCTTATGATTTCATGAACTCACATATATTTGCATCAAATAGCATCTCTAAAACCAACCAAAATATAAAAAATAAGTAGAATCCATTCTGTCCAAATGGATATTAAGTCCTACAGTATTATAAAAGGATCTTTTAAACTGTTTTAGTTTTGACACTAACATACTGGTATCACAGAATACACAGTATTTAACTTGAGTGGACAAAAGTAACAGCAGAAACAGGTATGTTTGGAAAAAACAGATTTCAAAGTAAAGAATGAAAAATAATTATTTGTAAGGATAGAATATCAACAATGACATGAAGGAGCTATCTCCATATCAACCTTATATAAAGGCAACCAGAAAACATAGTGCCTTACCTGGACAGGGTTTATGTTTTGTAACGGGGGTCTCAGAGCATCTCGAATCCATCTATAAATCTCTACAGCAATTAATTTGGCTTCATCTCGAACAGCCTTCTCCCGAGATTCAAAGAGTTTTGGCAACACTTTGATAATTGGCTTCAGTAAGATGATCTTGGAACCAAATTCACTGGAATTAAAAATTGGGGGAAAAAACCTGTCACCATGCACTATGCTTGGGTAAAATATTAACTTGATTTCACTCAAACTCAGTTTTATATCTATATACAATAGAGACATATATAGGTCAAGTTTTTTTCAGGGAAGAAGAAAAAAGGAACTAATAACAACATCTGTATTTATATGCCATTCTTCCAAGAATATTATTTAATGTCCAGAGTCCAAAATAATATTACCATTTAAAAACTTTCTAGGTAATCAGTTTAGGAATCACTTAAAACAGACCAACACTCATGTAACATCTTAAATATATATGTACGTACATACAAAAGCTTAAAATACAAACAAATCAATTTATAAATAGTTAAATGAGTGAAATTTATTTTAAATAATCTTTTATTAACTGTTCTATGTAATTACAGGGATTCACTCTGCTTGACAGATCACTAATCCTGGCAGTGCGTCTTTCATTCCTGACTTGAAGCTCTCACACTATAAATTCAGGAAAGTTAAATCTCTCTTTGCTTCAGTTTTCCATGGGAAAAACAGTTGCATTCTGAATTCTGACTTCTTCATTTGGGATCTCTTAATCTTCCTTTACATTATTACTGTTTCATCTGATTTTTGTTTATTTGTTTCACTATCCTGGACTACTTCTGACAGATATTTAAAAAGAACAACAGATGGAGCAGGTCCAAATGGAAAACAGACACCATAACAACACAAAACATAATACTACACAGATTACTCTAGGGGGGATAAAAAAAAGAGTTTGAGAAGCCCATTTTAGGGGCCACAGAACATTTGGTCTCCTAAAGCTCAGGGAAGGCAACGGCACCCCACCCCAGTACTCTTGCCTGGAAAATCCAATGGACGAGTAGGCTGGTGGGCTGCAGTCCATGGGGTCGCTAACAGTCGGACAGACTGAGCGACTTCACTTTCACTTTTCTCTTTCATGCATTGGAGAAGGAAATGGCAACCCACTCCAGTATTCTTGCCTGGAGAATCCCAGAGATGGGGGAGCCTGGTGGGCTGCCGTCTATGGGGTCACACAGAGTCGGGCACAACTGAAGTGACTTAGCAGTAGCAGGAGATACTTTGTTGTGGCAGCCTGAGCAAATGAATGCATTAAGATTCCAAGCATTGAAGGAAATTAAAGAGAGGAAGAGAAAGAATGTTCTTAAGAGAGTTATAAAACTATGATTTTATGGTTTAAGATTACTTTCCATGAGGGTCAGATAAATACTTCTTTTATCCTTAAATCATATAAACTATCAGTAAGTAGTGGTCACTCTTTGAGGTGACCAAGTCTATAGTTTCATTGGGTAAATAGATCAAAACAGCTTCTAAATTTTATTTTCTGGCACTAGAATATTAGTCAATCTAGGCACACATTGCGGGGAAGGCAATGGCACCCCACCCCAGTACTCTTGCCTGGAAAATCCAATGGATGGAGTAGCCTGGTGGGCTGCAGTCCATGGGGTCGCTAACAGTCGGACAGACTGAGCGACTTCACTTTCACTTTTCTCTTTCATGCATTGGAGAAGGAAATGGCAACCCACTCCAGTATTCTTGCCTGGAGAATCCCAGGGATGGGGGAGCCTGGTGGGCTGCCGTCTATGGGGTCACACAGAGTCGGACACGACTGAAGTGACTTAGCAGCAGCAGCAAACAGTTCATAAAATTTTCATCTATTATAGTACTTGGTTCTTTAAACATTTTTGTAAGAATTGTTAATAAGAAAATTTCTCTGAGGCATTTATACTTGAATTAGGATAAGATGTATTTGTGAAAAATTTTAGTTATGGTGGGGCTGAATTAATTGGGTCCCCAAATGTGTCAGAGAGTATGGCAGAGCCTACAAGCATATGCAAAATTTTGAGAATAACTACATTTGGAGAGACCATAATACATAATTTTCATTGAATTCTCAAAAAACTCAGACGTTTGAATCAGTCTTACAATTTCAGATTAGCTTTAAGGACCTTTAGTTATCATTTCCCTTCACAAATGGTTGGCACGTAGGTAGCCAATAAATGTTACATAGTATAATTTGTTAGATTACCTATGCATACTGCCCTGTATAAACGAATTATTTTATAACTTTTTTCAGATCCTTAGCCCTACAGAGCCCTGTGAATGCAAAGAGGCATAAGACTACTCACTAGGAACCTACATTTTATTAGAAAAATAGGCTATATATATATTAAAGAGTAAATAGTAACGTAACATTATATTTGTTTAATTCCAGATTAGTGTTTCACACAAATAAGAGCTTTATGAAGTTAGAAAGATGGCTCTGAGTGAGGTAGTAGGACTTGAGCTAGACCTTCAAGGAAGGGCAGGGTTTGGACAAGTGTATTCATTCTACAGATTTTTGAGTACCTACTATGTGCCAGTCACTGTTAGGTTTAGGAGAGGGATAGATACTCTAGCAGAGAAAATGGAGTGGAGGCATTGAGGAAGGAATGTACTTGACATGTTTTGGCCTAGGAAGATGAATTGGGTTAGAGCCAGAGGGTCTAACAAACACATTTGATCCATAAGACAATTGGTTAATGAGACATTTGAACAACACTAAAAGATCCTGGAAACTTGGTCCCGTCTAAAACATCCATGAGCATATTTGATCTGTGTCAAGTGCTTTTGGATAGGACCAAATATCAAAGACCTTTTGATGTGGGCCAAACGTCTTACAGACATTTTGAACAAGACCAAATGTCTGCTAACCCCAGAGGATATATACAGAAGGAGAAACTAAGATGGCTTGTTTGTTGATCCAGGAAAACAAAGCAGTATTTTAGAAAGATTCACTTCATTTTCTGTATAGTTTATTTAATGCTATTTTTGAAATTTAGTAGCAACTGAACTCTTAATTGACAACACCTTGAAAATCATCTCTTACTGGAGTATCATCATATTCTCAAGTAAATAGAATGCTCTCAATATTCCTTTCCTACAACACTATAAGGTAGATATAGCCTAGATTCTTTGCTATACACATGCTTGTAAATATGTATTGTGAGAGGGAGCTGTTAGATGTTTTTGAAAATTCATTTACTGGTTTTGACAGTAAGTTAGTATTTTTCTGACTTTGATTACCATAAACTGAATAAAATTGAATTACACCCATCTACATTTCTGGAGGATGTTTAAAATGTTTATATAACTGCTACATTCCCTGTTCTTATTTTTAATTTTCTACTTTAGTTTTTATTTAACTAAGATCAACTTTTGACACTTTCAAGTGTTAGTAATAATTCAGTTCAGTCACTCAGTCGTGTGTCATTTTATGACCCCATGGACTGCAGCATGCCAGGCTTCCTTGTCCATCACCAATTCCTGGAGCTTGTTCAAATTCATGTCCATCGAGTTGGTGATGCCATCCAACCATATTGTCCTCTTCGTCCCCTTCTCCTCCTGACTTCAAACTTTCCCCACATCAGGGTTTTCTCCAAGGAGTCAGTTCTTCGCATCAGGTGGCCAAAGTATTGGAGCTTCAGCATCAGTCCTTTCAATGAATATTCAGGACTGATTTCCTTTAGGATTGATTTCTTTAGGATTTAGTAATAATTCAGTTCAGTTCAGCTCAGTCACTCAGTTGTGTCCGACTCTTTGCGACCCCATGAATCACAGCACACCAGGCCTCCCTATCCATCACCATCTCCCAGAGTTCACTCAAACTCATGTCCATCGAGTTGGTGATGCCATCCAGCCATCT
>SJYX01017732.1:78969-125378 GCA_006410675.1 Oreotragus oreotragus | reverse complement strand
TTTTTTTTTTCTACCTTTATTCTCCCAGTCAGCTTAAAAATGAAATAGCCAGAGTTTACAGAATTCCAGATTTGGAACTTTTAAGGTAGAATATAGTATGATATATATATATTTACTAAGAAACCAATTCCTAAGGATAGAACAGATCATTAAGACAAATACAATCTGATTTCCCTGGTAGCTCAGACGGTAAAGCGTCCACCTACAATGCGCAGACCCGGGTTCAATCCCTGGGTCAGGAAGATCTCTTGGAGAAGGAAATGGCAACCCACTCCAGTATTCTTGCCTGGGAAATCCCATGGACGGAGGAGCCTGGCGGGCTACAGTCCATGGGGTCACAAAGAGTTGTGTCCAGTTCACTCACTCAATCTTGACAATGCGTCAAGTCACTAAATTTCTAAAATGATAGTGTATCTATTACACTGTAATAGGTTAGGAATGAGGAAAATTTTATCACAAAAGAATCTAAGTAAAAGCCAAATTTTATGAAAGAACATTATGAACGAAGTGAAAGACAAAGTTTACAGACTTATAAATTGAAGACAGCTTAACAAATTTAAGAATTTTGATACTTTCATGTAAGATAAACACCAAAGGAAGCATATTCTGCACGATACAGGTCATATACAAAATCAAAAGAGAATTGAATTGGGAAGATCTTCACACCCATAGGTCACACATTTAGGATTTCACTAGAGCTGCTTTCTGAAGTAACACATGTAGAAGTATTGGGGACAGGATATCAGATGAGAAGGACTGCCAGATAAGAATGAACTACTGGTTTGTCTAATTCAAATTTCCATAGAAAATTATATCTGCTTGTTCCTGAAAGAGATCCCATTCATGAAAAACTTCACCATCAAACAACATGAAATCCTAGGGTTGACAATAACTTATTACATAAAAGTTATTTTCTATTTCTATGCCTCTGTTTAAAAGTGTACAGCATTTCCTTCTATTTTATTTTTAAAAGCACATAAATTAAGGTTTGCTTTAGCCAACAACCATGTCTTTAGATAGCATTTCAAAGTACGTACATTTATGCTTGAGGATAAGAGAAAAAGAGCTGTTAAATACCCTGAGGAGTGCTTTTTCAGGAAAAAGTCAATTCATAATCTTAAAACAGGTCAGAAATATCCCCCATTCATCTCCCTTAGAAAGAGATTTAGATAAAATAACTATGCAACACACTTAAAGGCTAAAATTACTGAATACAAAGCATCAAGCCTAAAGAATGGCTCTGGTTTTTACAGGTCACTTTTCTGGTTAGTATGGCCTGCCAAGTCAACCCCAACAGTTTTCATTTCTGTTTAAACCAAGTAGCCAAACTCAACAGAGAGATTCTAGNAAAGGCTAAAATTACTGAATACAAAGCATCAAGCCTAAAGAATGGCTCTGGTTTTTACAGGTCACTTTTCTGGTTAGTATGGCCTGCCAAGTCAACCCCAACAGTTTTCATTTCTGTTTAAACCAAGTAGCCAAACTCAATAGAGAGATTCTAGCCAACAGAACTGAAGCAAAAAGAAAAGGTCTTACCTTAAGGCTTTCCTCAGTGTCTCTATACAGGCCACAACAATCTTGGGGTTCTTATTGTCCAGGCCTTTCAGCAGCTCCTCTTGTACAGCTTCTCCTTTCTCAATCTCTATGTACATCAGACAAATCTCAATGCCTAGCTCCTTGGCTTTGGCTTTGGGCTGGTTGAATACTTTACTTACAACACCTGACACAACTTCTCCCGTGGTTCTGTAATATACAGATCATAAACAATAACGCCCATACACATAAAAGTGCACTTGAGTGGAAGAGCTGGAAAGGGTCATGCAAAGTGGGGGAAACAAGTACTTTTAAAAAAAACACTTAGAAACAACGTAAATGAGACTCTAAACATTTATGTTTAAGAACATTAAAAAAAAAAACTTATGCAAACTATTTTAAGACATGTCACAGCAGATCACAGTTTCTATTTATACAGAGAAGAAATTTAAATAAGAAAGCAAAAATCCCTTGAAATCTCACTACCCAGAGAAAACTACTTTCAACTTTATGGTATCCATCCTTCTAGACTTTTCTATATGCACAGATAAACAGATAGATACACATACATTTTACAACAATAAGATAACAGAGTTCTTGCTTTTCTGGAAAAATTTTAAAAGTCATTTTAAACACTTTTTAGGATGGAGAATTTCTTCACAGAAGGAATGGATATGCACCTTTAATAACAAAAGGCTGCTCCTGACTTCTTGGCAAGACTTTACAGTATCTTTATTGCTTTGAGTCTCTTCTAAATTAAATAAAACCTGTACTGCTGGAAATTAGAGAAACTGAGTGGGTCTGGATCACATACGGCATTTATCAAAAAGTTTCTAGTATCAGAAGAAAAATGAAATCAAGAAAGCAACTGTCTCACTGATGGCAAGGGAAAGTTGGTGATGCTGGTTAACAAAACTGTCAAATTAATAGCTGTCTTTCTAGGAATAAATTCTGAGGTGAGTCAAGTACATACTGGTATCTTCTTTATCCATGGGTTCAGATCAAAAATATTTGGAGAAAAAAATTCTGGAAAGTTCCAAAAAACAAGAGCCATGCAGCCAGCAAGTCCTTACACATCATTTACATTGTAGTTACAATTGTCACACAGTATTTACACTGTGTCAGGTACTAAGAGTAACCTAGAGATGGAGGAGGGATGTAGGTTATATGTCATATGCAAATGTTAGGTCATTTCATGTAAGGGACTTGAACATCTGTAGATTTTGCTATATCCTAAGGCATGGGGGTACGGACTTTTGTCCTGGAAACAATTCCCCTGGAGACACTGAGGGATGGATATACATATTTCTTGTGCAATTAGGTCAAGGGTCCCTATTCTTTTTCAGTATGGAGGACTCCTTTCAATGACATAAAGACTAGGGTTAGAAAAGTCATGTTTATGAGGTATGGTAGACTGGAATGACTAGATATATCTATCAACCCAATAAACTANCTGAGGGATGGATATACATATTTCTTGTGCAATTAGGTCAAGGGTCCCTATTCTTTTTCAGTATGGAGGACTCCTTTCAATGACATAAAGACTAGGGTTAGAAAAGTCATGTTTATGAGGTATGGTAGACTGGAATGACTAGATACATCAACCAACCCAATAAACTAGGAGTTACAGAGGTTGTAACTCACCTCTCCTAAGAGAGAAAAATGCCTAATGACAATATGGATAAAGATGTGACTCAGATGACACAGCCTGGAACCACTGTAAGAAAAAGATTTCAGTAATGCTCAAATGTTTTCAGTGAAATTCTGATGCCTTTACTAACCACCTCAGTTTCTTCTAAAAATTTTTCCTCTTAGAGTGATTCTCATACAAAAATCTCAGCAGGAGAGAATCACTTGCTCATCAAACCCTAAGGAAAAAACTCAGTATCTGATTTCTAATTTGCTCCTCTCTAAAGATCTCATGTACCATTTAGACTTCCGAGAGCAGATAAAGACAATGAAAAACAAGGGTCAAGGAGCTATGAAAGTTAAGAAATGAATATCCTCTAAAAGTGCTAAGCACAATGATCCATAAAAACACATAATTAATCCATGGAGCACCAGACAGGCGCTTTTACCAGAATGGCTGGAACGAAGGTACTTACTTTCCTGCTACATGGGCATTGTCAACATAAGCAAGTGCAGCCTCTAATCCTTTCAACTGAACCACTGCATTGGAATCCGTCACAAACTTTTTGATCAATCCTAAAAATCTGGACCATTCTGGGCTCTTTTCATCTTTTATTTTCTGGAAGATCTTCAGGGCTTCTTCATACCCACTTAACCTTGCTTTCCACAGCTAAAAGAAAAGTATTTTGAAACAAAACAAAATTTACTGATATTATCATCTACTATTGGGGTGGCGGGTGACTATCTTATACCAGGTAATTTGAACAAAGGATTCCAGATGAGAAACAAAAACGAAGCTTACGAAATCCAGATAGTTGATTTTCTTTCTTTTTAAAGATTATCTAATAAACTTTTTCTTGTGTTTAATATTAATGATATTCTGCCAAAGCCTTCTAGAATACATAAACTGGCCACTATAAACGTATTGCACTTTGTATCCAAGTGTTAGTGACTATTTCTTTGTGACAGGACATTAAAGAGGTAATGATTCAAACATGAGACAGTTTCCTGCTGAAAATGTCCAGTCTCCAAAGCAGGCTGTTTTTCTGGTTGTATTGTGTAATCATTAGGCAGCTTTATACTACACTATACAGTATAACTGCTGACAAAACAAGCCAATGACAGGAAAATTTGAGCTCCAGAAGAGTCTTACCTTGTGTTCACATTTCTGATCAACCGGCAGTTTCATCCACTCACTGTCATCTCCCATTGTGCTTCCAGTTTCTCCTTAGAATTAAGAGTAATTCCTAGTCAGATAAAAATCAGAATCCATTAACTGTAGAAACGAAGCTCTCTTTTATCAAGCACACACCAACAAAAGAATCTCATTCTTTGGTCAAATGCCCATTTAATTCTATTAATAGAACACTTTAAAAGTAAACAAAAAATTAATAAAAAATCTAAATAAATCTAGAAAGGATAGATACTATTCTTTAAAAAAGATGCTTATATGTATTTTCCCAAATGAGAACTTCTTAGATCTATGACAAAGCTAGAATAAAACAGAAGAGCTAAACTACTCGGCCTTTTAAAAAAGGCAAGAAAAGAGTTTCAAAGATAAGTCATACTTTTAACTCAAAATTCCGTAAGGCAAATAATCAACATGAAAAAAACTTCAACGCTACCTAGCTCTCTACCTAATCCTGGTAAATAAATATGTCTATATAAACTAAAGGAAATCAACCCTGAATATTCACTGAAGGACTGATGCTGAAGCTCCAATACTTCAGCCATTGATGTGAAGAGCTGGCTCAATAAAAAGACGCTGATGCTGGGAAAGACTGAAGGCTGAGACACTGGGAAAGGAGAAGGGTGTGGCAGAGGATGAGACAGTTGGAAAACATCACCAACTAACGGCCATGAAGTTAGGAAAACTCCAGGAGGCAGTAGAGGACAGAGGGGTCTGGAGCGTTACAGTCCATGGGATAGCAAAAAGTTGGACACGACTTAATGACAGAACAACAACAAAATATAAACTAGCAAAAAATTAAATCCCCCAATAAACTAATTCTTCATAAACATTAAATCATTTTTTAGTGAGGTTTATAGTCAACATTCCTTTAACAATTTTATGATATTCATTTAGATAATATAGCTGTAGAAAATCTCCAAAATACAGAAAATACATAAAGAAGGAAAGTATTAAAACACAATTTCACACCAATTAGTAACCATGATGAAACTGAAATGTATCCATTTGAATCTTTCTAGATTTCTTTCAATGTACATGCAGTGTCTAAATTATATGAAAAAGGGCTAATTTTCTTGTGATTTTTTTCTTACACGGTCACAAACATTTCCTCATATTTGAGAACATGATGTTTAAAGGTTGCATTGCACTTGATGTGTGTGAGTGTGTTAGCCGCTCACTTTGTGACCCCAGGGACTGTAGCCCGCCAGGCTTCTCTGTCCATGGAATTCTCCAGGCAAGAATACTGGAGTGGATCGTCATTCCCTTCTCCAGATGAACTTCCCAACCCAGGTATCAAATCCTGGTCTTCTGCCTCAGAGGCAGATTCTTTACCGTTTGAGCTAAAGTCTAAATGCATCGCATTTTATGAATGTACCATAATTACCAATTCTAACAGTGGACATTTAAATTGTCTCAAATTCTTCATAAATAACACAAACGAGATCTTGTTTATCTCTCTGTCCTCAGGCCACGTCTGACAGAAAATGTCTTTCAATATTTATTTAACGAATATATGCCTTGATAATGTCTGCTATGAGTCAGGCACTGTGAAAAGTAGCTTTTAAAATTGTGGATTCATTATACTAACAACAACTACGCAAAAGAAAAATATTCTTCCCACTTTACACACTAGTCTCACAAAGATTCAATAATTTGCCAAAAACAAAACTGGCAGGCAGTAGCTCACACTAAGATTCTTCCTTTACAACTTGTTGCCTCCCATTTAAATGTAGGAAATATCCCAGGAAAAAATATTAGAGATTTAATTGTAAAAGTTTATTAGAGTAAATGAAACTTTCATTAAGACGTCTCTTCAAAATCCCCAAGACTCTGTGAAACAACAGCACTGTGTTTTAGAGTAGGAGCCAGAGAATCTCTGAGAAGGCTAATAAAGCAACAGTGAGACAATACAAGAGTTTGGGGAACAGTATGATGTTATTTAACTTAAAAATGCACATTCTCTACTATCTGGCAACTCCATTGCTAGGTACACACCCTAGACACTGATGTCAACTGCACCAGAAGACCTGTATAAGGACATTTACAGCAATGTTGGCTATAAAAGTCAAATGTTGAAAACACCTCACAAATTCATCAGAAAGAGAATGAAGAGTGGTATACTCACTGGATATAATATTACACAGCAACTAAAAGAGCTGCAAGTGCTGAAAGCAGCTACTCCAACAAGTACACGAACATGCCAAAAGTTAGCCCAAATGTCCACTGGTGGATGAATAAACAAACCGATACGTACACACAACGGGCCGTTACTCAGCTATCGGTGAGAATGAAGTACTTACTGATACACTTACAACATGGACGAACATCACACACATGGAGCTAAGTGAAGGAAGCCAAACATCAAAGGTCTGGTATCACNACAGCCATTGACTTGTTCACTTAAAATGGTTGATTTTATGTTACATGAATTTCACATTAATAAAAAAAATTTTTTTTAAGTTGCCAGGTGATTGTAACATGCAACCCTGGGTTAAAAACCTCTAACGTTATCTTCTTGGCACAAGTTTGAGCTGCAAAAGCAATCTTTCCTATCTGACTGATTTTCAAAGAGAAACAGTCAATGAGAGCTTTTAAAGCGTTTTTCAACCAAGAGAATGTGAACAACATTCAGTTGTTGGTATTCTGTCAATCCACCGCAATACTTTTTTTCTTGTTGGTTCCTTTTTGAAACATGAAGAAAAAGGTGATCCAATCTAACTGCACCATATAAAACAGTGTTGTCATTGTGCTAAGTTTTCTGAAATGGTTTCTACTACTTTGTAGCCTAAGTTTAAAAAAACTATTGGTTTATGATTTTGTTGCTTTCCATTCAAAGGAAAGGCTTGGTTCGTACCAAAACTTTCCCAAGGACTGAAATAATGGATACGGTATATTGTGTATTGATGTGACACTGAAGACTCTTGCTCTGTCTTTATCTTTTCCCAGATTAATACACTAAGAAAAAAAGGACTTCACTAATTTTTCTCCATAATTAATTTAAAAATTAATTTTAGAATACAATTTTTTATATATCTAAGAAAATATATACAATATATGTGTTAGGAGGCATTACAATAAAATTGGTATACTGACCTACCATCTAAATAAAAAATCAGAACTCTACCAATATTATTGCACCAGCGCAACTCTTTCCTACCCCCATCCTTCTTCCCAAAGAAATACCTTCCTGAAGTTTGTTTGGTTCTCTGCTGTGGTCAGTCACATATTCCTAAACAAAATTAACTGTGCTTGCTTGTGAGCCTTAGAAAACGTTATACTGTAGTACAACTTGCCTTTTCCATTCAATGTTTCATTTGTAAAATTCACCCATGTGGTATACTATAGTTTAAATCTACTAAAATTGTGGTCAAAAGACTTATGCTGGTACAAAACCTTATCATTCCAAGATAAGTATAGAAAAAGAGGTAAGTGTTTAGAAACTTCCATAGCATCTATTCTAACTTCTTTTATTATGGTGGTCTGAGGAACTGAAAAATGTTGAGTGAGGCTAATGTATAAAATACAACAAGTAAAGTAAGGGAGGACAGAGAGTAAGGCTGGAAGGTTGTCTAGATCAGACCCTGGAAGGTCCTGTAAGTGATGTTAAGAAATTTGGACTTTATTTCAAAGGCAGAGACTTTGATTGAAGGACTGTAAATAGGAAAATTTCATAAGGTATCAAATTTGCATTTTTCAAACTATATAATATAAAAGCAATATAAAGAATGTCTTAGAAGGCAGTAACAACAGAGGAAAATCAGAAAACTAATCTAAATGAAGGATGATGATAACATGGAACTAACAACAGTAGCAACTCAGGTAGAGAAAAGGGAATGGATTTTAGAGACATAAAGAATGTCAAGGACTGTCTTTAATGAGTGACTGTAGGAGTCTGTCAGGATAAAGATGAAGCTTTGGACAAGCTGTGTTTGAGATGTACATTAGACAAGGGTAGATGTGGAAAGCAGTTGGAGATTCAAGCCCGGTGCTCAAGAGAGAGAACTGGTCTGGAGATAAAAATTTAGTTAGGAGTTATCTGTGTGGCTCAAATGGTAAAGAATCTGCTGCACTGTGGGGGAGCTGGGTTCGATCCCTGGGTCGGGAAGATCCCCTGGAGAAGGGAATGGCTACCCACTCCAGTGTTCTGGCCTGGAGAATTCCATGGACAGAGGAGCCTGGCAGGCTACAGTCCATGGGATCACAAAGAGTTGGACAGGACTGAGTAACTAACATACACAAGGGGTGGATGAATAGTACTGAGGAAGAGTGTATAGTGAGAAGAGCCCCAGGTTAGAGTTTAGATGTTTCAAGTTTAGAAACCAGACTCTATAGGACCTTAGTCCACTATGTATAGTGTCAGATATATAAAATGATCAGTTAATGTCTGCTGAGGGGAAAAAACAAAACAAAAAAAAACACAATAATCCAAAATGGGGTAAACAGTCTTATCAAATTGTTACTTTCAATTTCTACCTGCAAATCTAAATTTAAAAAAAAAGAAAAGGAATTCTGTATCTTCAAAATCACCACTAACTTAAGGTTGAGAACTTAGGTAAGTTACTTACCCAAATGTACACTGCCTCAGCATGCTTGTGTGTGAAGTGGGAATAACAGTACACACCTCAGAGGATTGTGTGGATTAAATGAGTCCGTACACGTAAAGCTGTTACACTAGGTGCTTGGCTCAATAATGCTAGCAATTTACTATCATTATCAGTATTTGGCATTCCAAATGTGAAAATATTTATCTCATTTCTAAATTACAGTCGACTTTATTTTGGAATTGTATAGCATTAAAAGAGCAAGTCTACAAGCACCTTAGAATATTGCTTAATGCATAAGATACATGATATTAAATCTGTCATGTTGAAATATAGTATTAATATCAAAGTTATTTTGAAATGTGAGTATATGGGTTTCTACATTAATACATTAAATAAAATACAGCACCATGTTTAATAACTATTGTAATTCTGAAGTTATGATGAATAAAAATATTTTTATATATTATATGACTACAGATATGATTTCTATTGGTGACAGAGGTGTATGTTCTAATATTACTGTAGTTTACTGTCTAATTATTAACTGAAGAAAATGTCAAAATTTCAGTTAAAAGGTTACTGAAAATAAAATGTAATTATTTTTCCATATAAATGTATGGAGTCCCTGAATCCTAACCCAGGTTAAAATCAGTTAGTCTACAACCTTTCAAATTCTATGATCAAAGACTTCAGGGCACTGTCTACACTCATCTCAAAGTCCCTTGTTAAAGTCACAGCTAACACTCATCCAGTACTTAAGTGGCACTTTATCTTTCACAGGTATTTTTATAATCATTTATCTTCTATGTATTTCATAATTAAATGCAAGTATACTATCTCATTTGGGTTTATTTTCTTTTTTATATTATTTTTAGTTATGTGGCTCTTTCTTACTAAACTGTAAGATACTCTTGAGCAAAAGCTTTTTGTCTTATTAATCTCTATCCTCACAAGGTTCAAATAAATAAATAAAGCATCATTATCCTCTTTTTTTAGAGAGACTTTGATTGAAGGACTGTAAATAGGAAAATTTCATAAGGTATCAAATTTGCATTTTTCAAACTATATAATATAAAAGCAATATAAAGAATGTCTTAGAAGGCAGTAACAACAGAGGAAAATCAGAAAACTAATCTAAATGAAGGATGATGATAACATGGAACTAACAACAGTAGCAACTCAGGTAGAGAAAAGGGAATGGATTTTAGAGACATAAAGAATGTCAAGGACTGTCTTTAATGAGTGACTGTAGGAGTCTGTCAGGATAAAGATGAAGCTTTGGACAAGCTGTGTTTGAGATGTACATTAGACAAGGGTAGATGTGGAAAGCAGTTGGAGATTCAAGCCCGGTGCTCAAGAGAGAGAACTGGTCTGGAGATAAAAATTTAGTTAGGAGTTATCTGTGTGGCTCAAATGGTAAAGAATCTGCTGCAATGTGGGGGTGCTGGGTTCGATCCCTGGGTCGGGAAGATCCCCTGGAGAAGGGAATGGCTACCCACTCCAGTGTTCTGGCCTGGAGAATTCCATGGACAGAGGAGCCTGGCAGGCTACAGTCCATGGGATCACAAAGAGTTGGACAGGACTGAGTAACTAACATACACAAGGGGTGGATGAATAGTACTGAGGAAGAGTGTATAGTGAGAAGAGCCCCAGGTTAGAGTTTAGATGTTTCAAGTTTAGAAACCAGACTCTATAGGACCTTAGTCCACTATGTATAGTGTCAGATATATAAAATGATCAGTTAATGTCTGCTGAGGGGAAAAAACAAAACAAAAAAAAACACAATAATCCAAAATGGGGTAAACAGTCTTATCAAATTGTTACTTTCAATTTCTACCTGCAAATCTAAATTTAAAAAAAAAGAAAAGGAATTCGGTATCTTCAAAATCACCACTAACTTAAGGTTGAGAACTTAGGTAAGTTACTTACCCAAATGTACACTGCCTCAGCATGCTTGTGTGTGAAGTGGGAATAACAGTACACACCTCAGAGGACTGTGTGGATTAAATGAGTCAGTACACGTAAAGCTGTTACACTAGGTGCTTGGCTCAATAATGCTAGCAATTTACTATCATTATCAGTATTTGGCATTCCAAATGTGAAAATATTTATCTCATTTCTAAATTACAGTCGACTTTATTTTGGAATTGTATAGCATTAAAAGAGCAAGTCTACAAGCACCTTAGAATATTGCTTAATGCATAAGATACATGATATTAAATCTGTCATGTTGAAATATAGTATTAATATCAAAGTTATTTTGAAATGTGAGTATATGGGTTTCTACATTAATACATTAAATAAAATACAGCACCATGTTTAATAACTATTGTAATTCTGAAGTTATGATGAATAAAAATATTTTTATATATTATATGACTACAGATATGATTTCTATTGGTGACAGAGGTGTATGTTCTAATATTACTGTAGTTTACTGTCTAATTATTAACTGAAGAAAATGTCAAAATTTCAGTTAAAAGGTTACTGAAAATAAAATGTAATTATTTTTCCATATAAATGTATGGAGTCCCTGAATCCTAACCCAGGTTAAAATCAGTTAGTCTACAACCTTTCAAATTCTATGATCAAAGACTTCAGGGCACTGTCTACACTCATCTCAAAGTCCCTTGTTAAAGTCACAGCTAACACTCATCCAGTACTTAAGTGGCACTTTATCTTTCACAGGTATTTTTATAATCATTTATCTTCTATGTATTTCATAATTAAATGCAAGTATACTATCTCATTTGGGTTTATTTTCTTTTTTATATTATTTTTAGTTATGTGGCTCTTTCTTACTAAACTGTAAGATACTCTTGAGCAAAAGCTTTTTGTCTTATTAATCTCTATCCTCACAAGGTTCAAATAAATAAATAAAGCATCATTATCCTCTTTTTTTAGATTTTCTTTCTTTTTAAAAAATTATTCTTAGGTAACTCTTTCTTACTCAACCATAAGATTCTCTTGAGCAAAAGCTTTTTGTCTCATTAATCTCTCTTTTCACGAGGCTCAAATAAATAAATAAAGCATCTTTATCCTCTTTCTATACCTGAGGGGAAAAGAGGTTCAGTGTCCCGCCAAAGGTCACCTGGGTGGAGGAGAATGGTCTAGAGGAGACTTTTTGATTCTTAGTTTGGTGAATTTTCCAGTACTTATGGTTTCTATATGATCTACAGTGAAATCTATTCACCCTGTATCTATTCAAACAGTTTAAATAATAAGTTAATTTGTTGCTTACCTAACTCAATAAAAATATAAACAGCAAATAGGAATATATGTGAAAGACAAGTTTATTTGCCTCCAAAGGACTTAAGGTAATTTAGAGAAATTTAAAATACAGTGAGTTGGTAAGGGGGAATCATCCCTGATCAGCAGCTGCCAAATAATCAAGCTAACTACCTAGCTGGGTCTCAGACAGTGTTCACTTGTCCTTGCATAAGAAACAACTACAGTTTTAATTATAATTTGGGGTTATTCACAATACTTATTCCACTGAGTATTGATTCTACCAGTTGAAAAAGAAAATCTTTCCTTGAAATTGATCAAAAACCCAATAGTAGTAGACTATAATCCAGTTTATACTAGTTTCAAGTTTATAACTACAATTCTAGAATATTTGTGGGAGGGTAGGAAAAAGGTCATTAAAGTGGCCACTTGTTTTAAAGTTAAGCTTTGCCTCTATCTGTACATTTTAACTAACCATAATCAGACAGGCCTTCAGGAAGTAATGCAGAGGACCCTCAGAGTTCATAAAATGAAATATGTATAAAATAAACCAATAATTTCACAAAAAGTCACACAAGCCTGAATGATCTCTTCCAAGAAATGTAGTGCTATTTTCAAAACACACAGCAAATAAAACCAAATTAACCTTCATAATAGCTAAGAGTGGAAACCACCCAAATATCTATCCACTGATAAATAGATAACAAAATGTGGTAAATCCATAGAATAGAATATGATTCAATGATAAAAACGAGGTACTATAAAGAATTCCTTAAACTCAAAAACAGGCAAACAACGTGATTAAAAAGTGGGCAAAGAACTTGATTAGACACCTATCCAAAGAAGACAGACAAAAGGCTAATAAGCACACGAGAAGTTCAATACTCCTGAACATTCAGTTCAGTTTAGTTCAGTTGTTCAGTCGTGTCTGACTCTTTGCGACCCCATGAATCGCAGCACGCCAGGCCTCCCTGTCCATCTCCAACTTCCAGAGTTCACCCAAACTCATGTGCGTCGTGTTGGTGATGCCGTCCAGCCATCTCATCCTCTGTCGTCCCCTTCTCCTCCTGCCTTCAATCTTTCCCAGCATCAGGGTCTTTTCAGTGAGTCGGCTCCTCACATCAGGTGGCCAAAGTATTGGAGCTTCAGCTTCAGAATCAGTCCTTTCGATGAATATTCAGGGTTGATTTCCTTTAGGATGGACTGGCTGGATCTCCTTGCAGTCCAAGGGATTCTCAAGAGTCTTCTCCAACACCACAGTTCAAAAGCATTAATTCCTCAGCACTCAGCCTTCTTTGTGGTCCAGCTATGGAGCTTCAGCTTCAGAATCAGTCCTTTCGATGAATATTCAGGGTTGATTTCCTTTAGGATGGACTGGCTGGATCTCCTTGCAGTCCAAGGGATTCTCAAGAGTCTTCTCCAACACCACAGTTCAAAAGCATTAATTCCTCAGCACTCAGCCTTCTTTGTGGTCCAGCTCTCACATTGATACATGACTACTGGGAAAACCACAGCTTTGACTACACGACCTTCATCAGCAAAGTAATGCCCCTGCTCTTTTTAGAGAAGCC
This sequence comes from Oreotragus oreotragus, assembly GCA_006410675.1. Classification (NCBI taxonomy): domain Eukaryota; kingdom Metazoa; phylum Chordata; class Mammalia; order Artiodactyla; family Bovidae; genus Oreotragus; species Oreotragus oreotragus. The sequence goes on along the minus strand of SJYX01017732.1, from coordinate 111,681 downwards.
AAAATCATAGAGAGAGATAGAAGGTGGAATGATTGTTGCCAGCAGATGCAAGGAGAGGGGAATGAGGAGTCACTGTTAATGGGTATAAAGTTATAGTTCTACAAGGAGAATAATTATGGAGATGGATGGTGGGGGTCTACACAACATTACAATGCATTTAATGCCATTGACTTGTACATTTTAAAATGCTTAAGATGGTAAATTTCTATGAAATGTTCAGAACAGGCAAATCTACAGAGACAGAAATTGGATGAGTGGTTACCTACGACTAGAGTGTTTGGAAATATTAGAAAAGTGTGAAGGAGGGTGGAGTTTCTTTTTGGGGTAATGAAAAATGTTCTAAAATTGTGTTGATGATTGCACAAATTTATGAATATACTGAAAGTCACTGAATTGTACACTTTAAAAATGAGTGAATGGTATATAAATTATATATCTTACTAAAACTATTAAAACAATAACAACAACAAAACCTAACAAAGTTTTACTTAAAAAGAAGTCCTTGGGAGACGAGTGATTTGTAAAAGCTGCCAATCATTTTACACTTGTATGGCCTGGCTATAATGGTTAGACTCCTTTCTAATAAGAGGATCTAATTCTCCAATTTTACCTTAAGTATTCACTCAATGAATTTCCCTCTGGGCAAACCATGGTGGTTCAATGAATTCATAGGAGTAAAAGTAGATACCTAAACAAATAACTATATCCACTTGAAACTAGCACGACACTGTTAACTGGCTATACTCCAATATAAAATAAAAAGTAAACAAACAAAACAAAACACAATTCCAAACAACCATAATACAAAATGTAGTATATGGAGAAAGTGCCCTATAAGCAAGAGACAAATTAGGGTTAGGGAGATCAAAGACAGGATCAACTGCCAGTGAGTAAGGCATGGTCAGTGAAAAATCTTATAGAAAGGATGACATTGAGCTCAGTAATAAATTATAGGTAGATTAACAAAAAACAAAAACAAAACCAGGAGTGGAAAAGAGATATTGAAGCTGAGAAAATGAGAAATGCAAAGTCTTGGAAGTAGAAAAGTACTAAGCATGTTTAGGGAACACTAAATGGCTCCACTTAACATAGACCAGAAAGACAGACTGGGGCCAGATCATGTATAATCCTGAATATTAAGCTAAACAGCAGAGGATGCTGATGACCCGAAGCAGCAACAACACGATCCTACCCACTTTAGAAAGATAAATCTATGTAGAATTGGAAGGGAGAGAAAGTAGAGTCCTGACAAGAAATTATTGCAGTACTCGAGGACAAAGCTAAATAGAAGCCAGCACTCCTAGGAATGGAAAGGATGAGCAGAGGAGACCAAAAGGAGTTACATTAAAGAAACAGAATCAGCAAGCCTTGGCAACTAAGGATGTGAGTCGGGGAAAAAATCTAGTAGGAGGCTCCAGTCTACATGACTCGGAGAACAGTGGTGCTAATGACAGAAAAATGCCAGAAGAAAGTTCTGAGAGTTGTTTGTTTAGGGTGAGTGGAGGAGAGGTTAAGAATATGATGAGTTTGGTTTTAGATTTGAAGTTCAAGTGGGTGGAAATGTGGTACCAGGAATGAACAGAGGGCTCTGGATTTTATAAACTGGAAACCAAGTCTTCATTACATAGCAAGGTTTGATGTTTTAAGAGTGCATAACACTGCCAACAAAGAGAAGCATTAATAAAATTAATTTGACCTATATATGATGTTTGCTATGGTTCATTCAAGTTAGTCCATACTACAAATACTCAGAAATTTCAAGTTCATTATCATCATTGTTCATTCAAGCTAGTTCATACTACAAATACTCAGAAACTTCAAATTACTCAGCACACTGTTTTTACCCTAGTCTAAAACAGAGGCAAACTAAATCTGTTCTACAGAAATATTATAATTTTAATACCACTGTTGTACCTAAAAATGTCTTCTGAAGAGCTCAAATACCATATAGTTCACACTATTGCTGAAGAACGTTTATATGTAATTATTTATTTTTAGACCAGAGGTTAGAAAATGTTTCCAAAGTCACACATAAGGCCAAAACTTAGAATAAACTCTGAACTTAAAACAGATTTCAGTTTAGTGTCCAATTAAATATTAAATGTGCATTATGTACTATCATTAGTATACAGACCCCAGCAGTCTATGCATTTTCTCTTTCATGAACCAGCTAAAAGCAAGGCACTGAGAGAGAAAGTCATCAGTAATACCAGCAATGTTAGACCTGGGGGCAGAACCTGTATCTCCCATTTCTCAGTTCACCATTCTTGCCCATCCCTCAAGAGTCCATGTATAGGGTCCTTTTACTTTAAATTCCTGCACTATGACAGCTAATAAGAACACGTATACAGCTACTGAACACACTGTCTTAGCTTCCACCTTGGGAAGAAGGTACGGCAGTGAAACCATCTCATGGCTAGCTCCCGAACTCTTGACCTACAAAAGCTCTTCACTATCACGATACAAGAGACCTGGATCTGATTGCCATTCCTGACTCCTGACTTCTGTCTAAGGAAATGCTACCGCAGAAGCATCGAATGAGTCTGAGGGAAATCTGAGGAAAAAGCCTCTCTACTCAAAAAGAAACCACTCTGAACGATTAATAAAGAATGATGTGAACTTACTTAAAAAAAAAAAAAGGCAATTATAAAACAAGGATAAGACAAAATACACATACATGCCCAGAAATCTTTACTCAAACCATGTCTAAGAAGGACAACTGGATTAAAGAAGTATAACAATTATGTAACTGTCACAGAAAATTTTTAAATGTATTACTTGGCCAAGCCAAACAAAATCTCATCACTTAAGTAGCCAGTAACAAAAATGACAAAACTTCCCCTCTAACTTAAAAAAAACTGCACTGCTTCCAGGTAATTCTCATTAACAAGGACAAGTATTACCCTCTTATTGGAGTATTTTGCATATGGGGCCAGAAATGTGAACTGTTCCTCTAGTAGGTTATCTCAACAGACTTGGGTGGGCTTGCTGTACTAGTCCTGAGATGGTGGCCTCCCACCAATTCCTCCAGAGAGGGGCGAAAGAGCTGACTCTTTCACATTCTGCTATTCATATCAGTGGTAAAGGTTAACTAGACACTCCTCAATAGCTGATCACTGTCAGTGTCTCCCAAAGTGGGGGATTCAATAGCAACACAGGCCTCTGGGGAGACAGAAAGCTAAACCTGGCTGTGAATTAGGTCAACTTTGAGAGTTACTGCTCAGTTGTACCAAGATAGCTGAAAATCTAATGCTTACTCATCTCAAGAGTTTGCCAGGTCTCCAAATCCCAGGCTAAGGACCCAAGGCCCAGGACCCTAGATTCCAGCTCCACCCATCTAGCTCAGCGGGATTATACTGGGCAAAAACAATCCTCTCATTTCAAGCACGAACCAGACTGGGGCAAAGCTAGGCTGTGGGCACAGCTCAACCACTGCATATCCAAACCAGCACCCTAGGACCGCTGTCACCACCCAGAAGTAGAGCAGATGCCCCAGGCTTTAGCTCACTGCAGCCGGCATTGTTTACGCTCTTTCGCCGCCTTAGCCTCTGATAGGCCAGGAAAGTCCCCTGTACAGTCCACCAGGACTTCCGCCATGGGCGCGGGATACTTGACCCTCGCCCGCAGTTTGACACTTACGCTCCCAGGCAGGGAGAGGTCGCAGACCTACGGTTCAAGGCGGAATCAGAAGGAATACCGGGCGGGCGGGGGCGGTGGCAGCGGCAGCATTGGCGCGGAGGGCCGCTGGGAAACGCCTCCTCGGGGGCGGGGCCCAGAGCGCTGTGTCAGAGTGCCCGCCCCACCCCGCCCCGGCCCCGGCCCTGCACACACACTGACGGCTTAAAGGGGCCGCACATGCCTGTGCTCAGAGGACTGGGCGCTCCTTCCATCCCCTAGGGCTTTCAAGGCAAGACGCTAATGACGGGCCAACTAGGAACACTCTAGCTCAGTTAGGTATGGACCTTTTTTTGTGTGTGTGGCAACACAGATAATGTTCCAGAAACAAAGAAGGTGACCTGTTCTTACTATCACAATCTTAATGCCTCCTTCAGGGGTGAAAAATATTGCGGCAGGAAACAGTCAAAGCATCAGGGTAAATATATAGCCCCCATTATGTTAGTGGCTTATTCCACTAACTGCTTATTAACTCGAGCAGTTAGCATTTTTCAAATGGCAACTCAAAGGCACAGAAAAGAATTCTGAGAGCCTGCATTGCTTCACCTCACCTCTTTCACTGACTCCCTTCTCTTCGGTACAACGAGGAATCCTAGACAACGATAGAAGATGGATGTGTGTGCATGCCAAGTCGCTTCAGTCGGGTCCCACTCTGCGACCCCATGGATTGTAGTCCACCAGGCTCCTCTGCCCATGGGATTCTCAGGCAAGAATACTGGAATTGGTTGCCATGCCCTCCTCCAGGGGATCTTCCCAAACCAAGGGATCAAACCTGGGACTCCTGCATTGCAGGTGGATTCTTTACCATCTGAGCCACCAGGGAAGCCCATGTAATATGAAGAGTTCTTGAGAAAATTGTAGCAGAAACTGGACTAACCTCTCAGGAGGTTAAGTAATGGTCTCTGATCTCTCTGTAGGTTATTAAAATTCTTTTCATAGGAGGAATTTTTCCTCAATCTCAACTTACAAAGTTTATATGCATTTTGTGTCTCCTTTATACTGTCAGGAAAGAGATTCATGTGTTTATTAAGCCTGTATTGTTGTTGGTCAGTCACGAAGTTGTGTTCGACTCTTTGCGACCCCATGAAATGCAGCATGTCAGTTCTCCACCTTCTCCCTGAATTTGTTCAAACTCATGCTGAGCAACTTCACTTTCACTTTTCACTTTCATGCATTGGAGAAGTAAATGGCAACCCACTCCAGTGTTCTTGCCTGGAGGATCCCAGGGACGGGGGAGCCTGGTGGGCTGCCGTCTATGGGATCACAGAGTTGGACACGACTGAAGCGACTTAGCAGCAGCAGCATGTCCATTGAGACAGTGATTCCATCCAACCATCTTATCCTCTGTCCTCCCCTTCTCCTCTTGCCCTCAATCTTTTCCAGCATCAGGGTCTTTTCCAATGAGTCAGCTCTTCAAATAAGGTAGCCAAAGTATTGGAGCTTCAGCTTCAGCACCAGTCCTTCCAACGAATATTCAGGATTGATTTCTTTTAGGATTGACTGACTTGATCTCCCTGTTGTCCAAGGGACTCTCAAGAGTCTTCTCCAACACCACTGTTCGAAAGCATCAATTCCTTCGTGCTCAGTCTTCTTTTTGATCCAACTCTCACATCCACACATGACTACTGGAAAAATCATAGCTTTGACTACATGGATCTTTGTCAGCAAACTGATGTTTCTGCTTTTTAACAGCTTTTCTTCCAAGGAGCAAGTGTCTTTTAATTCATGGCTGCAACCACCGTCTGTGTTGATTTTAGAGCCCAAGAAAATGAAATCTGACACTCTTTCCACTTTTTCCCCATCTATTAGCCATGAAGTGATAGGACCAGATGCCATGATCTTTGTTTTTTGAATGCTGAATTTTAAGACAGCTTTTTCACTCTCCTCTCTCACCTTCATCAAGAGGCTCTTTAGTTCCTCTTCACTTTCTGCCATTAAAGTGGTATCATCTGCATATCTGAGTTTGATACTTCTCCCGGCAATCTTGATTCCAGCTCCTAAATCATCCAGCCCAGCATATCTTCATCTAATTTTGATAAATAAACATACCTTATTAAAACCTTCAGTTCAATTCAATCACTCAGTCGTGTCTGACTCTTTGCGACCCCATGAATCACAGCACGCCAGGCCTCCCTGTCCATCACCATCTCCCAGAGTTCACTCAAACTCACGTTCATCGAGTCAGTGATGCCATCCAGCCATCTCATCCTCTGTCGTTCCCTTTTCCTCCTGCCCCCAATCCCTCCTAGCATCAGAGTCTTTTCCAATGAGTCAACTCTTCGCATGAGGTGGCCAAAGTACTGGAGTTTTAGCTTTAGCATATTAAAACCTTAAGTCACCCCTAAACCTATATAGGAATCAACTGTGGCTCAGTGGTAAAGAATCTATCTGCCAATGCAGGAGATGCAAGTTCAGTCCCTGGGTCTGAAAGATCCTCTGGAGAAGGAAATGGCAACCCACTCCAATATTCTTGCCTGGGAAATTCCATGGAAAGAGGAGCTGGCGAGCTACAGTTCAGGGGGTCACAAAAGAGTTGGACAAGATTCAGTGCCTAAAGAACAACAACAAAAGACCATTCATAAGTGCCCGAACATCTTCCACCCCAAATAGGAGTTCAAGTGGAAATTTAAATTCCAAAGGACAGGCACAAAGACTGCTCTAATATGGAGCAGACCCAGGTTACCCTTATTCTGAAGGTCTTAGAAAATTCTAGGCTAAGGTTGCCATGAAGAGAAACTGATTCAGATTAGAACAGTCTGATTTTGAATTGCCAAAAAAAAAAAAAAAATCACCTCATTTCAAAGTGCATTTAACTGTGAATGATACTTTTGAATTAGGTAATTAAGACCTTCTTTCATTCTATCTGTATCAAGCTTATCACACTGTTCTGAGAGCAATGTAGTAGATCAGCCTTCCCACTAGACTGTGAGTACCTCAAGGCAACGGTTGGAATGTATCTCATCTTTTTTCCCAGTATGTGATACCAAATGAATACTCAGTAAATATTTATACAAAAGGTATGAGCAACACGTATTTTGACAAAGGAGTCCAGGTAACTTCAATAAGCCCAGTGCAGCGAGTGCACATGCATGTTCACACACAGATGGATAACACCCAGTGCTGCACTTATTACTGAATTAAAAATTTAGAGAGAAAAAAACCCATTGATTGTACAACTCAGCACAATCAGATTTATATATTTCGTCCCAAAGCAAACATATTTTATATAAATATTCCTGAATAATGATTAAGTATCTCACCAAATGTCACAGCCCAAAATATTTCGGTTATTGCGGCCTTTTCTCTACAAACCATGAAGAGACTAAACTGGACATGTAAAACCTTCACAACTCAACAAATTACCAGAAAGAAGTATTCTCCAGGGCAAAGTTGAAACTGTTTAGGAAATGATTCAGCAAACACTATATATGGAAGAGAATATGGGAAAATGATAATTCATTTATCAGAAAGGTGGTTATTTCTTATGCTTTTAAAAACTCCTTCATTGTAATGTTTTTTTCCTGAAACAAATCAAGCACAGATTAAGGAAAATATTTATTTACACACAGCCAGAGTGAAGGGGGGAAAGTTTTAAGCATTAACTGGAATTCTTTATTACATCATATTCAGTGAAGGGAAGAGGCCAAGCTAGTGATTAAGANATTTTGATAAATAAACATACCTTATTAAAACCTTCAGTTCAATTCAATCACTCAGTCGTGTCTGACTCTTTGCGACCCCATGAATCACAGCACGCCAGGCCTCCCTGTCCATCACCATCTCCCAGAGTTCACTCAAACTCACGTCCATCGAGTCAGTGATGCCATCCAGCCATCTCATCCTCTGTCGTTCCCTTTTCCTCCTGCCCCCAATCCCTCCTAGCATCAGAGTCTTTTCCAATGAGTCAACTCTTCGCATGAGGTGGCCAAAGTACTGGAGTTTTAGCTTTAGCATATTAAAACCTTAAGTCACCCCTAAACCTATATAGGAATCAACTGTGGCTCAGTGGTAAAGAATCTATCTGCCAATGCAGGAGATGCAAGTTCAGTCCCTGGGTCTGAAAGATCCTCTGGAGAAGGAAATGGCAACCCACTCCAATATTCTTGCCTGGGAAATTCCATGGAAAGAGGAGCTGGCGAGCTACAGTTCAGGGGGTCACAAAAGAGTTGGACAAGATTCAGTGCCTAAAGAACAACAACAAAAGACCATTCATAAGTGCCCGAACATCTTCCACCCCAAATAGGAGTTCAAGTGGAAATTTAAATTCCAAAGGACAGGCACAAAGACTGCTCTAATATGGAGCAGACCCAGGTTACCCTTATTCTGAAGGTCTTAGAAAATTCTAGGCTAAGGTTGCCATGAAGAGAAACTGATTCAGATTAGAACAGTCTGATTTTGAATTGCCAAAAAAAAAAAAAAAATCACCTCATTTCAAAGTGCATTTAACTGTGAATGATACTTTTGAATTAGGTAATTAAGACCTTCTTTCATTCTATCTGTATCAAGCTTATCACACTGTTCTGAGAGCAATGTAGTAGATCAGCCTTCCCACTAGACTGTGAGTACCTCAAGGCAACGGTTGGAATGTATCTCATCTTTTTTCCCAGTATGTGATACCAAATGAATACTCAGTAAATATTTATACAAAAGGTATGAGCAACACGTATTTTGACAAAGGAGTCCAGGTAACTTCAATAAGCCCAGTGCAGCGAGTGCACATGCATGTTCACACACAGATGGATAACACCCAGTGCTGCACTTATTACTGAATTAAAAATTTAGAGAGAAAAAAACCCATTGATTGTACAACTCAGCACAATCAGATTTATATATTTCGTCCCAAAGCAAACATATTTTATATAAATATTCCTGAATAATGATTAAGTATCTCACCAAATGTCACAGCCCAAAATATTTCGGTTATTGCGGCCTTTTCTCTACAAACCATGAAGAGACTAAACTGGACATGTAAAACCTTCACAACTCAACAAATTACCAGAAAGAAGTATTCTCCAGGGCAAAGTTGAAACTGTTTAGGAAATGATTCAGCAAACACTATATATGGAAGAGAATATGGGAAAATGATAATTCATTTATCAGAAAGGTGGTTATTTCTTATGCTTTTAAAAACTCCTTCATTGTAATGTTTTCTTCCTGAAACAAATCAAGCACAGATTAAGGAAAATATTTATTTACACACAGCCAGAGTGAAGGGGGGAAAGTTTTAAGCATTAACTGGAATTCTTTATTACATCATATTCAGTGAAGGGAAGAGGCCAAGCTAGTGATTAAGAGCGAGGACTCTGGAGCCAGAATGCTTGTTCAAATCCTGGCTGTGCCATTTATTAGCTGTGTGGTTTTAGACAAAAACTCTTACCTCTTTGTGCTTCTGTTTTCTATTTGTAAAATAAGGAATTTTTTACCTTACTGGGTTAATTAAGAGAATTAAATGAGTTAAGTTTCTTATACTTAAGAAGTGCCTAGAATTAATTGCTGAACGGTAAGTAGTAAATAAAGTACATAACGTTCAACAAATACTGTCTGCCTTTTCTATCATATTCCTCCACTAAAAAGCAAATGAATAGCCCCTTCCCACTGACTGCTCCCTGTGTTCTTTCTAGCTGTCAGAAGTTAACTGAGGATTACAGGGAGAAGAGGTCCTCCAACCCAAGAGCTTTTAAGTCAGGTTTCAGTTCAGTTGCTCAGTCGTGTCTGACTCTTTGCAACCCCATGAATCGCAGCACGCCAGGCCTCCCTGTCCATCACCAACTCCGGGAGTTCACTCAGACTCACGTCCATCGAGTCAGTGATGCCATCCAGCCATCTCGTATAACTTACATATATTGAAAATCTTTAGTATAACTTACATATACTAAAATTTACTTTTAAAAATTCTTTCTTGAAGTAGAGTTGATTTACAATGTTGTGTTAAACTTCATTCTTTAGTACACAGTTCTATGCACCCTGACAGAAATATAGTCATGTATCCGTCACCATAGTCAGGAACATCTCTACAAGCCCCACAAATTTTCTTGTGCCTCTTTGTAATTAACCTCTCTCCCCCAGATCATCACTGATCAGTATTCTGTTCCTACAGGTTTGGTTTTTCCACAGCGTCACATAAAAAGAACCATATAGTGTGTAGTCTTTTGAGTCTGGCTTTGTTCACTTAGTAGAACTGAGATTATCCATGTTTTTTCACATATCAGTAGTTTCACTTTATTGCTGAGCAACATTCCCTTGTATGATCTAACATTCTGTTCATCCATTTACCAGCTGAAGGACATGTAGACTGTTTACAGTTTTTAGCAATTGCAAAAAGAAAAGAAAAGAAAAACCCCAAACTGCTACAAATTTTTATATGAACATAACTTTTCATTTCTCTTGGGCAAATATCCAGGAGTGGGAAAAATGGGTGATATGGTAAGTGCATGTTTAATTTTATAAGTAACTGCCAAATTGGTTTCTAAAGTGTCTCTTTGAACCCTTTCATGCTCTTCTACTAACAATAAGTCAAGGGTAACTGGATTATTACTTACCACTGATTTTCAGTATGGATCTGTATTTTTATACCTATCAATTATAATCAGTTCTTTTCTGCAATTTAGTATTAATGATGTGTAATTAGTCTTCTGTTTATGAAGAATCATTGATCACTTGATATGAATCTTAAATGTTACTTTATAACACTTTCAAAGGGAAATATCAATGAAAATTACTCTTTCAAATCCCATTCAAGAGTAGTCATATCTGGTAATTTTTTCTGGATGAATAAGCTATAAGAATTAACAAAAAGTACTACTAGTAACTAAATACATTAGGTATACTTCTATCAAACTTGCAACATTCAGACAAGAGTTTCCAGAGCCTAAATAAAATTTATCAACAATGTATATAGCAAGTATTATTCAACATCTTTAGCAAAAGTATAATTCTCCTGATTAGGAAACAAAAAGGACGCATACAAGAAAATGTTTGGAAACTCATTATAAATACTATGTCCAGAGAATTCCCTGGTGGTCAGTGGCTAAGACTCCACACTGGCAATGTAGGGGACTCAGATTTGATCCCTGGTAAGGGAACTAGCCATGAAATTAAAAGACGCTTACTCCTTGGAAGAAAAGTTATGACCAACCTAGACAGTATATTCAAAAGTAGAGACATTGCTTTGCCAACTAAGGTCCGTCTAGTCAAGGCTATGGTTTTCCAGTGGTCATGTATGGATGTGAGAGTTGGACTGTGAAGAGAGCTGAGCGCCGAAGAATTGATGCTTTTGAACTGTGGTGTTGGAGAAGACTCTTGAGGGTCCCTTGGACTGCAAGGAGATCCAACCAGTCCATTCTGAAGGAGATCAGCCCTGGGATTTCTTTGGAGGGAATGATGCTGAAGCTGAAACTCCAGTACTTTGGCCACCTCATGTGAAGAGTTGACGCACTGGAAAAGACTCTGATGCTGGGAGGGATTGGGGGCAGGAGGAGAAGGGGATGAGATGGGTGGATGGAATCACTGACTTGATGGATGTGAGTCTGAGTGAACTCCGAGAGTTGGTGATGGACAGGGAAGCCTGGCGTGCTGCGATTCATGGGGTCGCAAAGTTTCGGACACGACTGAGCGACTGAACTGAACTGAAAGGAACTAGATCCCAGGGGCCATAACTAAGACTCAGCACAGCCAAATAAATAAATATTATAAAAAATAAATACATGTCCAATATTACAACAAAATGCTGCTGCTGGTTATGTAAATTGGCACATCCAATGTGGAAAATATTTGATATTAACAACCCATTCCCAAGAGAATTGAAAGTCCACACAAAAGCTTGTATATAAATGTTAACAGCAGCATTACTCATAATAGTCCCAGAGTGGAAGTAACCCACAAATCCATCAACTGATAAATGGGCAAAACAGATTGTGATCTATCCATTCAACGGAATATCATCCAGTCATAAAAAGGAATGATATATCCTACAACATGGGTTAGCCTTGAAAACACTGTACTAAGTGAAAGAAGCAGGACACAGAAGGTCACATATTATATGATTACGTTGATACGAAATGTCCAGGTTAAGCAAATGCAGAGAGACAGAGCCAAGGGCTAGGGGTGGGAGGGCAGAGAGGAAATAAGGAATGGGGAGTGGCTATTAGTGGGTATGAGGTCTCTCTTCAGGATGATGAAAATGTTCTGGCATGAGATAGTGGTGATGGCTGCACAACTATATGAATATATTAGGAAGCCACTGTACACTTTATAAGAATAAATTTATACTGTGTGAATTCTATCTCAATTTTCAAAAAACCCATTAATAGGAGACAAATAAATAAGCTATAGTATATTCACAGAAAAGATAGCATACAGCAGTGAAAATAAATGAAGACCGCTATTAGTTAAAACATGCATAATTTCACAAACCATGCTGAGAAAATAGCTAGTTACTGAACAACAGGAGACACAGGTTTGATCCCTTGGTCAGGAAGATCCCCTGGAGGAGGAAATGGCTATCCACTCCAGTATTCTTGCCTAAAAAATCCCATGTACAAAGGAGCCTGGCAGGCTCTAGTCCAAAGGGTCACAAACAGTCAGACATGACTGAGCACGCATAGCATCATATTCAAGAGTGAAAAACTGAAGGCTCTTCCTCTAAGAGCAGGACAGGGCGAGGATGCTTGTACTTGTGCTAACAGTCCTATTCAACATAGAATTCAAAGTCAATGTTCTTTGCAGGAAAAAAAAAGTCTTACACAGAGAAATTAGGCAAGATGAAGAAACAAAAGGGATCTAAGTCAAAAAGGAAGAAGTAAAATCATCTGCTTGCATACGACATAATCTTATATGTAGAAAACCCTAAAAGATTCCACAAAAGAAAAATGTGAGAATAAATGAATTCAGTAAATGAATAAATTTTGTGAACAGAAATGAATTCAGTAAATGAGTGAATTTTGCACAATACAAAACCAACATACAAAAGTCAGTAGTGTTTTTCTATACCACCAATGAAAAATATGAAAAGAAAAAAACAACTCCACTTAAAATAACATCAGAAAGAATAAAATACTTGGGAATAAACCTAACCAAGGAGATGAGACTTGTACACTGAAACTTATAAAACAATGCTAAAAGAAACTATATAGAAATACAAACAAAAAGACACCCCATATCCACGGCCTGTAAGATTCAGTATTATTAAGATTCCATATATCTGAAAATAATCTATAAATTCATCATAACCTATCAAAATTCCAACAGCATTTTTTGTAAAAATAGAAAAATTAATTTTAAAATTCACATGGAATCTCAAAGGATCCTGAATAGTAAAAACATTTTTGAAAAAAAAAGTTGCAGCACTCTCTTCCTGATTCCAAAGCATATTAAAAAGCCACAATGATCACAACAGTGTGGTAATGGCAGAAAGATAAAAAGACCAATGGAACAGCATAGATGCAGGAATAAACCCTCACGTATAGGGTAAAATTATCTTTGTTTGACGTACAGGGTAAAATTATCTTTGTTTGACAAGAGTGCCAAGACCACTCAATCGGGAAAGGATGGTCTCTTCAACAAATAATGATGGGAAAAACCAGACAGCTACATGCAAAAGAATGACGGTGGACCCTTATCTTACATCATACAGAAAAACTAATACGAAATCATTAAAAATCTAAATATAAGATCTAAAACTACAAAACTCCTAGAAGAAAACAGAGGAAAAGCTTTACGACACTGGAATGCACAACGATATCTTAGATATGACGCCAAAAGCACAGGCAACCAAAGGAAAAAGGGCCATTGGGGATTGTATCAAACTTAAAAACTTTTGTGTTTCAAAGGACAAAATAAACAGAGTAAAAAGATAACCTACAGAAGGAAAGAAAATATTTACCAATCATTTGATAAGTCGTTAATATCCACAGAATATCACGAACGCCCACAACAAAACTCCAAATAATCCAATTAAAAATGGGCAAAAGAATAGATGTTTCTACAAAGATGAGTATTTTGCATATTTGTTGAAATTCATTCGAAGGGCTGATGCTGAAGTTCCAATACTTTGGCCACCTGATGCAAAGAGCCAGCTCATTAGAAAACACTCTGATACTGGGAAAGACTGAAGGCAGAGGAGAAGTGGGGGCAGAGGATGAGATGGTTAGATGGCATCACAGACTCAACGGACATGAATCTGAGCAAATTCAGGAAGACAATGGAGGACAGGGGAGCCTGGCATGCTGCAGTCCATGGGGTCGCAAAGAAATCGGGCATGACTTGGCGACTGAACAAGAACAACAATAAAGATGATATACCAATGGCCAGTGAGCATATGAAAAGATGTCAACATCACTAATCATCAGAGAAACGCACGTCAAAATCACAATGGGATTATCTCTTCACACCCAAGAGAAGGGTTACTATCAAATAAACAAATTTTTAAAAAAACAGAAATAACAAATGCTGGTAAGAATGTAGAGAAGTTGGAACACTTGTCTACTGTTTGGTGGGATGGCAAATGGTGCAACAACTACAGAAGACAGTCTGGAGGCTCTCAAACCGTAAAAGAGAGCAGTGGCTGTCCTGGCCCAGCGCCCGCCGTTCAGTGTGTGGCCGAGGGTGGGCGCATCTACCTCCAGAAGCACTGAAAACTGGGGCTCCAGTTTACACACTCATGATCCAAGCCGCAGAAGCGGCCCAAACGTCCACTAAAGAATGAGCAGATGGATGGATAAGCAAAACGTGATGAACACATACAATGGAATGAGATATCTTAGATATGACGCCAAAAGCACAGGCAACCAAAGGAAAAAGGGCCATTGGGGATTGTATCAAACTTAAAAACTTTTGTGTTTCAAAGGACAAAATAAACAGAGTAAAAAGATAACCTACAGAAGGAAAGAAAATATTTACCAATCATTTGATAAGTCGTTAATATCCACAGAATATCACGAACGCCCACAACAAAACTCCAAATAATCCAATTAAAAATGGGCAAAAGAATAGATGTTTCTACAAAGATGAGTATTTTGCATATTTGTTGAAATTCATTCGAAGGGCTGATGCTGAAGTTCCAATACTTTGGCCACCTGATGCAAAGAGCCAGCTCATTAGAAAACACTCTGATACTGGGAAAGACTGAAGGCAGAGGAGAAGTGGGGGCAGAGGATGAGATGGTTAGATGGCATCACAGACTCAACGGACATGAATCTGAGCAAATTCAGGAAGACAATGGAGGACAGGGGAGCCTGGCATGCTGCAGTCCATGGGGTCGCAAAGAAATCGGGCATGACTTGGCGACTGAACAAGAACAACAATAAAGATGATATACCAATGGCCAGTGAGCATATGAAAAGATGTCAACATCACTAATCATCAGAGAAACGCACGTCAAAATCACAATGGGATTATCTCTTCACACCCAAGAGAAGGGTTACTATCAAATAAACAAATTTTTAAAAAAACAGAAATAACAAATGCTGGTAAGAATGTAGAGAAGTTGGAACACTTGTCTACTGTTTGGTGGGATGGCAAATGGTGCAACAACTACAGAAGACAGTCTGGAGACTCTCAAACCGTAAAAGAGAGCAGTGGCTGTCCTGGCCCAGCGCCCGCCGTTCAGTGTGTGGCCGAGGGTGGGCGCATCTACCTCCAGAAGCACTGAAAACTGGGGCTCCAGTTTACACACTCATGATCCAAGCCGCAGAAGCGGCCCAAACGTCCACTAAAGAATGAGCAGATGGATGGATAAGCAAAACGTGATGAACACATACAATGGAATGTCAGCCTTAAAAAGGAAGGAAACCCTGTTATACGCCTCAATATGGATGAACTTTGAGGATGTGATGCTAAGTGAGACAAGCCAGCCACAAAAAGACAGATACTGTATGAGTCCACTTACAGGAGGTACTAAACTAGTAAAATTCATAGCAACTGAAAGTAGAATGGTTGTTATCAGGGGCCAGGGAAAGAGGAAAAGAAAAGTTGTTTAATGGATACAGTATCAGATCTGCAAGATTCAAAAGTTTTGGAGATGTCTTTCACAACAACTGAATGTAACCACTAGTTTAAAATTATGATGGTAATTTTTATGTTACATGCTTTTAAAAAATATTAGTTTTTAAAAAGTGAGACACTCATCTGTTCAAAATGCTCTGTAGGTATTTAAAGAAAAAAAGATAAAGAAGACTAAAGAAAATATTTAAATACTGATGTGGAGGAAATCTATTATGAAGTTTTAGAAACAGTTTTGGAGGCCAGCATATGAAGTCTAACTCTTTTTTTGTGTGGTTATAAAAAGAGGGTCATACACATTGGTGGTAATGACCCCCAGAGATATTGGGCTGTAGTCCCCCAAAACTATAAATGTTGTTTTATTTGGCAAAAGGGTCTCCGCAAATGTGATTAAGAATTTTGAGACAGGAAGATCATCCTGGATCAGCTGCGTCAGCCTGAATGCAATCACATGTATTCTTATAAGAGGGAGACCGATGAAAAGCTGACACACTCAGAGGAGACGGTGATGCGAAGACGGAGACTGTAAGAGGCTGGAGGGACGCGACACCAGCCAAGGGACACCGACAGCTGCCAGAAATGGAGGAGGCAAGAACCGGGGCTCCCCAGGGCCTCTGGAGGAACACGGCCGCGCCTCAGTATCAGCCTCCAGGAAGCCTCATCTTAAATTTTTCTAGAATTCTTACTGAAACATTGTTGATTTACAATGTTGTTAGTTTCAAGCATACAGCAAAGGGATTCAATGGTGTGTGTGTGTACAAAAAATATTTTTTTCCATTATAGGCTATTACAAGTATAGTTCCCTGTTGCCCTGTTGGTTATCTTACAGTACAGTGTATATTTTAACCCCAAACTCCTGTTCACCCTAAATTTTAGACTCAACTCCAGAACTGTGAGAGAATAAATTATTGTTGTTTTAAGCTGCCAAATTTGTGGTCATTTGTTTTGGTAGTCAAAGAAAACTAATACATGTTTGAAAGCACATAAAAATTTTCTGGATGGATCCACAGAAAATTATTAACAATGACCATTTTTAGAAGAATGTATATGGGACTAGCTAAAGAATTTTTACTTTTCATTTTAATACATAGCCTTGTCTTTTATTTTAATTAACAACAAGCTTCAAAATTTTTTATCAAAATTTTTTTAAAGCTCTAAAACTTTAAAATTCCACCGTGGCACCTTGAAGCTGAATCTGTCTATACATATCCCATAAGCCTCACTTCCTCCCCTTAATATTTTTTGGACATCGTATCTCCCTTGAAAGAGAGATCTGAATCTTATTTATTGTCCAGCATCTAGCAGAGTGCTTTGTCTTCTAACACATAATTCCTAAAACAGCACAATTTCATCAAATTATAGAACTCTTAAATATATAGTAAATGTGTTCTGAGTTTATAAATAAAATTTTGCATGCTGAATGTATTTAAAATGTGAAAGGGAAACATGATATAACAGATTAATAGAATTCTAAAGCAAACCCTTTTTTGAAGTGAAAAATTATTAAGTAATAGATTTCAAAAATTTAGAAGATTTTTGTCACTGTTTTCTTAGTACCTACTTTTTGATTATAAAATCCATTAAAAGAAGGAAATTTTAATTTTAGATCATTCATTTGGTAAAGTCATGACAGGAGAGCAGTTGCTTGCAATAAATCTTATTATAGAGCACTCTAGTCAAAATTAAATTCAACCAAAACTGTCATGTTGGATGTTGGAGTTGGAGCTGAGTTCTAGCACTTGTTGTTGTTTTTTTTTTTTCCCCTAGCACTTGTTTTGCCACACACTAGCTGAGTCTCAGTTTTATCATCCATCATTACAGTACCATCTTCATGTGGTTCCTTATTTAATACACATTTCCAGAGCATTCATTACGTGCCAGGCAGTATTCTAAGTACTTCACATATATTAACTCGTTTATTTCTCATAACTCTTGAGATTGATGTTATTATTCCATTTTACACATGAGAAAACCGAGGCATAGAGGCTAAGTAACTTGCTTCACGTGATTCAACTAATTGTCATAGTGACCTGTTGAAGTGAAAAATGAGATTTTGCCTTACATATGTTAAGAATATCTCCAAATACCTGTATTATTCCCCTGCCACACAAGTACACTTAGTATGTAGCTAAGTACCTAATACAGAGTAGCATGAGATCATAAGATGTTACTCTGTATTAGGCACTTAGCTACACACTGAGTACAGGAAGTGAAATACAATAGCCCAGTGGCAACCTACTATGAGGGTGTAACAGAGGCAATTAATCTAGACTGGAGGGTCAGGGAAGGTCTCCCTGAGAAAGTGATATTTAGGCTGAGAACTAAAGGAAATTAATAGTGATTAGCCAGACCTAGGCACAATGACTAGATATAACAAGAGAATGTTTCAGGCATGTGGGTGAAAGCTGACAAGAGCTAGGCAAGATAAAGAGAGAACTGCAACCTATGTGGCCAAAACAGAAGCTGAGAAAAAGGGCAGACTGGAAAGGGTCTCATTATACGAAGCCAAGGACCTTATGCAAGGAAGCAGTACTGTGCGTGTGTGTGTTAGTTGCTCAGTCATGTCCAACTCTTTGTGACTCCTTGGACTGTAGCCCTCCAGGCTTCTCTGTCCATGGAATTCTTCAGGCAAGAAGACTAGAGTAGGTAGCCAGTCCCTTCTCCAGGGCATCTTCCCAACTCCAAGGATTGAATCCAGGTCTCCTGCATTGCAAACAGATTCTTTACCATCCGAGCCACCAGGGAAGATCCATCATGGCAAATAGCAAGCATTCAAGAAACAGTAGCTATCATTACTATATTATTATTATAAGCATCATCTCAGAGTCATTTAGAGATCTTAGACAGACTTCAGTTCAGTTGCTTAGTGGTGTCTGACTCCCTGCAACCCCATGGACTGCAACATGCCAGGCCTCTCTGTCCATCACTAACTCCCTGAGCTTACTCAAACTCATGTCCATTGAGTCGGTGATGCCATCCAACCACCTCATCCTCTCATCATCCCCTTCTCCTCCCACCTTCATTCTTTCCCAGCATCAGGGTCTTTTTAAATGAGTCAGTTCTTCACATCAGTTGGCCAAAATATTGGAGTCTCAGCTTCAACATCAGTCCTTCCAATGAATACTCAGGACTGATTTCCTTTAGGATGGACAGGTTGATCTCCTTGAAGTCCAAGGGACTCTCAAGAGTCTTCTCCAACACCACAGTTCAAAAGCATCAATTCCTCAGCGCTCAGCTTTCTTTATACTCCAACTCTCACATCCATACATGACTACTGGAAAAACCATAGCTTTGACTAGACAGACCTTTGTTGGCAATGTCTCTGGTTTTTAATATGCTGTCTTCAGACTTAATCAAACCCACATTTTAATCTTCTGGTTCAAGAAAGGCCTAAGTTAGCTTAGGGTTCCTAGGACTGAGTAAAGCAAGTCTCTGATCTAAAACAAGTTTGTTGGGTGTATAAGCAATCTATTTCTTCTTATCCTATAGAAAGCAGATTTACTGAAAGTTAAATAAGTAAAGCCTGGATAACTCAATCAGTAGAGCACCAGACTTTTGACTTCCCTGGTGGCTCAGATGGTTTAAAAAAAAAAAAAAAATCTGCCTGCAATGCGGGAGACCTGGGTTTGACCCCTGGGGGAGTTAGGAAGATCTCTTGAAGAAGGGAATGGCTACCCAATCCAGTACTCTTGCCTGGAGAATTCCACAGACAGATGAGCCTGACCAGTCACAAAGTCAGACATGACTGACTAACACTTTCACCTCTCAAACAAGTAAATATCATTTTATATAACTCAGGAGACTATCCATATTTCACTTGGAGGAATTCCCCATATTAAATGTAGGTCAAAATAAACAGGCAGTCCTCTAAAGCATAAAAAACTGTTTTCTTTTACTGCCCAGAGATTTCTGATACGGGATTTAATCTCTACTCACAAATGAAGAACTCATGCGGCTAGTTCAGGACTGGGGGTTTTCATGAGACTTTCTTTTCTTTTTTTTTAAGCAATGTATCATATAAGAAAGGGCCAAAAGAAAAGTGTGGAATTACAGTACTGAAAAAAACACCTAAAACACAAAAATGAGAGACTTCATATAGCAAATGAATAAGGACACGAAATGATGAAAAACAAACACTGCAAATAAATACATAAAAGAAATAAAACAGCAAAATGAATTTGAGAATAAGATGTTCTAGATAGCCAAGTTTGCTAGAGGTTTGTCTCTGAAATATCGATTATTTTATATAAATTTTTTCCGTGTAAAATAAATCTAAGAAAACACATAAGCTTCCTACTCTTTTAAACAAAATCAACTGATAATTATTTTAAAATTTCAGGATAATCCATTTGAGCAATCAATGTAGCAATACCTTCAAGATGTACTGCCAAAGAGTTATGAGGGAATCTTGTATCAAAATCAAGTGGTTCCAATATGGCTTTTTTGAATTTTAATGTTCTGTAGCTTTCCTTCCTCAAACTTCCTGATCAAACTAACACTTCTAGTTAACTTGTAGCAGTGCTATCTAATTTTAGCTCTTGATTTTAAAGAAGCAAGCAGGGTGAAACTATGCATAAAGAAGAAGCAGGACCTACTTAAAGGAAGTCAATAAAATTTAGAATGCAAAAAAGACTTTTTGGTTTATTTCCTGGCAGTTAACTTTCAGATAAATAAAATGCGACTTTTAAGTCTTATGATTGAAGAAAGAAAAAGACGGCTGATTAAACAAACATTTTCAAGACATACTTGAGACTATTCAACTTTTTTCCTCATCTTCATAGAAAGAATTTAAAACTCATTTTAATTAATAACCTCTAAGAAATATAATCAAGATGGAGAAGGAAATGGCAACCTACCCCAGTATTCTTGTCTGGACAATCCCACGGACGGAGGAACCTGGTGGGCTACAGTCGACTGAATCACAAAGAGTCAGACACGACTGAGCAGCTACACAAGAGCAACAAGAAATATAATCAAGACACCGAAGAAACAAGTTTCTAATCTCGTAGTAAAATGAACATCACCTTCGAAGAGACAGCGGTCACCAAGGCTTATCTGACATCTTATCTACACCAAAAATGTCTGACCATTCCAACAAAGTCAGAATTTATACTTTGCATCTCTGAACAAAGATCATATTCCAGGAATAAGCAACTGCTGTTACCAATTAAGTGAAAATAATGTTTTCTGTGGCACTTAAAAAGAGTTATGGAAGAAAAAAGAAAGAGCTCAGTAAAAAGTATACCACAAAGAGGACATTTGTTTGGGACATGAGTTTCCTCGGAAAGTTGGAGACCCATATGAAATCATGTTTAGCTTAATAGAGTTGGAAATAAATAAAAAAACTATATATGTGTGCATATGCATGAGGTAGTATACATACATACCCAGCCCGGTTTACTGAGAGGACCTCGGAACAATGACGCCCCAGAAATAAGCACATCTAGATTTTGGTTTCTATCAATAAATATCACAGTCTCACAGAAGGAACCAGGGCTGATTTTACGGCTGGGATGGGGAAAATACTAGATCGGTCTGGAGCACCTTGCTGTACCAGAAAAGTGCTCAGAATGAGCTAAAATAAATAACATAGAATCAGATTATAAAACAGATATTCATATTGATATAGATAACTGGTTAAAAAGAAAAATAAATGGGGGAGAACAGACAATTTTTGCTACAAAATTCCAAACAATCTACGTAGATACTGTTTCAACTTCAGTAAGCAGAACTTATGCCCCTCATCCACTTTGAGGATGGGCTAGACTCAGAGATTCACTTCCAAAGAATAGGTATAGAAAGGAAAAAATAGTAACTTTACTTCTCAACCTGGCAAACACTACTTTAACCGAGTGTTCAAGGTTAACATCATCAGTGATATCATATATTCCCTTGATAAGAAATGATGGTGTTTTGTGACATTCTTTCCAAAAACACATAACCCTTGCCTAATAATGAAAAAAACATGGGACAAACCCGGAAGAAGAATATTCCACAAAATAACTGACTAGTACTCAAAACTGTCAAGACCATGGAGACAAAGTAAGACCGAGAAACTATCAAAGACCGCAGGAGACTAAGAGATACGACACCAAATGCAACAGGTTACCCAGGAGTGGGTCCTCAATCAGAAAGGCGATATGAATAGAAAACTTCAGATATCCCAACAAAGCCTGGAGTTCAGTTAAAAGGAATGCATCAGTGTTGGTTTCTTCATTTTGACATATGTGACATCTAAGATATTAATAATAGAGGAGATCGGATGAGAGGTATACAGAATGCTATATCTTAGCAAATTTTCTGTAAATCTAAAATTATTACAAAATAAAAAAGGTTATTTTTTAAAGGTTTTGTTAAAAAAATCTGAAAAACAAAAAACCCTATCATTTACCTTCAAAAAAGTCATGTCTTGAAAAACAAAATTTTTTAAAAGTGCCATACCTCAGGCCTACTAGAAAGGCTAAAATTAAAAAAAAAAAACTGGTGAAACTAAATGCTGACATGGATGTCAAGCAAAAAGAACTCCCATTCATTGCTGGTGGAAACACAAGATGGTATAGCCACTTTTGAAAAGTTTGGCAGTTTCTTACAAAGCTAAACATTGTCTTACCAAGCTAAACACTGTCTTACCCTATGGCCCAGCAATCACACTCGTAGGTATCTACACAGGAGAACTAAAAATTTATACGCCACACACAAATGTTTATAGCAGCTTTGTTCATAATTATCAAAAACTAGAAGCAGGTGAATGGATAAGCTGTGGTACACACACACAATGAAATCTTATTCAGTAATAAAAAGAAACGAGCTATCAAGCCAAGAAAAAACATGGGAGAACCTTAAAGAGATACTCTTAAGTGAAAGAAGGAGATCCAACCAGTCCATTCTGAAGGAGATCAGCCCTGGGATTTCTTTAGAAGGACTGATGCTAAAGCTGAAACTCCAGTACTTTGGCCACCTCATGCGAAGAGTTGACTCATTGGAAAACTCTGATGCTGGGAGGGATTGGGGGCAGGAGGAGAAGGGGACGACAGAGGATGAGATGGCTGGATGGCATCACTGACTCGATGGACTTGAGTCTAAATGAACTAGGGGAGATGGTGATGGACAGGGAGGCCTGGCATACTGCGATTTATAGGGTCGCAATGAGTCGGACACAACTGAGCGACTGAACTGAACTGAAGTGAAAGAAGCCAGTATGAAAAGGTTACATAGTATATGATTCCAATTATATTACATTCTGGAAGAGTCAAAACTATGAAGACAATAAAGAGATCAATGCTGCCAGAGGGTGGGGGAGGGAGAAAGGATGAATAGGTGAATTATAAGAGATTTTTAGGGCAGTGAAACTATTCTCTATGATAGTATAATGGTGGATAAATAACATTATAAATGTCAAAACTTATAGAAGTTCACAACATAAAGAGTAAACTTTAATGCATGCTAATTTTAGAAAGTCATTTGGGAGACTGAGGAATCCCATAAAATGTGTGAAACCATCTCATTGAAGTGGGTGGGGAAAAATAACTGACTTAAGCAACTTTGGAAATGAATGGACTTTAACACTAAAGGCAAAAAGGAACTGGACATAAGCACTGTATTTAGTGTTGTTTAGTCACTAAGTCATGTCCGACTCTTTTGCAACCCCATGGGCTGTAGCCTGTCAGGCTCCTCGGTCCATGGGATTTCCCAGACAAGAATATAGGAGTGGGCTGCCATCTCCTTCTCCAGGGGATCTTCCCAACCCACCCATGTCTCCTGCTTGGCAGGCAGATTCTTTACCACTGAGCCACCTGGGAAGCCCTGCACTTCTAGTTAATAAAGTTATTTTTTATGGGAGTATGGATTAAAAATTCAGATACTGCTACATATGTCTACTGGAACTGAACAGAACTCCTGTTTAATTTGGTATAGAAACAGATAGCGACATATAGGAATACCTATAGATGTCTATACACACCAGTTAGTATATATACCTATTAGTTCTATTAGTTGAGAGTAACTAAAAGAAATGACACCCCAGTAGCAATAAGAACACTTACTGCCAAGATCTTGGTTTTTATTACCATTCTCCAATAAAAAGTCCCAGGATATCCAGGAGAAATGACTAATTCTAGCACTGTGACAAGAAATATACAAGATGAGCTTATTGCATCTTGTAGTGTTGGGACTGCTAAAAAAAATAAATAAAACACACACACACACACAGATGTGGGAATGTTAAAGGGGAACAAGAGCCAACTGAGAGAATACTCAGTGGATAAAGCTGGAACAATTCAAGCAACAAAGTAAAGCAGTGCTGGAATATGACTCAAAGTGTAAAATACCCTTCAGTTTATACTGATATAAATCCTTGACTAAACTAATAAATGGGGAAAGAGAGACAAATTCTCCATGCGGAAGAAATTCAAATAAAACATCTAGCTATTCCGCCCCAAGGACAGGGAGCACAATCCCTCACTTCCTAAGTGGGCTGTACCAAATTACCTCCTTCCGAAGACCACAGTATAGAAAGGGGAAAAGAGTTAACCCTGTAGTGGAGAAACCGGACAAACACTACTTCAGCCAGATGATCAAAGTCAATACCAACAGTCATAAATCATGTTGATAGTACCCTTTATTTGACAGGATTAAAATGGCATTCTCTGTGATCTTCCTCCCCAAAACACATAACCCCAGTCTAATTATGAGAAAAACATCAGATAAATTCCAATACATGTACATTCTACTATATACCTAAACAATACCCCTAAAAACTTCTATATATTTTAAAGGTTTTAAAAGCTAGGGGGAAATAGTGAGGTGGGGAAGCCAGATCCATCGTCTCTCTCAGTAAACACAAACATAAAGCTATCATTTATCCATGATTCTTAGCTGAAGATTTTCCAAACTAGTCTGCAAAGATATTGCTATATCCAAAGACACAGAAACACTGGTTAGTTGTACACTTTATTACATGGAGAAAACTATGCCAGTTTTGGCCAATAAGCATTTTCTGTCCACCTTATTTGTCCTAAGCACCGCTTGAAGCATTGAAATAATCTCACAGATTAAATAAAAAAAACCCCTCCTATGCCCTGCTTTCATTTCTGTGAGGAATTTCAGACAATATACAAGCAAACAATAAAGGACCTATCATATAGCAATAAATGTTATAAAGTTAAAAAAAAAAATGAGGTAAATATGACCAAGAGGGCTACACTAACTGGAGCCTGGGAAATGTCTCTTTAAGGAGATGACATCTGAGTTGAGACCTGAGTGTTGCCTATACACAAAGACAAGCTTGAGGCAGGGTAGAGCAGGTGGGACGTTCCAGGCAGAGAGAACACACACAAAGGCCAAAAAGAGTAACTTTTAAGTATTTGAGATAAATCAAGTGGGCAAGGCAACCACGCAGATAGAAACAAGGTAAGCAACATATCCTGAACTCTACAGGTACAAATATGCATTTAACAGTAATTGAAATAAAGTTAAAAAAAATTCAAACCTCTCCAACACTGATCACCAGGAATTCATCAATCATTAGATAATCACCTAGACTCTACGCCCCCATTCAGGCCTATCTCCCACTGCCACAACTGTCCATCCCTCATATGGTAAATATGCTATTTTGAACTGTTCTTCCACCTTCCCTCTAAAACCACCATGCCTGTGGTTCACATTTCCTTATATCTCTGATAGAAATATTTAAGAAAAAAAGGCAAGAGGGAGAGTCTACCCAGAAAATGATCCTGAATTCTCCCTAACAGATCTCATTACTTCACACAGTACAGCCAGAAGTTATGTGCAATGGCACTGAACAGACTAACCAGGGTTCAAACTGAGGTGCTATCAGCTGTATGATTTTGAGCAAGCTGCATAAACTTTCTAAGACTCAGTTTCCTCATCTGTAAAAGGCTGTGAGAATTAAAAAAGATAAAACGTGGCACCCAGTAGAATAGTCAATAAATGTTAACTACTGCTGGTAGAGTAGCTGAGCATTTATTTTGTTCAAGGACTAGAGCTGGAAAAACTCCAAAGGGAGAGAAAACAGAAAGCATAGAAGGACTAGCGCTGGCCAGAGGGATTACAGAAATGACAATTTGCTACAGCAAACTGTTTGAGAGATAAAATTGTCAAACTCCCTTAGGTCAGGGGCTTTGTCTTTTTCTGGTTCACCAGTGTATTCCCAGAATCTAGAACAATGTTAATACACGGTAGACATCAATATTTGTTGAATGAATGAATGAGACTCCATTAAGACAATGGAGCATAAAGGAACTTGACTTTGCTCCAATATAAAGAAAAATTTTCCTTCCCCATCAAGATCTTAAACAATAACCTAAGGCACTGTTAAATACACTTATTAATTTTCATTGTTTTCCCAAAAGCTAAGACAGTGTTCATAATCTTAGGGTACTCAAATTTATTGCCGTTAAAACTCTGCTGTTAAAATTAAGCTGTTGATCAAAATTTTTTAAGTAATAAATTATACAGTTTATTGTTAAGGAATATTTTTGCTTGCTGTTGCCTGAGTGAACAAACTTTAAAAACTTGTGTAAATTTTTTTCTCATGGGTTTACCCATTATGTTTAATTAATGTTGGCAAATATGTATTGATTTCACCTTTCTCTATGTCATTTTATAAAAACATTACAGTTTATCCAGTCATTTAAGAAAAATCCAAATCTTTTACAATTTCTTAAGTTTCAAAGATGGTTACCTTCATTATCAGCTCTTTAGGTCAAAGAAGGACTTTTCAGGGTGATAAAAAAGGAGAAAGGAGGAGTTCACCTCTCTCAAAATGATTTTTCAATTACTATAATTATGCATAAAATAAGACAGGGAGCATTTCTGGGCCAACACTTGAAGCCTTGAGTCCCATAAGAAAAGTTTCAAAGATGGTTACCTTCATTATCAGCTCTTTAGGTCAAAGAAGGACTTTTCAGGGTGATAAAAAAGGAGAAAGGAGGAGTTCACCTCTCTCAAAATGATTTTTCAATTACTATAATTATGCATAAAATAAGACAGGGAGCATTTCTGGGCCAACACTTGAAGCCTTGAGTCCCATAAGAATTAAACTGGAGCCATGCATAAATTTGGGGCAAGTTCTGCAAAATCTCTTCTTCCTTTATTGCCATTGAATGAAAAACTCATTGCTAAGATTCATCAACACGAGTGTATTTTCGAACACATAGTAGCCACTCTGGCCACACGATTTTCACCATTTTCTATCCCAGAAACAAAAACGGACGCGTTTAAACCCGGCCTGACAATTACCACAATGGCAGGGTAGCTATCTCGACAGCCACAGTGGTTAACAGCTTAAAAAGTAAGAATCTAGTTTACCGAGACCTCACCTTAAAGTAGCAAGGCCTGATTAACCTACACTGCTGGCTATTGTATGGGTCCCCCAAAGCTTCAAAGCTGGAAATATACCTGAACTCTACTGACACCTTCCGAGACAGAAAGCCAGGCGGAAGGGCGGAGCGATGCGATCCGAATCGTTTTAAATCGCAGCAAGCCGGCGGGGCCGCAGGTGCGCGGGGCGGGCACAGGTGCGCGGGCAGGCCTCGGGACCACTGTCCTTGTCACGCTCTAAGGCGACCAGCGCCCTTCACAACCACCACAGCCCACGGAGGCTCTCTCTCATTCATTCATTCATTTGACAATTACGCGAGGGGCGCCGTAACAGGGCCGGTTCGTAGGCTCCCCGGCTCCAGCTCCCGAACACCCTGAGCCGCCAGACACAGCCCTGCGCCGCACGCATCGCTCGGGCGCGGCCGCCCGCACCCCGCCGCGCCGCGCTCCGGTCACCCGGATCCCGGCCCCGGCCTCAGCCGCACCCGAGCGCCCACGCCCCCCCGCCCTCCCTGCCGCCAGTCCCCCGGCCTCCGCCCCGCTCCGCTGCCTCAGACCCGCCGGGTTTGTGGGGCGAGGAAGGCGCGCGTCCGCGGAAACCCCCGCCCCCCGAGCCCAGGGCGAGGGGCCGCTCCGCGCGCGCCACTCGTGAACCTGAGGGGCCTAGGCGGGTGGGTCGGGCCCACAGTCCACTCACCTCCGCCGGGCCAGAACCGAGAGGTCGCTCTAAGCCGTTTGAAACCGCTTGGGCCGCCGCACACCCCGCAGTGTCCTCGTTGTTTATTGGTCCTGGGCGGACCGCCCATTGTCCTTCCATTGGTCCGTTTGAAAGAACTGTGGGCACGCGCCGCCCGCAGCCTTAAAGGGGCCGTGCGCAGCCGTGTTTCCCTTGGAGCCTGACTCTGCTTGGTCCTGTAGGGAGGTCCCAGAAGCGAAAGATTAAAACTGTCCTGGAAGAAAGCTGTGTGAAGAGCTAGCTGTGCCTCCTGGGCGCTCAGCAGGTTTGCTTTACTTAATTGCACGTATTTAAACTCCTGTCAGTCAGTTCAGTTACTCAGTCTTGTCCGACTTTTTGCGACAACATGCCAGGCCTCCCTGTCCATCGCAATTCCTGGAGCTTGTACAAACTCAAATCCATCAAGTCGGTGATGCCATCCAACCATTTCATCCTCTGTCGTCCCCTTCCCCTCCTGCCTTTAATCTGTCCCCAGCATCAGGGTCTGTTATGAATCAGTTCTTTGCATCATGTGGACAAAGTATTGGAGATGCAAACAACACCTGGCAATTTTTTTTTCCGAGTCATTTTATTCACAAATATTTATGTGCAGCTGAGTGAGTGAGGGAAACCAGAAAGGCAATTAAGATACAGTGGAAGGAGGATGAATGGAGCCAGGACGATGGATCCTGGTCTTGGACCTGCTCTGAGTAAAGTACTTTTCTCAGTAAATCATGTGGAATTTAGTTTCCTTATCAGTGAACCGGGATAATGATGTTTCCCTTATAAATTTAGTGTGTTGAATTAATATAACTAATTGAGTGTCTAGAAACAGGCTTTGAACAGTAATGCATTCTTCAAAGACTTAATACTCTGGTTATTTGTAAAAATGAGAGGTTTGGTTAATATGGTTCCTGAAATTCTTATTTTGTCTCTACATTCAGTGTTTCTATGAATAAGACCTGAGCCTATCTTCCCAGGAATTTGCAAACTACAGTTGTCAAAGGAATAAAACGTATAGAACTAGTCACTAAAATTCAAGCAGTATGAGAACAATATAAAAAGCTGTAGATGTTTAGGAGAAGGGAGACAATAGATGGTGAAGGATCTGTGAAGGGGATGTATTTTTAATCTGAGACTTAAACTGTATGTAGCCAAGAGGGTAAGAAATGGAGACGGGATGGGTGAAAGTAATCAAACAATAGTTTTTGTTTTAATCTATCAAATTGGCAAAGATGAAAAAGTTTAACAACTTTTGGTTAGCTAAGACTTAGAGAAATGGACACTCAGAGTCACTTGTCAGTAAAAGTATAACTGGTACAAACTTTTAGGAGGCCAATTTAACAGTTATTAAAATGTAAAATGTAGATAGTCTCTGGCCAAATAATGCTACTGATGGGAATTTGTCATACAGATTTATGTATGTATGCAAATAAAAATGTACAAAGACATTCACTATGCACTGATTTAGAAAATAAACACATCAACAACAAAAAACCCTAAAAATTACATATTCATTTATAGGGAACTTATATAAATTATGGTATATCCATTCAACAGAATACTATACAACTGTTAAAAAGAATATGGTTAATCTATATGCACCAGTTAGAAAAATGCACAAATTTTATTTAATTGAAAAAAAAGGCAAGTTGCAGAAAAGCATACATATATGGACTGATTTGGGGGCTTCCCCAGTGGCTCAGCGGTTAAGAATCCGCCTGCAATGCAGAAGCCACAAGAGACACAGATTCGATCCCTTGGTCTGGAAGATCCCCTGGAGGAGGGCATGGCAATGCACTCCAGTATTCTTGCCTGGAGAATCCCATGGACAGAGGAGCCTAGCAGGCTACAGTCCATCAGGTTGCAAAAGAGTCAGACATGACTGAAGTGACTTGGCACATGGAATGATTTTATTATATATGGTTATAAATGTATGTGTATATGTGTGCTTGCCTGAAAATGGTTAGAACAATACTGGAATTTCAAAAAACTTAAGGAGGATGGGACTTATTAGGGAGGGAAATGAATGTTTTACCACTGACATGTTAAAACATTTTTTTTAGTAGAAGGAGAAGGGAGAATGTCTAGTAGTGGGAAAAGTATGGGCACAGAGACAAGAAAGTACATTTTATGTTGGGGGTTGGACCTGTGGGTTGATTTTAGAAGAGGGTTCATATTAGGAAGTTAGTGGGACACAAGAGTAACTGAGAAAGGAACAATTTTTGGAGGGTCTTGAATACTAGGGTAAGGAATTTATACTTTATTAAAGTAGGCAGTGAAGAGCTACTGAAGATTTCTGAGCAAGGGAGTGACAAAATCAGAATTGCACTTTAGAAAGCTAACTAGCTTGATTGTCTAATTCTAAAATAGAGTTGAGAGCTTAGTTAGGAATCTGATATGAGCAATGGAAATGATGAGAAAAGATTCAAGAAAGAGGGAAAGTTTTGGCAACAGACTAAGTTAGGAATAAAGGTAAGGGTGGGTCCCATTTAGAGAGATGAATCAAAGAGTGTGGCCAGGATTTGAGAGCCTAGGGAATGGGAGGTAATGATTGCCCAAATGGAAGTAGAAAGTCAGGAGAAGCCAGTCTCAAAGGGAAGGCAAGATGTTTTGTTTCAGACCTGTCTACTTTTACATAGCAATGAGATATGCAAATAAGTAGGCCTAGGGAGCCCAGGATGAAAGTTGTGAGAAGAGACTGGACTCAAGTTTTATAAGAATCACCTGCATGGAGTAAAAAGATGAAATTGTGGCTGGGACCACAGAGTGAGAGAGTGGCGAGAATGAAAAGATGAGCGATGCAGATAAATCCACAGGCAGAGGGAGCAGGGAGAAGCCAATCTGAGCAAAATGTCACCCTAACCTTTGAGAAACAGGCTAGCAGTGTATAGAAATAGTCTTCTTCAGTCATTGATCATTGACATGTTTACTTTATTTAAATATTATCAGAAATAAATTGAAGATTACATGTAAGGAGAGAGTGATGGTAACCTGGAATTTGGTGAATAAACAATGTGCAGAGTCTAGATCCTGGAGATTTAGACTTTAGAGCAAGATGGCAAAATCCCTTTTTGTCTTATTTGGTTTAGGTGCACCCCCACTAGAAGATGGGCATTAAATATCCGATTCCCTTAATTTATTCATTCATTCAGCAAATATTTTTTGAGCACCTAGTATGTGCAGGACTGTTCTAGGCATTTGGGATTATCCGTAAATAAAATATACCTCCCCCCGCCAAAAGAAAAAAACAAAAAAAAAACCTCCTCTTAATGGTGCTTACATTATAATGAGGAAGCATAAACCATCAACACTTAGAAAATCGTATAGTATGTTATTGTGCAATGGGAAAATGGAAAAGAATGAAACAAGGTGGAAGGAATTGGGAAGTGCAGTTGGAAAGACTATAATTTTTATGAAGGGTGGTCAGAGTTTCATTGAGATCACATTTGAGCAAACGCTTGAAAAAAGGCAAAGCAGTTCACCATGAGTATATCTAGAGAAAGAAAGTGCTAGCCAGAGGGAACAGCTATGCAAAGACCCTAAGTTGGGTGCATACCTGGCAGGTTTGAGAAAGAGCAGAGTATTTGGCAGCAGGAAGGTAGTAGCAGCTGCAGTCCTACTGGTAATAGAGAGAAGGGAATGGCAGATTCTGTAGAGCCTTGTAGAAACCTAACACAGTACCTTGCCCATAGTAGATGCTCAGTGTTTAGCAAGTCCAGGATTATCATCAAATGGCATTTATCTATGTATTTATTAGACTTATGTGTACCTACTTTATTCCTGGGATCTCTCAATAGTTCTGCACGTGGAAGTTAATAATGAAACCCTTGTGGACATTAGATATCTGAGTGCAAACTGTATCATTGCAACCGGAAGCAGGAAACAAATGCCAAACATGGTGGCTGCTGAGTGACTGTGCTGAGCATTTCTGAAAAGTCTGCATTCCATCACAGTGCTCGTTCCATCACAATCACAAGCCATTTTGGTGGAAACATCCCTGCCATGGGACATGGATCCATCCAGCCTAAAAGGAGCAGCTTCAGTGATTAACTTCAGCTCTCAGTCCAGGTACTCCCTGCATTATTCCCTGGAGACAGCAGTGGCAACATTAACACAGATCTTATGTGGCTGTGGTGGTTTTTAGTGCCTTGACTGGCCTCCAAGATGGCAAAGCCTATCCCATCTTGCACTTGGTTGCATTTAATAGGTGCTGGTTGAATGAAGGGATGAACAGCTTTTTTTTCTCTTATAGTCCATTTCTCCTTAGGCCCCAAAATGCAGACTGTCCAAGAACTTTGACCACAGAAGCATCAGCTCCACCAAAGAGGAAGTATGCAGAAAGGAGAGATTAGGGACCTCTCTAGCAGGCTGTCTGGCTTGGAGAATTTTGAGCATTACTTTACTAGCGTGTGAGATGACTGCAATTGTGCGGTAGTTTGAGCATTCTTTGGCATTGCCTTTCTTTGGAATTGGAATGAAAACTGACCTTTTCCAGTCCTGCGGCCACTGCTGAGTTTTCCAAATTTGCTGGCATATTGAGTGCAGCACTTTCACAGCATCATCTTCCAGGATTTGAAACAGCTCAACGGGAATTCCATCACTTCCACTAGCTTTGTTCTTAGTGATGCTTTCTAAGGCCCACTTGACTTCACATTCCAAGATGTCTGGCTCTAGATGAGTGATCACATCCTCATGATTATCTGGGTCGTGAAGATCTTTTCTGTACAGTTCTTCTGTGTATTCTTGCCACCTCTTCTTAATATCTTCTGCTTCTGTTAGGTCCATACCATTTCTATCCTTTATCGAGCCCATCTTTGCATGAAATGTTCCCTTGGTATCTCCAATTCTCTTGAAGAGATCTCTAGTCTTTCCCATTCTGTTGTTTTCCTCTATCTCTTTGCATTGATTGCTGAAGAAGGCTTTCTTATCTCTTCTTGCTATTCTTTGGAACTCTGCATTCAGATGCTTATATCTTTTCTTTT
>SJYX01017732.1:37261-77543 GCA_006410675.1 Oreotragus oreotragus | reverse complement strand
CTGAAACTCCAGTACTTTGGCCACCTCATGCGAAGAGCTGACTCATTGGAAAAGACTCTGATGCTGGGAGGGATTGGGGGCGGGAGGAGAAGGGGACGACCGAGGATGAGATGGCTGGATGGCATCATGGACTCGATGGATGTGAGTCTGAGTGAACTCCGGGAGATGGTGATGGACAGGGAGGCCTGGCGTACTGTGATTCATGGGGTCGCAAAGAGTCGGACACGACTGAGCGACTGAACTGAACTGAACTAGCAGGCCATCAGCAGGCTTTTAAGGGCTGAAGGGAAAAACCACTGAGAAGGGCAGGATAAGTGAAAGTTCTTGGCTCTTTGTGTCTTGTAAAATGAAATAAGCAGATTGGATAGCCTTAGGGCTAACTTCAGCCTTGGGTTTAAACGCAGAGCCTGAATAAGGCTGTCCAGATCTGTTTTAACATCACATCAGGGTGTCTAAAGTTGTGACATGGAGCCTTGACAGGAAAATAAAATTCTGTCCTTGATGCAGAGCTCTACTT
Organism: Oreotragus oreotragus; assembly: GCA_006410675.1. Taxonomy (NCBI): domain Eukaryota; kingdom Metazoa; phylum Chordata; class Mammalia; order Artiodactyla; family Bovidae; genus Oreotragus; species Oreotragus oreotragus. Next base: position 77,026 of record SJYX01017732.1, on the reverse strand, counting down.
AGCCTCTGTCACCTGGTTAATGGGAGAATGATCTGGAGAGGAAAAAATGGGTGAGTGAGGGAATATTTCAAAACAAAGGCTGCCTGAAATATCCCCCAGCACATATCCTACTAGCTGGATCAGTTGAGTCATCTTCAAATATGAAGAAAAGACATAGACTGTTTCTTAGCCACAAAAAGGGTTCAACCACATTTCTTTTATCATTATGTCCATTAGTAGAAATGACTACAGGTGCCCTTGAATGTCAGTGTGTTATGCTTAGAACCTCCTACACCCTCAGCTCTCGCAGATGCTCTTTCCTGGTTCCTAGGCACCACTGACTGTTTTCTTCTGGCCTAGGTTTGATGAAAGCTTCAGTTCCTGCCTTGGAGACCTTTTATGGTTTACAGAGATCTGTTCATCTTATTCTGCTTTATTGACTCTGCCAAAGCCTTGACTGTGTGGATCACAATAAACTGTGGAAAATTCTGAAAGATTTCCATTGTTTTGCCATCTATTTGCCATGAAGTGATGGGACCAGATGCCATGATCTTAGTTTTTTGAATGTTGAGTTTTAAGCCAACTTTTTCACTCTCCTCTTTCACTTTTATCAAGAGACTCTTTAATTCTTCTTCAGTTTCTGCCATAAGGGTGTGTCATCTGCATATATGAGGTTGTTGATATTTCTCCCAGCAATCTTGATTCCAGCTTGTGCTTCATCCACCAGCATTTCACATGGTGTGCTCTTCATAGAAGTTAAATAAGCAGGATGACAATATACAACCTTGGTATACTCCTTTCCTGATTTGGAACCAGTCTGTTGTTCCATGTCCAGTTCTAGCTGTTGTTTCTTGGCCTGCATACAGATTTCTTGGGAGGCAAATCAGGTGGTCTGTTATTCCCATCTCTTGAATTTTCCAGTTTGTTGTGATCCACACAGTCAAAGGCTTTGGTGTAGTCAATAAAGCAGAAGTAGATGTTTTTCTGGAACTCTCTTGCTTTTTCAGTGATTTAGCGAGTGTTGGCAATTTGATCTCTGCTTCCTCTGCCTTTTCTAAAACCAGCTTGAACATCTGGAAGTTCATGGTTCATGGTTTTTCTTTCTAGATATGATATATCTTCTGATACTCATCTTATTCTTTACTAAGAGCATAAAACCAATTTTGTTAATAACTAATTCTAGAATTTGGCCAAGAATCGATATTCATCTTTTCATTATTCATGGATATTTTTAAAATGAAGAAATATTGTTAGATCTAGATTTTTTTCTTTCTTTTTCCCAGATTCTCAGAAATTCATGTCAGTGGCTAATTTCCATGAGCTGTTAGTTTTCTGTCCTTAATCTATCTTCTTGTACCTTAATGTCAGTCTTGGTCTCAAGGGTAGTTGTCTAGAATGAATGAATTAAAAAGCCTTCAATTTATTTTCAAAGTAATTTGATGGCAGCTGGAACCCAACTTGATACTGGCTTCCTTCAGAACACGTGCTAGATTTTAGACCACATTTGTTTGTTCAGTTGTCCATGTACTTGATTGTATATTATCTATTGTATTCTGGACACTGTGTTCAGCACTAGTACAATGGATAAAAGAGAACGCATATTCAGAGAGCATATGTGAAGTGCTGGGTGGTCTGTATAGGACGCTGTGGAAGGAAGAGAAGGGAGAGAAAACTCTGCCTGGCAGACAGAAGTGAGCTGGGGAAGGCTCACTAATGAGTCTTGATGCATACGTAGGAGTTCTCCAGAACAAGGGAGAGGAAAATGGAATAGTCCACTTATAAAGAATAAGAGTACATCATGAGAAATGCTGGGCTGGAGGAAGCACAAGCTGGAATCAAGATTGCCGGGAGAAATTTAAATAACCTCAGATATGCAGATGACACCACCCTTATGGCAGAAAGTGAAGAGGAACTAAAGAGCCTCTTGATGAAAGTGAAAGATGAGAGTGAAAAAGCTGGCCTAAAGCTCAGCATTCAGAAAATGAAGATCATGGCATTCGGTCCCATCACTTCATGGGAAATAGATGGGGAAACAGTGGAAACAGTGCCTGACTTTATGTTTTTGGGCTCCAAAATCACTGCAGATGGTGATTGCAGCCATGAAATTAAAAGATGCTTACTCCTTGGAAGGAAAATTATGACCAACCTAGATAGCATATTAAAAAGCAGAGACATTACTTTGCCAACAAATGTCCATCTAGTCAAGGCTATGGTTTTTCCAGTGGTCATGTATGAATGTGAGAGTTGGACTGTAAGGAAAACTGAGCACCAAAGAATTGATGCTTTGGAACTGTGGTGTTGGAGAAGACTCTTGAGAGTCCCTTGGACTGCAAGGAGATCCAACCAGTCCATTCTAAAGGAGATCAGTCCTAGGTGTTCATTGGAAGGACTGATGATGGTCATGTATGGATGTGAGAGTTGGACTATAAAGAAAGCTGAGCACTGAAGAATTGGTGCTTTTCAACTGTGGTGTTGGAGAAGGCTCTTCAGGGTCCCTTGGACTGCAAGGAGATCCAACCAGTCCATCCTAAAGGAGATCAGTCCTGGTTGTTCATTGGAAGGACTGATGTTGAAGCTGAAACTCCAACACTTAGGCCTCCTGATGCAAAGAGCTGACTCATTTGAAAACACCCTGATGCTGGGAAAGATTGAGGGCAGAAGGAGAAGGGGACGATAGAGGATGAGATGGTTGGATGACATCACTGACTCAATGGACATGAGTTTGGGTAAACTCCGGCAGTTGGTAATGGACAGGGAGACCTGGCGTACCACGGTTCATGGGATCGCAAAGAGTCAGATATGACTGAGCGACTGAACTGAACTGATTCATCTTAGGTTGTACAGTTTGCCCAAATAATATAGAAAGAAAGGCAGTGACTGTATTTTGAACATAACTATTAGTAGTTTGCAAAATTGCATCCAGTTTGTTAGAATTTGACTCATTATTTCCCTCCTTAGCAGTTCTAGATTTTATATCCACAAAACCAGACAAGAATTCTCAAGTCTTGTTTCATCCCCAAGATTTCCTGGAAGGAACATAAATATAAGTCTCAGGCTAGAAAGGACCTCAGCAATCACCTGGCTCAACCTTTTCATTTTACTGATGAGGAAGCTAAGAGTGAGCATACATGAAAACAGTGCTAGCTAGTCCCTGACGCTGTTACAGAATTCTCACTTGCCACCGGTCAAATTCTTGTCAAGACCTGGGCCATCAGGCCAACCCCATTCTCCTCTGCTACCTCCTGCTGAGGCAGCAGGACAATCACAGGTTAGCAAAATGCATCCACCAAATTTTCTTCTTCCAGAAACACTTCCAGTTTTCCAGGCAAATGGTGTGTGTTCAATGCATTCATTTTTTTCTCCCTATTTGAAAGGTTCTTCCTGACTTCCTGGCTCTAGTGTTCACTGTTCATAGCCTTGGTCTGTAATTCTGAGGCTCTGGTAAGGGACACTTAATACAGGTATATAGGCTTGTGCATTAGACTGGATTTCATTTCTTCAAATGTCCTCCTTTCCTGTCTGTTGTGATTTTTTTTTTTTTCCCAAAACAGAATGGTGGATGGCTATCCTTGAGCTATTCTACTTGTTTTTGTTCTAGCACACCAATCCCCTCACCAAAGTCAGAAGAAATATACATGACAGTTTATACGCAGATCTCATCCCTTATGTACAAAAAGATTCAGTCCTTCTGGCTTCCTTTTTCTTTTTTGAGGGGGTGGAATGGTATTGGTGGACTCTCAGCTGTGATATTATCTTTCTTGGGCAGGGTCCAGCCCCTAGCAGATGAATACATGAATGAATGAATGGGAACAACAGTCTATAACTGGTTTGTGGCTTAGAAAATCACCTATTGACCCCTAATGTCACACTGTGTATCTGACATTAAGACTTGCATGACTCCCAGTCTTCATTGATAGGTATTATGTCCAGAGGCTGAAATGGGATCCCCAATGCCTTGTTCTAGCCTTGAGATGTAATGGATGGGCTATGAATACACAGCTTCTTAAAAACAAAAGGAATTTTAGTTCATTTGACCCATTCTCAGAGTAACTGTGAAACACAAGATCAAACAGAGCTAGTGGTAGACCTGGGACCGAAATCAACCGTTCTTGTCCCCATCCCCATGCTTTTCTCTTAAGACATCAAACAGTCTTGCCAGTGACCATCCCTGCAAGGCAAAGTCAAGTTCTGTGACACCGAAGTCCTCACAGACCTAGAACAGAAATAGAATGTATCTCATGGCCATACATGCCGTGACGCTTCCTTTTGGTGCCCAAAGAAGACTCCACCAACCATCATGACACTTTTTTCCATTGGGTCTGGACAGAACCTCGGGCAGCCATGACCAACCAGAGCTGGCACTCACAATGAAACCTACCAGCCACCTTGCTCTAGAGGACATCGGGATTTCAGAAGTCAGTGAACTCTGGTCTTAACCTGTCTTCTCAAGATGAGCTGGACCTCCAGCCAGGGACCTCCCACCCTTTATTGCTCTTCGCACCGCCAAAGGGCATAGTGGTGATGTCTGCAAGCAGGTCTCCACAGCATGTTTCAGCCAGACAAAGCAGGTGCAGTTACTAGTCATGACTCCAAGCCAGGCAAGGTGATTAAGAAAAGCTAAATTTATATTAAATTATCATAAAGTCCTAAAATACTGAACATAGTGGTTAAATAACTCCAGAAAGTCCAATCTCTCCAGTGAGTAACGTTAAAACCATTACACGTGAGCGTGGGAGAATCACTTCCATTAGTTTAGGACAGAGAGATTTTGCTTTTTACATAGTAAATCAGTGCTCAAATAGATATTTCTTCAAATATGTCCTTTCTACATTCTGAACAGCCCAAGTGCAATAAGATCCTCCCCCCTTTCCACATGAGAAGATACCGTTTGGCTACTTTTTCTCCACATCCCCAAGCCGCGAATCCGAGGACCCAGAGTGCTCCTGCTTTTAGCGCCCCGTCAAATGTGAAATGCCCCCATTTCCTCCCAGGAGGGGGACCTTTCTTTTCCTACTTTGTGTTCTGGGAAATCCTGCTTGGCCTGGCTTGGCTGTCCTTTGAGGGTCCAGACCTGGGGCTGGCTACTGAGCAGGGCTAAGAGCCTGGCACCTGTCTCAAGCGATCTTAGAACCAACAGGAAAGGGTTAGCTCTGGTCTTCCCTTTTCACTCACATGTTTGGCGGCTGATTTCTCAATGCCAGGAGCCCCAGGACATGTTTCAAATTTGGAAACTTACCCTCGAGGCACCCCCATCCATCCTCAGCTCCTGTTGTGGCTTCTCATCCCTGGGTGAAAGAGGTCTGGATGTGTCCTGGGCTGAAAGGGCCTCCTCAGTGTTTCTCTCTACCTTTCTACTCCTTGCCTCCCCGACACACACACTTTGCATCTTTATTTAGGCCTCTTCACCACAGGTGCCCACAAGGCTAGATCAGAATAAGCACACTAGGCACCGAGAAAACCCAGAAGAGCTGGGTAGACGTTCAGGACGGTAAGAAGCCTCAATTCCCTCGACATTTGTGTGACACGCATGCCTTTTCTGTGAATAAGCATGAAGCAGTGACGGCATCTCAGCACGGAAAGGGAGTCACCTAGCTGGGAGGACTTGGAGTGGGAACTTCACCACCCCCAGCTGCAGGCTCTCTGTCCACTCGCTTAGATCCCTGAGCACCTGAGAATGCAGGAGGCTCAGCCTCATGGACCCTTCACTTTAGGCCCTGGGGGCCTCGAGTCTCTGACCTGATCACTCTTCCCAGCCATTTGTTGAACTTAACGGCTCTCCTTTGAGAAGTTGCTCCAGGATCTCTGCGCTCAGAATCCCAGAGAATGAGGAGGGAAGAGAGTGGCAGGACATTAAAAGTTCAGGAGATGTACTATGTTTGGCCTAAGAACCACTTCTCAGATATGGCAGAGACCCCGTGCTGAGGCCCCCACACTTACTCAAGCCACCGGCTCACAGTCTGGAGGCAGCAGGAGGGGATTCGTATCAGCCAGTAGCCCTGTGGTAGGGACCCCCACCCTAGAAAAGGCTCCAGGCATTCTGGCAGGTGGAAGAACAGCTTGAGCTAGACCCAGATAGATCTCTTCAATGCCTGCAGCTGGAAAAACAACTCTCAGGGCACGAATCATATCCACTGCCGGCAATGGACAGGACACCTGGCCCAATCACCCTTGAAATCTTTTTCATGTTGCCAACGCCCTCCAGGCTGGAGGTTCCCCAGATGCCCACGCCAGCTGGGCTGACTCCTCCTCCTCCTCTCAGCCTCTCCATCTCTCTCTCTCTACATGACCCCAGCCCCCGGTTCCAGCTCCCAGTCAGCAAGTTCTCCAGAGAAGCGGTCAGGCCAGCTCTGATGGGGGGAGTGCCGTCTTGGGTCATCAGCTCTGGTGGGGCAGGCACTGAGGGTACCAGGGGAGGCAGGTGAAGCTCTGTAATGACGAGGAATCGTTACCAGGCCTGGTTTCGGGGCAGCGGGGTGGGGCGGGGGGCGCTCAGGATGGAGTGCAGGAGGTGAGGTTCGTGGTACAGTCCAGGTCTAAATTCTGAGGATGCCCCATCATTTCTGGTGCACAGGTAGGTACGAACTCGGGTGGAAACAGCTCGCGCAGAGGGCTCGGGGAGCAGTTACCGGGGTGGGAGGAGGAGGAGCAGGACCGGAGCAGGACCAGCACAGAGAAAAGGGGCCTGCCGTGTAAGCGAGCACGAGGACCGGGAGTCCACCAAGGAGAGGGGAGAGGCAGGGAGGGGAACGCGGGCATTTAGACCTGGCTCTCCGAGGAGAGCTTGCGCTCGTGTCTCCAGCCTGTGTCGGGCAGGGAGCCCCGTCTTTCGGGGGTGGCTGCGGTGTGGACGCTGCTGCACTCGGACTGCTCCTCCCGCAACAGCTGCTCCGTCTCCGTGTCGTCCAGGGAGCCAGAGCTGGCCTGGATGGACACGGTGTCTGTCTTCATGCACACGTGATCCCGAAGAAGGCCCCCCCGGGAGCTGCGCAGTTGCTTGAGGTCATCCCACTCGGCATCGTCGCCAGACAGGAGGCAGATGCCCTCGACAATCTTGACCTTCTCCTTGGTGTAGTTATGGTCAGGTCCACCCTGGGGTGGAGAGCGGAGAGACACGGTCAGCTGATCAGCTCTCTCTGAAGTGGGTGGATGGAGTAGGAGTGGGTGCGAAGAGTGCAAAGATCTCACAGACAAACGGGGAAGTTTAGTCAGAGCCAATGTATAAGGCTGAGCCTAAAAGGAAAGGAGCAGCTTTGATGATCATTACCATTTATCATACGGGGAGGCGGGAGAACCGTGGCTTCCGGCCGTGCGTGAGCCACGCACTGGCTGCGTCACCTGGGGTGAATCACTGAACATCTCCCAAACTCAGGCTCACCTCTTTAGATCAACAGTACCCATACCTCATAACCTATGGCTGTGAGCGTCAAAAGAGGTGATCCGTGAAATGCAATTAGTAGGTACCTAACACATAAAATCTAACACGTAACATGCACTAAGTCATGTTAGCTACTGCCACATCACTAATGTGGTTTATTAATGGGACAGCATGCTAAGATGCTAAGATACTGGCCAGAAGCAACTGATGGAAGCAGTTAAATGTTTACTTATTCAAGGTTTTGAACCACTTTTGTGCTACTTCATTCTCTCTCTCTCTTTTTTTTTAAAGTAGAGTTGATTTACAATGTCGTGTTAGTTTCAGGTGTACAGCAAAGTGATTCAGTTAAAATTCCTTTTCAGATTCTTTTCCACTATAGTTTATTACAAGATATTGAACATTTAGCTCCATGTTCTATTTTAGTCTTAATTCTCTTCTTTCTAATGTTCTTAAGAAAAATTCCAGAAGGTAAGGCAGAAAGGCTCTAGAAAACCCTCTCATTTGGGCTCTAAGTGTCAGTCCACTGGGGACCTGTAACCTACAATCCTTTGTGTGGGGTTATTCTGACTCTGCTCCCATGAGCCTTGGGGCCATTCTCAAGCAACCAGGGATGGTTCCAAGGAAGCCTTAAGTTCTGCTCAGGCTTCTCCGTTTTTGGAGTCCTCAAAGGATAGCCTTCCTCCTGGTTTCTGGGGGATACCAACCAACATGCCGCCACTGCCAAGAGAAAAATGGGCCATGGCTTGGCTTCTGTCCCTGGGATAGTGTTCCTGCCAAAGGCCCTGTAACTGCTGCTTTATTTTAGTAACAATTCAATTCCACAGATATTTATTGAGCCCCTACAATAAGCAGGATGCTTTGATGGTTACACAACATGAAATGTGGTCCTCCCTGCCCTCTGGGAGTAACAGCTCCCTCAGTCAAGCAGAGAGAGAGACACAGCACACAAGCCCACAGGCACGCACACACACGCCCAGTCACCAAGCACACGCTCCATGCCGAATTAGTGTAGATTAGATGCAGCCCGCTCAGCGCCTTCATCACAGAGACGCGGAGGGTAAGTCGGGAAGAGGTGGGTGGCGGGGCACTAGCAATGGGGGATACCACTCCCTCTACAAACACACAGCAACAGGTACCTGAAATGAAGAGGAAATCAGAAGAGAAAGGGTGAAAGACTATCAGAGGGGTGAAAGAGCTGCTGAGGAGAAAGCATACAACAGGAGAAAGAGTCACATGATCTTAGTGTCTAACCGAGGGCCCTCATTGGGGTTCCTTTCTGGGGCATCAGACACGCCAGGAACCCAAGAAGCTTCCAGAGTCTTTCTCTCAAAAGATATTAATAGAGAAGGGGTCTGTCATCCCTGAATCCGCAAGCTATCCCTACAGGTTCGGTTTTGGCTTGTAGTAGAAGGTTTTTTTTGATAGGGGAATTCGTGGATCCTGAAATCACATGATTATTATGTAGAGCATACTGGTTATGCAGAGGAGCCCTGTCGGGGTGAGGGCTGGTTTTGACTGTGCTAGACAGGCCAAGAGAATCTCACATGGTCCCATACAGGATAATTTCTAATGAAGGGTTGCAGGATTTTAGGGAAAAAACAAAAGTCCTAGGTTATACGCCCTCATTGAAATGGGACTATTTTTCATGCCTAAACATTCAGCAAATAATTTTTCACAACAAAGGAGTTAAAAGAACAAAAGCACATAAACTTTCGGAATTATAGAGAAATTCCTTTAGATTCTGTGATAAGAGGAAGATAGCAAAACAGCAGCCATTCCCAACTACAGCTTGGGTGCCGACAGCTTGGATCAGGGGTTAGAAAGCGGGAGTCCAGGAGTTCTAGGGGTTTGGGGTCATTTTAAAGGGGCACAGCCTCACTGCTGGGGAATGAGAGCTCTAGAAGGGAAGGAACATCTGAGCCTGGGAAAACATGTTCGGGCAGGGAGGGGCACACCCACATGCTTTCAGACCTAAACCTCCTGGGATCTGCTTGCTTGCTTTTTTAAAAGTTTTTATTTTTTTAATTGAATTTGTGCAGTATTGCTTCTGTTTTTATGTTTTAGGTTTTTGACCCCAAAGCATGTGGGATCTTAGCTTCCTGCCCAGGGATTGAACCCACACCCTCTGTGTCGGAAGGAGAGGTCCCAACCACACCAGGGATGTCCCTGGAATCTGCTTTCTAACCTTGCTCTCACCAGGGCCCCTCAAGCTGGTCCCTCACAAGCTGCCGACCTCTCCAGAAACCCAAATCACATTCCAGTCTTCTCTTCACTGTCGCTCCCAAGATGGCAGGACCACCCAGCACCCCTCCCTGAGGCCTTAACTGCTCAGGCGACTGGAGCGTAATCCCCCACCCCCTCCAGAAACACTCTTAGACACGAGTCTTCACGTTTACCTCTTTCTTATAGCACAGTTGATTGTACATGGCTGGTTTGGGGGTCGCTTCGATCTTTACTTCCTGAGTGGAAGTTCGGTAGGAGGGGTTGCTGTAGGTCAGGTTCCCCATTCCAGGATCAGTTAACTTGGACTTTCTGTGTCTTTGGAAGAAAAAGGGATGAGAAATTAGTTCAGATCTGTATGGGGAGGATATCTGGGCAGGCAGCCTCGCAGTGGGCCCTGTCTCCTGGTTCTCACACCTTCTGAATCCCTGCCCCGTGAGTGTGGGCTGGGCCTGCTGACTTGCTTCTGTAGAACAGAACGTAGAAAAGTGTGGGATACTAGATTCGGTTACAAGGAAACTCCTGACAAGGAAACTGGCTTCCCTCTTGGCTTGCCCTCCCTCTCTGCCTCTCTCCTGCTTTTGTTCTGAGGGGTGCAAGCTGCCATGTTGGAAGTTGTTCTAGGGAAAGGCCCACAAGGCAAGGAGCTGACAAGCGAGGCCTCCAGCCCACAGCCTGCGAGGAACTGAATCCTGGGCTTAGAAGGGAATCCTTGCCCTTCCTCTTCCAGTCAAGTCTCAAGATAAGACTGGAGCCCTGGCTGACACCTGGATTGCTGCCTCGTGAGACAGCCTGAGGCAGAGGCACCAGCTAAGCCGCACCCAGATTTCTGACCCCACAGAAACTGTGAGGCAATCAGTGGTTGTCACTTTAAGTTGCTAAGTTTGAGGTTAATGTTGTACAGCAATAGAAAACGAATACACCAAGCTTTAGTGTCGAGACAGACCTATGTTTCAGTCCCTCTTCTGTTACTTATTAGCTGCTAGGGATGTTGGTGGACATAATCTAAACTTCCTGAACCTTAGATCCTCATCTGTAAAGTGAGGAACAATAATACCTGTATTATAAGGTGGTTGTGGCATTGAGACCTATTCATTAAATGGTAGCTGTTACTATTATTACTGTCATCGTGGTGGTGGTTTAGTTGCTAAATCATGTCCGACTCTTGTGACCCCATGGACTGTAGCCTGCCAGGCTCCTCTATCCATGGGATTCTCCAGGCAAGTATACTGGAGTGGATTGCCATTTCCTTCTGCAGGGGAATATTCCCAACCCAGGACCCGAAACCGGGTCTCCTGCACTGCAGGCAGATTCTTTACCGACTGAGCTATAAGGGAAGCCCATGGCAACCCACTCCAGTACTCTTGCCTGGAAAATCCTATGGACGGAGGAGCTTGTTAAGCTAGTGTCCCCAGGGTCGCAAAGAGTCGGAAACGACTGCGCGACTTCACTTCTATTACTGTTGTAGCTATTGTCATTAGCAGAAGGACGTTTTCACTGTGAGTTGCATTTAAAGCATTTAGGGGAAAATATATATAGAGAGAGTGATAAAAAAAATATTCTAACTTGAAATTTAGGATTCCCAGGATTCCTACCAAGCAATGATACATCACCCAACATTGTCATAAAGCGTTGTGTTTGCGTGAAGAGAAAATCACTTCCAGCTTCAGTGGTCTGAGGTGGTGTGGGATGGTGGCAAAAAAGCAAAGCTGCTAGATCAGTGCCAGCTTTGCCTCTTACTGTGTGACCTTGGGCGACACCCCCTGTGTCCTCAGATCCTAGCCCATAAGGAAAATCCTGAGGGTTGCTGGAGGAAATGACCCGTGATGTGCCTGGGGAAGAAGGGTACACATTCAGGTGTCTGCCCTTCCCTTCTGCTGCTCTGCCCAGGGAGCCAGCTTTGAAATGAGGTTGGTCAGCAGCTGAATCAGTGAGCAGTCAGCTTCAAGGGGGTCCCAAATGTGCTAACGGGGCCCCTCAGTGAACATGTGGCCCCTGCAGTGGGGCTGAGGTTACCTGTACAGCATCAAAGCTGCGATCACCACCAGAATGAGCAGAACACTGAGGAGTCCACCGATGACGTAGCTGGCGTGAAGTCCTTCCCCTGGGAAGAGCAGAGGGATGCTAGGTGGGGACCACGGATGGTCTTCCAGCTGGCGTGAGGGGTGGGAGGATGGAAGGCTCCTTTTTGTCTCCCACACCATCTGAGGACAATTACAGGCCTCCTTCCCAGGGAAGAGGCTGCAGGGGGTGGGCGGAGGGGGCTGAGAAGAAACCTATCACTCTGTCAGCATCTCTAACCCCAGTTCTACCACTTACTAGCTGTGTGACTTAAGGCAAGATGCTTAACTTCTAAGCCCAAGTTTTCTCATCAGTTAAATGAAATAATAAATTCTTCATTTATTATTTATATTTAATAATAAATATATCACATAAATGTATTACATCTGGAGATAGAAAGTGAGAGTGTATATACAAATACAATCATATACATGCATGAATACATTTGTCGTTGAGTCACTAAGTCATGTCCAACTCTTTGCAACCCCATGGACTGTAGAGATTTCCCAGGCAAGCATACTGGAGTGGGTTGCCATTTCCTTCTCCAGTGGGTCTTCCTGACCCAGGGGTCAAACTTGCAGCTCCTGCTTCGTCAGGCAGGTTCTTTTACCACTGAGCCGCCGGGGAAGCCCATGCACACACACATATGGCTTAATAAATAAGTGCCTGGCATACAGAAAGCACTCCAGAAGTGGCACGAATTTAGTCTAAGGAAAGGGTTCATCAACCCCAGAGTCCCCATGAAGGTTCCTCAAGATCTCAATGGAGACTTCAACTTCTTACCTCTTGTTTCTCAAAGCAGATGGACACTGGGGGCTTACCTGGAGCAGCAGGCACGGCCTCATTGGAATGCGCGCAGAGGCCCAACCGGGCATCCTTTTCAGAGCACCTGTGGGGCAGAGAGAACCAAATGTGAAAGCTACCTGTATTCAACAAAGATCTTGCCTTCCTCCAGGAAAAGCGGAAAGTCCTGTGAGGACCGGGCAAAAGGCCTGGGATCAGGGCTTTCAGATAGGAGACTGTACCAGACAGGAGAGGTTAGAAGCAAGGAGAGGGCAAGACCAGGAAATACGGAGCAATCAGCGTGAGTCTTCAAGATGCTACGTGGAACTCTGCTCAGTGTTACGTGGCAGCCTGGATGGGAGGAGCATCTGGGGGAGAATGGATACAAGTACACGTGTGGCTGAGCCCCTTTGCTGTGTGCCTGAAACTGTCACAGCATCGTTCATCAGCTGTTTGTTGTTATTGTCCAGTTGTGTGCTACTCCATGGACTGCAGCACGCCAGGCTTCCCTGTCCTTCACCATCTCCCTGAGCTTGCTCGAACTCGTGTCCATTGAATCGGTGATGGCATACCCCAATACAGAAGAAAAGGTTTTTTTTTAAAAAAAAAAAAACCTGGGCTTCCCTGGTAGCTCAGTGGTAAAGAATCCGCCTGCCAATGCAGGAGACACGGGTTTGATCCCTTGTCTGGGAGGATTCCACAGTGTGGCAGAGACCATGCTCTGCCACAAAAGCTACTGTATTGAGAAGCCCACGGACCTCAACTGGAGAGTGGCCCCCACTCACCACAACTAGAGAAAAGCCCGCTCGGCAACGAAGACCCAGCATGGCCGATAAACAAATAAATAAAATTTAAGATGCTATATCATATTTAAATGTTTTGAAATATGTATTCTTTTGTTGTTTTTTGGCCACAAGGCTTGTAGGATCCCAGAACCCCCAACCAGGGATTAAACCCAGGCCCTTGGCAGTGAAGGGGCTTCCCAGGTGGCACTAGCTGTAAGGAACCTGCTTGCCAATGCAGGTAGGGTTCAACCCCTGGTTCGGGAATATCCCCTCGAGAAGTAAATGGCAACCCGCTCCAGTACTCTTGCCTGGAAAATCCCATGGGCAGAGGAGCCTGGCGGGCTGCAGTCCATAGGGTTGCACAGTCGGACACGACTGAATCAACTTGGCACACACATGGCAGTGAAACAGTCACAACCACTGGACTGCCAGGGAATTCCCAAAATATGTACTCTTTAAATAGGATTCTTTAAAAAGAAGAAGCAGGTCTGGGAGTGAACTGAAAGTCTGCTGAAAGAATACTAAAGACATCAAATGGTAGGCTTTATTAAACTACCAGGATGAGAGGGGAGAAGATACCAGTCAAGCAAACCTCTCATTGGATAAAGATTATCACAAAGTCTAGAAAAAATATATATATTGTTTTTTCTCTCCTTCATTCTCCTACATGGGAATATGCAAGACATCCATAGAGAGGGCTTAGATAACTAACTTGAAATGCTGACAAGGTAACACCTTTGGGGCACATTCTGAGCTGGCAATTAAAGGTATGTCCTAAACGGTTAGAGCCCCCGGAGAGGGAAATGGCAACCCACACCAGTATTCTTGCCTGGAAAATTCCATGGATGGGGGAGGCCAGCAGGCTACAGACCATGGGTCACAAAGAATCGAACATGACTGAGGGATTGACACTTAAAAGGTAAGAGAAAAGCTGCTTGCAAAAGCATCTGAAACCAAGGTGTACTGAGTTTTCAAGTAGAACTCTGAGAGGAAAAAAATATCTGAGTAGGTTCAAAAGTTCTCTAAATAAGCCCAAATAAGATCAGATTAATAATGATTTTTAGTGCTTAAAAGTTAGTGAGAAAGGTATGTGTTTATATCATATAACATTTCTATATAAACTCTTCTAACAAGAGAAAACAGGCCAACACAATGTTGGAAAGCAATTATCCTCCAATTAAAAGTAAATTTAAAAAAAAAAGTAAGTTAAAAAAAAGAAAATGGGGCACATAGAATAAGTTTGATCTAATTTCAGGGACAAAAGTATAGAGTTCTCATTAGGGCTTACTAATGTGTTTCTGTTTTCACAATTGAAATCAAGTATTAATTACCTTTTAAACTACAGTTGATATTAAAAATAATGACAGTGAAAAAGATCTAACAGAAAAATACCTGGGAAGACAGACAGCAAAACAGTAAAAATAGGAAATGAAATCAATATCTCAAAAAGGTATCTGTGCCCCACATTCATTGTAGCATTATTTGTAATAGCAAAGACATGGAAACCACCAAAGTGTCCATCAGTGGATGAATGGATAAAGAAAATGTTTGTATACAGATACAATGGAACATTATTCAGCCATTAAAAAGGAGGGGGGGACATTCTGCCATTTGCAATAACATGGATGGACCTTAAGGGCATTATGCTAAGTGAAATAAGTCATACGTGGACTCTGAAAAAAAATTAATAGATATAATTAATATCATACAGATTGGTAGTTGCCAGCAATGGGGGGTTTGGGGTAGACAAAATAAGGAAGATGGTCAAAGGGCACAGACTTCCAGTCATAAGTCCCGGGAGTGGAATGTACATCATAGTGACTACAGTTAACAATACTGTATATTTGAAAGTTGCTAAGAGAGTAGTTAAAATTTTTTCTTAATTAAATTTACTTATTTTTAATTGACGGATAATTGCTTCACAGTATTGTGCTAGTTTCTGCCAACCACCACCAGGAGTCAGCCACAGGAATATCTCTGTCCCCTCCTGAGCCTCCCTCCCTCTGCCCTCCCCACCCCGGCCCTCTAGGTTCTTACAGAGCCCTGGTTTGAGTGCCCTGAGCCACACAGCAGATTCTCAGTGGCTATCTGTTTTACACACGGTAGTGCATATGTTTCCATGTTACTCTCTCCATACGCCCGACCCGCTCCTTTCTCCCCTACCCCACCCCTTGTCCATTGGCCTGTTCTCTGTGTCTGCATCTCCATCGCCGCCCTGCCCACGGGCTCATTAGCACCATCTTTCTACATTCCGTATGTATGCATTGATATACGACATTTGTTTTCCTCTTTCTGACTTACTTCACTCTGTATAATAGGCTCCACAGGCTCACCCGCCTCATTAGAACTGACTCAAATGCATTCCTCTCTAAGGCTGAGTAATATTCCATTGTCTGTATGTACCACAGCTTCTTTATCCATTCATTTGTGGCTGGACATCTAGCTTGCTTCCATTTCCTAGCTTTTGTAAATAGTGCTGCAGTGGACATTGGGGTACATGTGACTTTTTCAATTTTGGTTTCCTCAGGGTATATGCCTAGTAGTAGGATTGCTGAAAGAGTAGATTTTAAAAGTTCTCATTGTAAGAAAAAAATTGGGTATGTGTGGTAATGGATATTAACTAACTAGACTTATTGTGGTAATCATTTTGCAATATACATATATAACAACAACAAAAAAACACTAAAGGTAATTATATATGGGTATATGGGTACTTATTTCTTCTTTACGCCTATCTGTATTTCCAGATTATATTTTGGCAGGCATAAATAAAAAACACATTTATTTGACTTTCTCTACATTGAACATAACATATTTCATCAATTTTAAGATAAGCATTTTTTTCTATATTCTTACATCTCTGAAATAGGGCTATGTCTTACAATTAGTGGCATACCACAATTGCCATTGGTTATTTTTTCAGTTTAATCTCTCAAATCAGGATGAATTTTAAATTGACAGCACATTCAGCTTAATGAAATACAGTATTTTATGCTTAATTTGAGAACTGTCCATGGCTATGCTTGCTTATTTAATAATGGAGTGTGTGTGTGTGTGTGCACATGTGTGCATATACATGCCTGTTTTAGTGTTACAGGTCATTATAAGCTAAGGCCATCATACACCTGGGAATGTTTCAAATTAAAAAGCCCCAGCCCAGAGACCACTATGACTTGGTGGCTTCTAAGTAGAATGTAGGATAAGACCATGTGCTAAACCTGTTCTGCCAGAGCAGAAATCACAGAAAGGAAGAAGGAGGAACGCCATGTGGAAACTCTTCCTGAATGATTTCTCTCTAAAGCTGCTCTTGAAGCTTCTTGCTTCCAGAGCTATAAAAAAAAAAATCACTTGCAACAATCTACAAGACTAAATATCATCTCCAGTTCCAAACAGCAGGGACTAGTGGATAATGATGTAATCCATTTCCCATCTGCCAGAATTATCAAGCTGAGACTATGGTGGTCTGCTGGCAGGGGATGAGATTTGGATCAGAGAGCCCTCAGGCCCATACTAAATGCACTTACCTCCCTTCCGCCTCCTCCAGAGATGTACGGGTCCGGGTGGTAGAAGAATGCAGGGTAGTCGGTGACGTGTTGGGTAGCACGGGGCTCCTTTCACTCATACTGGTAGCCCGGGGAGCTGGGGGCACCAGGCCAGGTACTGGAGAGAAAACAAGGGCTGGAGCGGACCACTGGAGCCCCAAATATCTACCTGTGGTCCAAGAGGAGCATCTGGAGAACCTGACGGAGCCATCTTTTAGCTGCCCTCATCCTAGGCACGCCTGTTAGATGTCCTTCTTACTAAAAAGGATTTGGTTTCCAATATTAACAGCTCTGGATGGGCTAGCTGGCCCACAAAGGGCAGGAAGAAAGAGAGTCATGCACAGGTTACAGCAGGAATCAGGGACTCAAGAGAGCTGATTTCCATTCTAGTAAATGCCAGAAGCCAGGGACTTCCCTGGTGGTCCAGTGGCTAGGAACCTGCCTTCCATTGCAGGGGATGTGGGTTGGATGCCTGGTTGGGGAACTAAGATCCTACATGTTGCAGGACAACTGAGCCCACGTGCCCCAACTAGAGAAAGCCCGTGCGCGGTAATACTAAGCCACGTGCTCCAGAGCCCAAAGCCCACGCGCCACGAGAAGCCAGTGCGCCGCAACTGGAGAAGTCCCCACGTGACACAAGGAAGACCCAGCACAGCTACGTACATCCATCCATACGTTCGTGCCAGAAGCCAGACAAACCCGCTCTGTGCCATTCCAAACCTCAAGCTCATTGCTCCTAGTCTCTCTGCTGTAAGATCCCCTGAGGGACAGTCTCAGCCAGAAGGAAAAAGCTGCTGATCCCCTGCCCTTGCAAGGGCTCCGCTGTTGCAGGGGGGCCTGTCAGTCCAACTCACCGAGGGAGCAGGGCCGGCCGTCGGGCTCATCAGGACAGGCACACACAAAGTCCGAGGTTCTGGCAAAGCAGAGGTGGGTGCAGCCGCCGTTGTTCACGCCACAGGCGTTGGTCCCTGGGAGCAAAGCAGATGAAGGTCTGGCCTGGGGCAGAATCAAGTCTCCCAGTTTGACGCTTCTCCAAATAGAGGAGATTCAGGGCTCCTCGACTCCCAGGGACAGTGGGGCGGGAAGGAGGGGTACAACAACAGGGGGCCAAAAAGGCCTAAGAGCTTCAGATGTGAACCCCCGGCTCTCTGGTGGCTACGAGCGTCCTGGTTATTAACAGTCCTCGGGGTGACCAGTGAACCCCACCAGTGGCACAGAAGCAGCCTCAGGACCGGGAGCCCACCTGTCTGCCGCTGAGGGGAGACCACGATGATATCCATGAGTCCCTCCACATTCGCCAACACCGTCTCCTTGTTCCGGCCTGAGTACTTGTCCACACGCTGGATGGACTTGGTCTGCCAGTCTGTCCAGTAGATCCACCTGTCCTGCTACTCAACAGGGGGACCCCAAAAGGGTAACTATTAATAGGCAGACCCCACGACAGCTTCCATGCCTCGGCCCATTCATTCCCGCTGGCCAGGTGCCCTCTTCTTCATACATCCAGGTCAACTCGTATGCATCCCCACATATGGGATTACCCAGGAGGTCTCCCCCAGTCCACAGAGAATTCACCCTTCTCTCCATGCTGTTCTGAGCCATGTCCTCACTTCTACATGCGAGTTTTGACATTCTATGGTCATTTGTTTACATGTCTATCTGTCCTGCCAGATTAAGCCCTTCAAGGACAAGAATGTGCTTCATTCATCTCTCCATTTCCAGCGCTAACATGTAGTCCTCAGTCAGGCAACTCAGTGGCTCAGTGAATAACTGAGTTCCTGTACCTAGCAAACAGGAGTCAATTGTGGAGGTGGGGGGTCCTTCGGGGTCCCTGTTCTCACAGGCCCTTCACTCAGAGCCCTGGCCCAAGTTCCCTGGTTACCTCTGCAGCTGCCCTCTCATTCAGTGATCCCGAGATTCTCGACCAGGGGAGGAAGGGCAGTGTAGGCGGTTCCCCTCCCATCCCTAGGGTATACATCAGAAACCCCAGGGAAACCAGTAGACTAGAAAACTAAACTCAGTATAATCCTGTAGTTTTACATGTGGAGTACGAGGGGGGAAAGCCTATCATTAAGTCAGAGAAAATCTTTTGGCTGGTAGGATATAATGCAGAATATAGACAGAGTGGATGTTTTTCCAAAAAACGGACAAAGATTTTTGAATAATTGAGCATCCCTGTTTTGGCCCCTGCCTTAGTATACCTTTTTCCTTCCTTGAATTGTTTTACAAGGTTAGAACTCTTAAAAAATAATGTCAGCCAATACTAATGAAAATAATCAGAAATAACACACATTGAGTGGCAGGTACTATGTTAATGCTTTGTGTATATTTTGGGCTTCCCTGGTGGCTCAGATAGTAAAGAATCTGCCTGCAATGTGGGAGACCCAGTTTCCATCCCTGGGTTGAGAAGATCCCCTGGAGAAGGGAATGGCTACCCACTCCAGGATTCTTGCCTGGAGAATTCCATGGACAGAAGAGCCTGGTAGGCTACAGTTCATGGGGTCACAAACAATCAGACATGACTTCAAGAGAACACTATTATTAAACTCATTTCTTTTATGGGTAAGTGAAGCTTAAAAGACGCTTACACCTTGGAAAAAAAAGGTATGACCCACCTAGACAGTATATTCAAAAGCAGAGACATTACTTTGCCGACTAAGGTCCGTCTAGTCAAGGCTATGGTTTTTCCTGTGGTCATGTATGGATGTGAAAGTTGGACTGTGAAGAAGGCTGAGCGCCGAAGAATTGATGCTTTTGAACTGTGGTGTTGGAGAAGACTCCTGAGAGTCCCTTGGACTGCAAGGCGATCCAACCAGTCCATTCTGAAGGAAATCAACCCTGGGATTTCTTTGGAAGGAATGATGCTAAAGTTGAAACTCCAATACTTTGGCCACCTCATGCGAAGAGTTGACTCATTGGAAAAGACTCTGATGCTGGGAGGGATTAGGGGCAGGAGGAGAAGGGGACGACTGAGGATGAGATGGCTGGATGGCATCACGGACTTGATAGACGAGAGTCTGAGTGATCTCCGGGAGATGGTGATGAACAGGGAGGCCTGGAGTGCTGAGATTCGTGGGGTCGCAAAGAGTTGGACACGACTGAGCGACTGAACTTAACTGAACTGAAGCTTAGAGAGTTCACTATCTTGTCCAAGTTGCCCAGTCACTTCATGACACAGGCAGAACCTGAACCCACAGAGCTGGCTCGTTGGAGGCACTCACCCAATAAACTTACTGACTGCCTCGGTGCCTCAGAACGCTGGCTCTCAGCCCCTCCACTTTCTGGCTGTTAAGTGAGCTGCCTGAGTTTGCTTGCTGGGACCACGACATGGGATCAACTAGGGAACTTGTTAAAATGAATATTCCCAGCCAGACCCTCAGGAAGCAGATTCTTTATATCTGGTGCCCAGAAATGTGCATTTTCACAAGTCCCACGGCTGACTCTGTACACAGCTGTGGGAGAGCCACCCCTCTGAATGCTAGAATGTGGGCAAGCGAGGGCAGCAGGGTGCAGGGCGGCAAGGTTTCCGTGTACAAAATTCACTCCTAAAATGGGCTTCCGTAGCACACCTGTTCAGCAGCATCTGGAGCAGACACAGAGCCCCGAGGAAATACCCCCCATCAAGGAGGGTGAGTCCCATTCTCCGAGTCAGTACCTGCGTGAGAGCAAAGGGGTGAGACACGTGGCTGACCAGGACCTGTCGGAGCTTCCCACTGAGATCAGCACTCTCAATCCGATCCAGGTGGGCATCCACCCAGTAGATCCTGTGAAGGAGAAAAGGTAACTGCTGAAGACATGAGCCAGGGATCCAGCCCTGCCCTCAGGGAGCTGGCTGTCCCTTCCTGAGCTGAGCTGGCGGGTGCGGTGAGCAGTCGTGGTGACCTGATGGGGGGGTCACTGGGAGTCCCTAAGCTGAAGAGTGGAATTTGGATGGTGACTCATAAGTGGGGAGGCCAGGGCGGTTCTGGAGAGGGGTAGAAATCAAGTGACCTCAGGGGAGCCAGCACCCCGTCTCATCTTCGACAACTCGATCACCCTTTGACTCCTACAGAGACATCACTTGGCTGAAAAAGGTCCATCTAGTCAAAGCTATGGTTTTTCCAGTAAAGTATGGATGTGAGAATTGGACTATAAAGAAAGCCGAGTGCCAAAGAATTGATGCTTTTGAACTGTGGTTTGGAGAAGACTCTTAAGAGCCCCTTGGACTGCAAGGAGAGCAAACCAGTTCATCTTAAAGGAAATCAGTCCTGAATATTCATTATTCAGGAAGGACTGACGCTAAAGCTCCAGTACTTTGGCCACCTGATGAGAGCAGTTGAATCAGTGGAAAAGACCCTGATGTTGGGAAAGACTGAGGGTAGGAGGAGAAGGGGACGACAGAAGATGAGACGGTTGGACGGCATCATCGACTCAGTGGACATGGGTTTGAGTAAACTCTGGGAGATAGTGAAGGACAGGGAAGCCTGACGTACTGCAGTCCACGGGGGTGCAAAGAGTCAGACATGACAGCAACTGAACAACAACAAAAACATGTGAACTAGATAAACAAAGCCCACCTGAGGGCTGAATGCTGGGTTCAGCGACTCCTGTTCCAAGAATATGTCACCTCACTCCTCACTGCTTGCTCTTCCCTACCCACCAAGGAGCTTTCACCCCCACCAAGGAGGGTGAGTCCCATTCTCCAAGTCAGTTTTTTTTCACTAGTTCAATCTCAGTCTTCCTCTCCTCTGCCCACCCGATTTCCAGGATGCTATCTGGGATAGGATTCCCACCTGCGCGTATCATAGTCCAGGGTAAGTCCATTGGGCCAACCCAGGTCTGTGTTGATGAGGACCTTCCGCTCAGAGCCATCCAAGTTCGCCCGTTCAATCTTGGCAATGTGGCCCCAGTCTGTCCAGAAGAGGTACCTGGGACACGATGGTGCCATCAGCAAGGCATGGGAAGATGGCATCCAGAGGTCAAGAGAATACCATTTAGAAAGAGGCATATTCAAGTGCCTCCTCCCCAGGCCCTCCTCCCCTGGGTCTCTTTCCTGCTGGCCAAAAATTTACCCCTTCCTGGGGAAAACAGCGATGGCCCGAGGCTCATCCAGGCTGTTGTTGATCAGCACTTTGCGGCAGGAACCGTCCAGCCTCGATGCTTCGATGGTATTTCGGCCCGTATCTGTCCAATACAGATTCCGAGCCACCCAGTCCACTGCCAGCCCGTCAGTGGTCTTCAGCCCACGCCCGATCACCGTTTCCATGTTGCTGCCATTCAGATCTGCTCGCCTTGAGGAACAGCCCAGGGTTAGATGACTGATCAGATCAGTAATAGGCTGATACCCCTTTAATCCACATTCCCAGAGTTGGATTCCCACTACACTGTAAGCTCCAAGGGTCAGGGACCATGTATAAGTACATGCATGCATGTGCGCATGCTAAGCAGCTTCAGTCGTGTCCGACTCTCTGCCACCCTGTGGACTGCAGCCCGCCAGGCTCCTCTGTCTTTGGGATTCTCCAGGCAAGAATACTGGAGTGGATCTCCATGCCCTCCTCCAGGGGATCTTCCTGACCCAGGGAGCATACCCACATCTTTTAAGTCTAAGCTGCATTGGCAGGAGGTTCTTTACCACTAGCGCCACCTGGGAAGCCCATTTGTAAGTACGTTCCTCAGTGTCTGGCACAGTAGGTATTCAAAATACTTGCAGACCTAATGAATAAAGTATTGGGAGGACAGAGTGTTTCCCGCTCTAAGTAGGTGGCATTTGGGCCCATGTCTTGCCAGAAGACAGGTTAATAAGCCCCATACACCTTCAGGAGGAGACAAGGATTGCTAGCTGGTGATCAGAAGAAAGGGAAGATTTTCAAAATCTGTCTGTGCGTTTTTTTTTATAATAGTCTGACCTATAGCAGGGAATTCAACCCAGGATGGGGGAAGGGGCATGTCACCAACACAGGGGGGCCTTCTCTAAACTCTACATGCCCACCAGCTCTCAGGACGAGATTCTAATACACTCCTCAGGGAGAAAAAAGGGAATGCTCCTGTTCTTCCATGTGAGAATCTCTGCCATGGTAAACCCCTCCCACGGTACATGAATGTACGTGAACGTACATGAACACAGGGTACCACATTCCTTGGCTGTGTTGGGTGAAAAATTGAAAGAATAAAAATTTAAATTGAACAAAAAATATTTAAAAAACAAAAACAACCACAACCTCGCAAACCACCATAAAGCTTGCATTTGGCTGGTATTTCTGTATTACAATACACTCAGTTTGGCGATGTGGCCAACGAATCAGTGAATCTTAGCGGATCCGTGGAACTCCTGTAGGGTCCAGTCGTAGGAGTAGAAGGCTCCAGGTCCCTAGCCTGGCTTTATCTGTTTGTTTGACATACTGGACTTTTAGTCTTCTTTAAATAGGGAAATTCCCTGGTGGTCCAGTGGGTGAGACACTGTTTCCAGTACAGGGAGCATAGGTTTGATCCCTGGTCAGGGAACCCTGCAAGCTGCATGGTGCGACCAAAAATATAAATTCACGAAACACATGATAGGCCGTGGGTGTGCGCTCAGTCAGGTCCAACTCTGTGCGACCCCGTGGGCTGTAGCCCGCCAGGCTCCTCTGTCCATGGAATTTTCCAGGCAAGCATACTGGAGTGGGTTGCTGTTTCCTCCTCCAGGGGACCTTCGCAACCCAGGGATCAGACCCAGGTCTCTTGAGTCTCCTGCACTGGCAGGCAGATTCTTTTATCACTGTGCCACCTGGGAAGCCTGGCNCCCGTGGGCTGTAGCCCGCCAGGCTCCTCTGTCCATGGAATTTTCCAGGCAAGCATACTGGAGTGGGTTGCTGTTTCCTCCTCCAGGGGACCTTCGCAACCCAGGGATCAGACCCAGGTCTCTTGAGTCTCCTGCACTGGCAGGCAGATTCTTTTATCACTGTGCCACCTGGGAAGCCTGGCAAAGCCCATCAGAATCATCAAACAAGCAAACAAACAAAAAAAGTCTGAAACTCTTCTGGGATAACACTGCAAAGTGAACAAATCCGGGTCAGAACTCCCTATCCAAGCTGCCAAATCAGTCAGTCCGTCTAGAGGTGAACCCAGACCATGACCTCAGCCATCAAAGACGGGAAGCAGGTCTGTGTCCTCTGGAGGTTTTCGGGGACACTCATACCTGATAACATCCAGGAACACATCCGTGTAATAGACCTTGCCATCCACGCTGTCGTAGTCCAGGGAGATGACATTGTTGAGCTCGGGGACCGGTACATGCACATCTGTGTGGTCGCTGGTGTCCAGGGAGATACGCCGGATGGAGCCGCGGCTGGAGAAGAGCAGGTACGTCTCAGGGGCGGGGTCGCAGGTCTTCCCATCTCCCTTCAGCTGGATGCCGGTGGGGCAGGCACAGGAAAAGCCCGAGGGCCGGGGCAGGCACAGGTGAGAGCAGCCACCGTTCCTGGGTCCGCACTTGTTCACACCTGGTGACGAAAGAGAGAGAACAGGGCAAGTTTTGACACCCGGCCCGGAATACGGTCTGAATCTTAACCAAGGCAGGGGTTTTCTCGTGTCTGGTGGTCTACTGTTCTGCATAACGATTTGGTGCCTGGCAGGGATGAGCTGGGAGGAGCAGGGGTGTCTCCGGGAGTCCTTTAAAGGGGACAGCACCCTGCCGTGGGAGTATGCAGTACCCGTTGTACCCAGAGGGAACACAGCCTGATCCTGGAGGAGGGGCTTAGGCAGGTCCCTGTCCCTCTGGTTGTAAAGGCATCTCTCTGCTCTGGATAGATCTCTGATGCTGAGATGGCCCCAGAAAGTCAGAGGCCTCTGGCTTATAGCCCTCGGGGTCTTCTCACCCAGGGGCTGTGACCGGTCCACAGCCTGGATGTCCATGAGGCCTGGCAGGTTGGACCTCACCAGGATGACGTTGCTGCCAGTCCCCTTGTCAGCACGGTGGATGCTACGGGTCTGCCAGTCAGTCCAGTAGATATAGGCGTCGAGCAGGGTGAGGCCATATGGGTGCTGCACAGGTGATACCAATGTGTGCCGATTGGCACCGTTCAGATCTGCAGCCTCAATTCGCTGTGGAGGAAGGAGAGGGTACCGGGTGGCTGTTAGGAGGCTGGGAGCCCTCAGCGGAGATCCCACAGCCCTCCTATACTCCCAGGCTCTGCGCAGGAGCAGGACCCCCACCTCGGTGTGGGCATCAGCCCAGAGCAGCTGGGAGCTGGCCTTGTCCACAGTCAATCCGTTGGGCCACCCGAGGTTGCTGTTGATGAGCACGGTGCGGTCGGAGCCGTCCATCCCAGACCGCTCCAGCTTGGCATGCTCCCCCCAGTCCGTCCAGTACATGAACCTGGGCAAGAAACGGTAATAGCTGGCTCCTCCCACACCAAACACTGTGAAAAGCATTTACATGCACAACGGGAGTTGTTGTTTAATGACTACAGAGTTTCAGATCTGCCAGACGAAAAAGTTCTGGAGACCTGTTTCGCAATAATGTGAAAGTTAACGCTACTGAACTGTAAGCTTGAAAATGGCTAAGATGCTAAATTTAATGCTATGTTTTTCATGATTAAAAAAACAGTACTTTCAGGACTTTCCCGGTGGTCCAGTGGCTAAGACTCAGTGTTCACAATGGAGGGGGTCTAGCGTCAATCCCTGGTTAGGGAACTAGATCCCACATGCCATAATTTAAGACCCTGCACAGACAAATAAATATTTTTTAAAAATAATTAAAATATTTATATAATTAAAATGAAAAAATTTTAAGTACTTTCCATGCATTATCTCACTTAATCCTTACAAGGTCCACAAGGCATGCATTTTCATTATCACCTCTGCTTTACAGGTAAGGAATTTGAGGACCACACGTGTGTGCTAAGTCGCATCTGTCGTGTCTGACTCTTTGGGCCCCTATGGGCTGCAGAAGCCAGACTCCTCTGATCATGGGATTCTCCAGGCAAGAAGAGTGGAGAGTGTCGCCATTTGGGGACCAGGGAGGTTAAATATTGAACCAAAGCGTCAGACGCAGCTAATAAACGGTGAAAAAAATTTGAATTCTGGATTTCTGATTCCAGGGTTCACCCTTGGAGCCTCTAGGCTACAGTGCTACCCTGAAGGACATCACATGGGAGAAGAAGCGACCCCGGGAGGCCAGTCTCGGTGTCCCTGCGAGGCGGGCGAGCCCATCCTGCCGCCGGGGCCCCGGAGCCGCTCTCACCCCATCTCGTGGTACAGTACGATGGCGCGCGGGCTGTCAAGGTTCTGCCACACCAACACCTTCCGCATGGACCCGTCCAGGTTGCCCACTTCGATCCGGTTGGTTCCCGTATCTGTCCAGTACACTTTACGGCCGATGGCATCCACCGCGAGCCCATCTGTGGTCTGCAGCCCTGCAGGAAGTCCACAACAGAGCACACTGGCTCCTGCCTTAAGACAGATGGGCTCTCTCCCCAGCTCTGCAGCCAGACAGGTGGGCCCCAGGCTGGGAGCAAGGCCCACCTGTGGTGATGAGGTCCTCATGCTGCGAGCCATCCAGATGGGCACGGCTGATCCTGTGCAGCGTGCTGTCTGACCAGTACACTTTTCCTGGAAAGGGAAGGCGTGGCTCAGCCCGGACCTTCACCCCTCCCTGCCTCCAAAGGAACACACACAGCTGACTCGTGTTCTGAGACGCCTGGGCACATCAGAGAGCCCTATGACCCCAAGGAGAGGAAATCAAGAGAAATACAGAAATATTATAACAGGATAGCCCTTGGCAGAGATGAAGAATGTGGCCCCCAACCCTCATAACGAAAGAAAAAGTGCTACAGAGATGGGCAGGGGTTGTGCCAGAGGGAACGGGAGGCCCCTAGGCTGTTAGCAGGAGGCAAAGGGGGTAGCGAACAGAGGCAGCCGTTGCTCTAGGGGCCAGGAGAGCAAGGAGGATCACGCAGACCTTCCTGGGGATCCACTCCAACGGCAATGGTGTTCTTCATGGTGATGTTGATGGGCACCACCACGTCGGCAAAATAAGGGATGTCCAAGGAGACCATGCGGATGTCTATCCTCCTGGCGAAGATGAGGAAACTGTTCATGCCTGCCCAGGTGCAGAGAGAAGGAAAGAGGAGTCATCCTAGCACGGCCATGAGGGGATCTGGAGTAAGGCAAGCTGAAGTTCATGCTTTCCGTCTCCATTAGTTTCTAGTTGTGTGTGATCCTGAGCACATTATTTAAATTGTTTAAGCCTCAGTTTCATCATCTGTAAAATGGGGACAATGACAGGGGGGCTGTAGGGATAAAAGATCAATACAGAAAAACCCTTAGCATTGGGTCTGATTCATAGACACAGTTCTGTATTAGTATCACAGAAGTGAATCTCTGTGAAGTTGAAAAAACTTCATGTTAAGTGAAAGAGGGCTTTGCCCACAGCCTGGGACAATTCAGAGCTCCTTCCTCACTCAAATTCCCTGGGAAGTTCGGGTTCAAACGTAGCCTACCATGCAGCATCCCCTAGGGAGAAACATCAGCTTCCAACGTTTGGGCAGCCAGCTCCTGCTTCTGAGACCTTTCAGTTCAGATTATCATGAAGGTTGTGCTGGTCTTGCCTACTCACACAAGTGCCATTTCCAAAGGAGGTACTATTCCCTTGTAATTTATCACATGTTCTAGTATTTACTATACCAGTTGGGGGCAGATGGAACTAAAGTGATTTAGTCTAACCGAATCAGTATAACAATTTCCCAACAGAGGAAAATAAAAAAAGAAAGGAGCATCTTTTTCTAATGTGCATGAAGATGCCATGAGACCCAGTTGGACCCTGCTTCTAATCCTGCCTGCCTATTCCCTTGCATCTCTTCTTTTTTTTTTTTTTTTAAAAAAAAAGCTTTATCTTGCCCCTAAGCCTCTAGAAGCTTAGACCACATTAGAGTCCACTTGCAAGGAAGGTAGAGAGTCACTGCCCCTGTCCCAGAGAGGCTCTAGCCAGGTCTGTGATGCCTAGACCTACCTGGTGAACAGGTCTTGCCATCAGGCATCACATTAATGCCTGTGGGGCAGGTACAGCTGAAGCCACTTGGATTTGGGGACCGAAGACACAGGTGGCTGCAGCCGCCATTCTCCGTAGCGCACGGTGTAGACACTGGGTGGGGAGGAGGGAGTCAACGCGAAGGACCGTGGCAGAGCAAAGCCAAGGAGAAGCCAGCGTGGGCCAAGGGCTGGTCACCTGGGGGCCGCCGGCGGTGGAAGACATGGATGTCCATCAGGTTCTCCAGGTTCTCCTGCAGGGTCTCCCGGTCCAGCCCCGTCAGCCGGTCAGCACTCTGGATACTCTTGCTCTGCCAGTCGGTCCAGTAGATGCGCTCCCCATAGAGGGTCAGCCCAAATGGGTGGGGCAGCTGGCTTCCGATCAGTACCTGCCAGGGCCCCAGCGCTCACATCACGCCCCAGCCAGGTCTGACAGTGCAGAGCAGGCGTCAAGGGCGCACTCTGCCAGTACCCCCTGCTGTGTGACCTTGAGTTAGAGCTGGGTATAAAAACTCTCGAGCCTTGGTCTGCCAATCTGTGATAGCATCATGCCAGTGCCTGGCTCCAAGAGTTGTGTGCTGATGCTAGCAGATCGTGTATTGCTTACATAATCCCAAAGAATCTCTGCAAGTGACTTACTAACTACAAAAGGAGAAACAGCAACTGCACAGTGGACACCACCTTCACCACACAATCAAAGCTGGTGACTCGCCTGGTGGTTCAGTAGTTAAGACTTTACCTTCCAATGCAGGGGGTGCGGGTTCGATCCTTGGTCAGGGAACTAAGATCCCACATGCCTCATGGCCAAAAATAAGATCCCACATGCCTCGTGGCCAAAAAAACAAAACATAAAACAGAAGCAATATGGCAACAAATTCGATGAGGACTTTTAAAATGGTCCACATTAAAAACAAACCTTCGAAGAAAAAATTGGTATCGCAATGATGAGACAAGCTGACATCTGCGACTACTAATAAGGACACGACTTAATGTATTCCTGCCCCAGATGTGTAATCTGAATCTGACCACAAAGATACATCAGACAAATTGAGGGACATTCTACAAAATACCTGGCATTTACTCTTTACAGATACAAAGATCAAGAAAGATAAAGAAAAGCTGAGGAAGTGTTCCAGGTTAAAGACACATCATGACTTAAAACAACTGTAATCGGGAACTGGACCCTAGACTAAAAAAAGAAAAAAATTATAAGGACATCACTGTGGCAATTGGTGGTGACACTGAATAGGGACTGCGGATTAGACGGTAATGTTGTATCAACATTAAATTTCCTGATATTGATCACTGAAGTGTGATTATGTAAGACTGAGTTCTTGTTCTTAGGAAATACACATTGGACTCTCTGGGGTTCAGGGCAGGATGCTTCCAATGCAATCTCAGATGGTTCAGAAAAATAAGGCATATGTGTGTGTGCATGTGTGTGCATGTGTAGAGACAATGAGAATGGTATGACCAGGTGGCAAAATATCAGTTATTGGTTCTTTTGACTATTCCTGCAGTTTGTTAAGTTGGAAATTATACCAAACTTAACAGAGAGAGAGGGACGTCATGGGCCCAGTACGTGGCTGTTGATAAATTAGCATTTGTGGTGATGGTTATTAAGAAAGCGCTTATACCCCGGCCCCCCAGCCACATGGTCCATAATTCACTTTTATGATCAAGGAGCAGGGACCCCAGGCTCTGGAATGCAGCCGCAGTCTCAGAGAAAGAGCATCACCCCACACTGGATCTCCCCTAGGCCTCCCCGGGTTCCGCCAGCTGCTAGCCGGGAAGCCCCGTCGGGGAGGCAGTCAGGGCTGTGGGAGGATGCCCACGTGCCACGCTTACCTTTCTCTTGCTGCCATCAAGTCCGGCAAACTCAATCGTCTTCATGCCGGCATCAGCCCAGTAGAGCCGCTGGGACCCATAGTCGATGGCTAATCCATTAGGCCAGGTCAGATTGGAAGAGATGATGACCTGCCGACCTGAGGCATCCATGCCGGCTCGCTCAATCTTGGGGCTTGCACCCCAGTCTGTCCAGTACATGTACCTGGGCACAGGCAAGGGAGGTCTTACAAGCCTTCCAGGTACTAGCCAGTGGGGATTCAGGGTTCCCAGGGCTCAAGGATTTCTACTTGCAGTGGCTGCCCCAGCCTCTTGCCTCAGTTTCCAGCTCCCTTCTGGGTTCAGAGCTGTCTCTGAAGGTCTTACATCTTATATCACTACCAAAAGGCACCAAAGGTCTTAAATGTTTCCTTGACTGGATGGGTTAGAGAATTACGGTACATCAACTTAACAGAATTCTATATAATCATCAAGAAAAAAAAATCTACTGATGAAATGGGAAGATATCCAAGATAGATAGTCAAGCAAAAAAACCAAGGTACAGCTACAGTATGTTGTCAAACAAAAACCACCACCACCATATGTATGCATACACGGGGAAGAAAATCTGGAAACACTACCCTCCACTGTTAACAACAGTTCTTGTTGGAGAGTGACATTGGAGAGAATCTTCACTCTCGATAAACTGTTTAAAAAGACAATGGCTTACTTTGGTAAGCAAACCAAAAAGCAAAAACAAAAAATAAAAAGAAGGAAAAGAAATTTTTAGATGTCAAAGATTTCCTTGGCCATGAAGGAGACAGATTGGCCACGGTGCTCTGAGGTTTATACGGCTGCTCATGCTTCCTCGGTGGGCCTGTAAGATCCAGACTCTCCCTAGCCTCCAGACTCCACTCTAGTCCTCGGGTCTGGCGGTGGGGGGCTTGTTCCAAAGGGGCAGGCGCTCACCCGCCCATGGGCTCCACCACGATGTCCCGGGGGCGATCAAGGTTCTCCCAGATGAGGACCGTCCTCATGCTGCCGTCCGTGTTGGCCACTTCAATCCGGTCTGTCCCTACCAAGAAGTCGGTGCGGGCAAAGATATCAACTCTAGTCTTGGTCATTCACCCTCTTACCTTCCATGCCCAGCACAGAGCTTGCTGTGCCACAAATCCTCAAGAAATACTTTGTGATAAAAGCAATGCGTATGGAGGGACCTGAATTTCAAGAAGAAATTCAAGGAACTGATTAGCTCCGTTTCTTGGAAAACTAAGGCTTCTTCAACCCAAGTAACGCATTCTGATAACTGAAGGCCATGCTTCTCAAACTTTACTGTGCCTAAGACCCAGAAGAGCTTGTGAAAATATGGATTCCTAAGCCCCAAAGATTCTGATTGAGCAGGTCTGGGGCGGGGCCCAGGAATCTGCATTTCTAACAAGTTCCCAGGTGATACTGACGCTGCTGGTCCAGGGACCACACTTTGAGTAGCTCTCATTTGAGGTACTCTCCCTGCCTCCCACACTTACCTGCCTAATAGAAAATGCCTCTTTCACCAAGATAGTGATGGAAGGAAAACCACAGGGTGTAGGCTTCTCACCTGAAATGCCTCAAAACATTCTCAAGCATCAGCTGCACAGCAGAAGTAGCTGCCACTTGAATGGCAAATGCCAAACCCTCAGATGTGAGCTTCTAACTTCAGTTCTGCAGCAGCCCAACCACTCCTGACCAACCAAGGACTTCAGGTCAAGACGGAAATAGGCTAGGAGGGGCACCAGGTCCTTTTGAGCTGAGGCCAGGGTTTTAAATAAGAAGATCCCAGAGTGTCAGGCCACATGTGCCCTCTACATACCTGCATCTGTCCAGTACAGCTTGTTGGTGACCCAGTCAATGGCCAGGCCTGCCGGGCTCTCCAAACTGGTATCCACTACCACCTAGGTGGGAAGCAAGACTGTATCACCAACTGGACTTGCATCCCAGCTCTGGGGCCCAAACGCCAGCAACTGGCAGGCTGGCAAAGGTCTGGGAGGCCCTTCCCTGGGAAAGGGTGAATCCCACCCCTCCTGCCCGGCCCTCCCTGAGGGCCTGTGCCCCACGTCCGGCCCTACCTCCTGCCCCGTTCCATCCCACTTGGCCCTGCTGATGGTGTCAGTGCTGACGTCTGTCCAGTACACGTGGTCATCCCGGGAGTCCCAGTCAAGGGCCACAGCGCTGCGCACGTCAGCCAGTGGGATGACATCGTCGGACAGGTCCTCTGTGTCGAAGCTGATCCGACGGATGTCCATCCTTCGGGCAAAAAGCAGGAACTTGTCAAGACCTGATCAAAGGCCGAAAGGGGTCTTCTTTTAATGCTCTAAATCCAATGACAGCGGCAGACACAGACGCTCGCCTGTGGGACATCTGGTTCAACCACACTTCCTGGGGTCTGGTGCCCTTAGTCCCCTACGCTTCACACCTCAGACCCCCTCTGAGCACTGGGCAGCCCGTGCTGGCACCATCAGACTTGGGGAGCCAGTGGAAATAGACGCCACCAGGGCCCAGAAGGGCATCCTGTTTAAGTGTCTGTCACCCGCATCTCAACTCTCCTCTGCTCTTGCTTTGCTCAGGCCCACCTGGTGGACTGGGCTAGATCCCTGTCAAGCCCCCACCCCACCGCTCTGCCTTCCGCGTCTGCTTCAGGACTTCTGTTCCACTGCGTGGTCTAAGACCCCTTCTACGCTCCTCATGACTCGGGCCAGTAATGACTATTTGCTGAGTACCTGCTCCTTGCCCGGCGCTGAGCTTCCCGTTTCCCTTGCCTTGTCTCCTTTACCCCCCTAACAGTCCTTTGTGGTTCACGCTATTGTTTTTCTCATTTTCTGGATCAACGATCCAGAGGCTAACAGGGGCCCAGGAACTGGCCTAGGATCCCACAGCTACCAAGCACCGGAGCAGGGGACTTTAACTCAGGTCTGACTTCAAAGGTGGCGTTCTGGCCACACTCCTGTTCAGCATTTTCCCAGCTGGCTCTTCTCCATCCTCTGCCCCTATTCTGGTCCATCTGAATATTTTCCAGTCTACTATTCTGCTTAGAAAGGCACTTTCTGCGTCACTTTATCAACTGAACTTCTTTCAGGGGGAGGTTCCTTGTATCTCATCAAGACCACATGGGAAGAGCTGGGCACAGGAGAATGCAAGGAAACAAGGTTCTCAATTCAAAGTGCGTTGAATGACTTCTGCCTCTGTTCCCTGGAATAGTTTCCCTGATTTCACTCTCTGGAAAGGACCTAGGTCCTGAGAGAAATTTGATTTTCACCAGAGACAAGGAGACGGGGGAGGCGGCAGGCATGCAGCAGTAACATAAGAGCCGTGATGTGCGAAGCATCTCCCCAGCCCCTGGCTGGGTGTGCCACCCAGCTGGATCACTCCTCCCTGGACTATTCTTAGGGAAAAAAAATCACCTGCGCCTCTGAGCTAGACAAGGCCCACCCTCTCAAGGCAATACACCTTCAAGAGCTCAAAGGAAGCCAAAGCAGCAGTTCAGGGAGCCCCAGGGAGCCCATCATCTTTCACTCACTAGACACTTATTTATCCCGGGCCTCTGTATACAGAGCATCATCAGATGTCTTTACCTTACTTTCTGGTTTAGGGGCTAAGACAGTCTTTAGGGTGATGCTAGAAGTAAAAGTGAAGTCACTCAGTCGTGTCCAACTCTTGGAGACCCCATGGACTATATAGCCTACCAGGTTCCTCTGTCTATGGAATTTTCCACGCAAGAATACTGGAGTGGGTTGCCATTTCCTTCTCCAGGGGATCTTCCCGACCCAGCATGGCAGGCAGACGCTTTACTGTCTGAGCCACCAGGGAAGCCTCAAAGGTAAAGAGCTAGGGAACCATTCCCTTGCTTTATAGAAGGGTCTGGAAACCTCCTGCTGCCTAGAGACAAAGCATCCTGGGTAAAATGACCCACAAGCCTGTCTGCAGGGGTTCCTGCTTGACTCTGTGGTGTCCCTGAGCCCTCAGGGATGACCGCGGGGCCCTCAGCCCTCAGCTCTGACAGTGGAGCCCTCAGCTCTGACAGTGGAGCCCTCAGCTCCTTGCCTTCTTCCTCTCCAGGGGCTGCCTGAGGAGCTGACTCCTCCCCTAGCCAGGCAATTCCCAAACTCCTCCCCCTTGTTCGCTCCACCCACCCTCACAAGGCAGGTCCAGGGAGGCAGGGGCCCTAAACCCACTTACTCTGGGCACAGGCGTGGCTGCTGATCTTGCGGAAGCCGGTGGGGCAGGCACAGGTGTAGTTCTGTCCACTGGGCAGACACAGGTGGGTGCAGCCTCCATTGTTGTCCCCACAGCGGTTTTTCCCTGCTCAAAAAGCCCAGAGCGAGAGGGTCAGGTGAGGCCAAAGGTTGGCAGAAGGAGTCCCAAGGCTAGCGAGTGGGGGTTTAGCAAAGGCATGGTCTCCCTGCTCAAAAAGCCCAGAGCGAGAGGGTCAGGTGAGGCCAAAGGTTGGCAGGAGTCCCAAGGCTAGCGAGTGGGGGTTTAGCAAAGGCATGGTCTTCCTGAAGGAAGAAACTATGTCTTCTTATTTTGTATATCTGCCCCCACCTACGAGCAGAGTGAATACCTGATAACACAGGAAATGTTTGCATGAATTAGAGGGAGTCTTTCCTAAGTCTCCATGTTGTACCCCACAGGTCCAGCAGAGGGCGGAATGAGTCCACACCAGCGCCAACCTTACATTTCCTTGCTGGAAACCCTGGCAACTGTTGACAGGTTCTCAGAAGCACTGGAAGCTCATTAGGGGAGCGTTTCTTTTCTTACCTGCAGGCTGGCGCTGGGGGTGCAGGGTGTGGATGTCCATGGGGAAGTGGAGTTTGTTGCGAATGATCTCCTGGTTCTTGCCAGTAAATTTGTTGGCACTATTGATGCTCTTGGTGTGCCAGTCTGTCCAGTACAAGCTGTCTTCAAACACCGTGATGGCAAAGGGATGCGGGAGGCCTGGGGAAAGTCCAAGAGGACCTCAGGTTACACATGGCCTGCCCGGCCCCTGGGCCCAGGCCTGGCATCTGTACAAATCTCACCCTCTGCCAAAGGTTTCTGGGGGCTGGGACAGGGTAAGCAGAACAAGAGATGAAGGAGAGTAAAGGAGGGGCCTCACCCTGGCTAATGACAGCCTTGCGGTGACTCCCGTCCAGATTGGCCCTCTCAATGACGTGGTGCTTAGCGTCCACCCAGTACATACGGCGCCCGGCATAATCGATGGTGAGGCCGTTGGGCCAGAAGAGATGGGTGTCAGCGATGATGCGGCGGCCAGAGCCATCCATGCTGGAGGCCTCGATGCGGGGGGTGTTGCCCCAGTCTGTCCAGTAAATGGTCCTGGGAAGAGAGCAAAGGACATTGAGAGGCAGGTAGTAGAGGGCAGGTAAGGTACCCAGCATAGTAATCAGGCAGAGGGTTCTTATCGATTTCACCCAGGGAACTCCGACTGGTAGGCAATACATTCTGTTGGGTTTACAGAGTGTTTTTCAATGTTTGACTGATTTATTTTATTATTATTAAACTTTTTTTGGCCACATCACATGGCATGTGGGCCCTTAGTTCCCTGACCAGGGATCCAACTCACGGCCCCTGCATTGGAAGTACGGAATCTTAACCACGGGACCACCAGGGAAGTCCCTCGATGCTTGAATTTAAATGTCTCTAGACAGAGAATGTATTCATTTAACAAAAATATTTTGGAGTATCTGCTATGAGATGAGCATATCTTTTCGCATTGAGAGCATGGCAGTGAACAAAACATAAAAATTCTGACCTTGTGAAACTGACTAGTGGTCTACTACTTAGGACAAGAATTTTCTTCTTGGTCACAGCCTCTACCACTGCCTTTCGTAATTTTCACACCCGCACACGCACACACACACGCCACACTATGTTTCTAAAACAGCTGACCTATAACAGTAGGATCTTAGAAGACACCCCTCTCAATTGATTGCACTTAATTTTTAAAAGCCAGAGGCAAATAACTTCCCCTGCAAAAGACCTTTCTTCTACTTTCTTCTACTAATAAAGTCACTAATTTTTATTAATTTGCTCAACCCTATAAACTAATAACAAAAATACTAAACAGCTATTACTTCTATAATGTGCGTCATGCCATTTAAAATGCATCACTCCACTTCATCTTCACACAGCTGTGAGGTAGGTAGATTTTTATCACCAGTTTAGAAATGGAGTAAAATGGGGCCTAGAGAGATGAACTGGCCCCAAGGCCATACAGTCAGTTACCGAAGAGCTGGAAACCCAGGTGCGTCTGGGTGCAGAATCAAGGCTATTAACGCCACACCGTGAGGTCCCCTGGCCCCCTAGCAAAGTCTGGCCCAGGTGATGGAGGAACTGTCCCTAAAGGTTGTAGGAGGAACGTGGCAGCTGGAGTCACGACTCGCTCACCCCTCCATGGGGTGCAAGGCGATGGCCCTGGGCTTCTCCAGGTTCTGCCACAGCAGCACCTTCCGGTGGGCCCCGTCCAGGTTGGCCACCTCAATCCTTGAGGTCCCCGAGTCGGTCCAGTAGAGTTTGTCATGGACCCAGTCCACAGCCAGGCCCCCTGGTGGAAAGAGGCCACGGAAAGAGTGTCAGGAGCTCCGCCAGGGTCCCTGTGTGCTACAGAAACAAGGGCAACTCTTGCACGAAGCTGTTTCTTGGGCCAGGCACTGTTCTCACCATTTTACAAATGCACGTTTTACTTTGAATTGTCACAACAGCTGTGTGAGTTAGGTGCTATAATCATCCCCATGAGGATGAAGCAACTGAGGCAAAGAGAACTCAAGTAACCGTCCAAGGTCATGCGTTTCCTCCTCTCAGCCAATCATACCCCACTTCTGGAATCCCAGCTCCCTGACCCCCACTGGCCCCAGGGTTTGCAATCTGTGCCTCAGGGTTTTACAGGGGAACATCATCAGTTCCATAAGCATCTGCGTCAAATGTGCTTAATTAATACCGAATTCTAACCCACTCCCCCTGCTTGTCGAACGGCCTGAGATGGCAGAGTGAGCTACTGTTTTTCTAATCTGCAAACATTTGGATGCTGACTGTCTGGGTCCATCAGAATATTCCTAATATGAAGTAATCAAAACAAAAGTCAGAATTAGATGGGATGCCAGGCTGATAGAGAATTAGAGCTGTCATCCACAAATCTCTGGTTTCAAACAGTTCCTCAAAGTAATGGTCTCAGTATTCTCACTGATCGAGCTCAATAACGAGCAAATATTGCAAATCTGAGCCTATACAATGAATGTAGCGTGGTGAGCATTTTCGGTATTAGAGCTGCATGCGAGGTTTCAGTGGGAGATGTTTTGCTGCCTAAAGGTTTGTGGCCACTCACGTGGCCCTTCCTTGGTGGTTTTGCACGTGGTGTGGCCCTGCCCCTCCCCGTGGGGCCTCGTTCCTTACCTGGGCTCTCGAGCCCTGTAGACACAACCTCCTCCACGTTGCTGCCGTTGAGATTGGCGCGAAGGATCCGGTCCAGGGTGACGTCGGACCAGAAGACAAGCTCGCGCCGGTGGTGGAAGTCTAGGGCGATGGCGTTCTCTAGGTTGTTGAGCAGCAGCGTGTACTCAGAGCGGTGCGGCAGCACCTGCCGGATGTCGATGCGATTGGCGAACAGTAGCACAGGCTCCGGCCCTGGGATGTGGCATAGAAATGGGGCCCCCACTGGGCTCCAGAGCTGCCCCCTGGCAGCCATCAGCATGCACCCCCCCCAACCAAGCTCCAAGGGGCCCCCTGGCCCACTAGGGCATGTCCCAAGCCGTCAGCATCCATCATTACGAGAAGATTGGCAGCCTGCAAAGCGTACATCTCATCCCATTCTTGGGGCCCAGAATGCAACTCACAACTCCATTCTATTGCGATGGAAACATCTCTGTGGAACGAACTTACGTCCCCAGGGAGGAAGAGTACAGGGAGGGAATAGACAGGGAGTTTGGGATGAATGTGTACACGCTGCTATATTTGAAATGAATAACCAACAAGGACCTGTGTAGCAGAAGGATCTCTGCCCAATATTACGCGGCAGCCCGGACAGGAGGGGAGTACGGGAGAAATGGATACATGCATATGCATGGCTGAGTCCCTTTGCTGTGCACCTGAAACTATCCCAACATTATTAATTGACAATTTTGTGGTTCAGTCGCTCAGTCGTGTCCGACTCTTTGTGACCCCGTGGACTACAGCACGCCAGGCTTCCCTGTCCTTCACCAACTCTCAGAGTTTGCTCAAACTCATTAATCGGCTATACCCCAATATAAAATTAAAAGGCAGAAAGGAAAAAAAAAAAAAGAACCATCTCTCTAACTCTCTACCAGTCTCCAAGCACCAGAGCCCCTGGCTGCCCTGCTCAGCTCTCTGCCCACCCAGTCAAATGCCAACCCCCGCCCCCCCCTTACCCAGAGCCTTGCAGCTGCGCCGGTCAGGCCGGAGTTCGTAGCCTGCTTCACACCAGCACTGGAAAGCCCCCTCGCTGTTGGTGCAGCCCTGGCTGCAGTACCCCTCCTCGGCACATTCGTTCACATCTGTGACGACGGAGCAAGGGCAGATCTTGGTTCTACCATCTTCCAGCCCTAGCTCCCAGGCTGGCCAGCTCTTTTCTGCCCACACACCCGCCTACTTCCCAGGTCCAGCGGGAAGACTACAGAGCAAGTGGTTAAGCGCTTTGAGCTGGGCTGGGATCCTAGCTCTGCTATTCATCGGCACTGTGACCTTCATTAAGTGACAACCTCTCTGAGCTTTCATCTCCCCCCGTCTTTGAAACGAGAGGGACAGCCATCCCCAGCTCCCAGGGCTATTGACATAATCACACACGGTCACGTCTCTCAGAGGGCTGACCCATGGTTAACCCAGCCCCCTGGCCCTGCTCCCACCAGGGGCCCCAGCTCACCCTGGCAGGTGCGCCCATCCTCGGTGAGCCGGAAGCCGGTGTGGCAGGTACACTGCACGGCCCCCTGCACCATCTGGCACTTCTGGGCGCAGCCGCCGTTGTTAACATTGCAGTTCTCCTCACCCGTCCGGGGCCCTGTGCCAGCCAAGCCAGAGATGGGAGTTGAGCCCGGAATCCTCCCCGAGACAGCCGACTTGGCATTCCACCTGGCCACGAAGAACAGCTCCTGGGGCTGCAAGCGTCCCTGGGGAGGACTCTCTTTGAAGCAGATGGGTGGGGCGAGGCCACAAACCACGGGCGGGCGCACCCGGGGAGTGGGGTGGGGACACTCACGGCAGTTCTGCTGTGGGCTCTCATCGCTGTTGTCCCCACAGTCGTTGACCCCGTTACACAGCTTCCTCTGCCCAATGCAGCGCCCGTTCCAACACAGGAACTGGTCCGAGGCACACTGGGGGCTTCCTAGAGAGGAAGATGGGGAAGGAAGGAGAGCCAGGTCAGCGCCGGGCAGGGCTGACGGGGCTTGGGTCAACAACAACAGAAAAAGATAGGAGCCTGTCATTTTCTAGGCTGAGCTGGAGACAGATGAGACTCAAGGTGGGAGGGTCAGGGTCCAGGGCAGGAAATAGCTCAGACAGGGCTGTCTGCGTGCGTGTTCTCCCCAGGACAGCACAGTGGCACGGTGAGATGGGACGCGGGGCAGAATGAGAGAGCCCACCCTTGTGTCCCTGTGCGGCTAGGGGAGGGGGTGTAGGGCTGTCAACCAGAGAGCAGGCCAGAGCAACAGGCGCTGGCTGTGTGTGAGTAAGAACGTGAGAGGCCATGGAAACTCCTGGCCCTGATATTGTGTTCCAGGCCGTGAGGCTGCGGGTCAACGGATGCACCCGATTTGACACTGGTAAGTGAGACAGGCAGGACAAATCTAGGCCACGGGCAAGACTTGATGAAAGCGTCACGTTGGCACAACTGGAGAGGCAGCAGTAACACCCTCTCTCCGCCTCCTTGCTCCAGCCTAACTACGGGCTCGGGGGCCTGGGGGCCTCCAGGGAGACCCTACCTGTGCTCTCACAGTTCTCCTCATCGCTGTTGTCTGCACAGTCGTCCTCCCCATCACAGCGCCAGGACAGACGGACGCAGCGGCCCGACCGGCAGCGGAACTGTTCCGCCATACACACCGAGGTGGCTGGGCAAAGCACAGGGCTGATGGGAGGCTGACCCTGCTTTAGCCCGAAGCCCCACCCTGCCACCCTAGACTGCGCTTCATGCCAGCACCCACGCCACTTTCCTTTTTTCCCTAAGATTTTTTTTTTTTTT
>SJYX01017732.1:19984-30587 GCA_006410675.1 Oreotragus oreotragus | reverse complement strand
GTGAGAGGCCATGGAAACTCCTGGCCCTGATATTGTGTTCCAGGCCGTGAGGCTGCGGGTCAACGGATGCACCCGATTTGACACTGGTAAGTGAGACAGGCAGGACAAATCTAGGCCACGGGCAAGACTTGATGAAAGCGTCACATTGGCACAACTGGAGAGGCAGCAGTAACACCCTCTCTCCGCCTCCTTGCTCCAGCCTAACTACGGGCTCGGGGGCCTGGGGGCCTCCAGGGAGACCCTACCTGTGCTCTCACAGTTCTCCTCATCGCTGTTGTCTGCACAGTCGTCCTCCCCATCACAGCGCCAGGACAGACGGACGCAGCGGCCCGACCGGC
This sequence comes from Oreotragus oreotragus, assembly GCA_006410675.1. NCBI lineage: Eukaryota > Metazoa > Chordata > Mammalia > Artiodactyla > Bovidae > Oreotragus > Oreotragus oreotragus. The sequence continues at coordinate 30,249 of SJYX01017732.1, read as the reverse complement.
AGCGGAACTGTTCCGCCATACACACCGAGGTGGCTGGGCAAAGCACAGGGCTGATGGGAGGCTGACCCTGCTTTAGCCCGAAGCCCCACCCTGCCACCCTAGACTGCGCTTCATGCCAGCACCCACGCCACTTTCCTTTTTTCCCTAAGATTTTTTTTTTTTTTTAATGTGGACCATTTTTCTTTTTGGGGGGCCATTTTTAAAGTCTGTGTTGAATTGTTACAATGTGGTTTCTGTTATACGTTTTGGATTTTATTGGCTAGGAGGCAAGAAGAATCTTAACTCGCTGAACAGGGATCAAACTGGCACCCCCTGTCTTCCAAGCTAAATCTTAACTGATGGACTGCAGTGAAATCTCTCTGACACTCTTCTCGATACCAGGGTCACAGCTGGTCTCTATGGCATCTCTGTGGGAGTCAAAAAAAGGTGTCTTTTCCTCAAGACATTTTACTGCCATCTGCTGGAAAACTGCCATGATGACTATATAAATCTAGAGAATTATGGAATATATAAGTCTACTGGGGGACTGGCATCCTTTGGACCTAGCACCTTTGTGCAGAGCCCAGCCTACACGACTGTACATGATGGACCTGTCTTAAGCATCCTGGAGCTTTATCAGAGGCGGCCTGTACCTGCTTCCGGCCCAGACCTTGGCACTGCCCCCCACTCACTGCAGTTGCGCTCATCAGACTGGTCGTCACAGTCCGCATCGCCGTCACAGCGCCAGCCCGCGTTGATGCACAGGCCGCTGTCACACATAAACTCGCCAGAGCGGCAGGGCTGGTGGGAGGCTGCGGAGACAGGCCAGGCTTCCGTCTTTAGCCCGTCCGCACACACAGGGTCCCACAATGGGCCAGGAAGCAATGGCCCTGGCAACCCGGCTCCTCCATGTTGGCCCCACAGGGAACCAGGGACTCCAGAAGCTCCTCTCCTGAGCTCCTGCCCCAGCTGGCAACCGGGCCTCACCCCCGCCCCCCCAGGAGCTCCTCCCAGCCTGGCCTCCCCTCCTCCACCCAGCTGGCCAGAGTGCTCACAGCAGTCAGACTCGTCCGACCAGTCTCCGCAGTCGTCATCACCGTCGCAGTGGTAGATGTCGAGGATGCAGCGGCCGTAGGCACACTGGAACTCCTCCAGGTTGCAGGGGGGTGCTGGCACTGCTGAGGCTGGAAGGAGGGCAAGGCGGGGAAGGGCACGCACTCAGGCCCCCTCAGACGAGAGGGGCCGGGACTCCTCCAAGGGGCCAGGCGCTCAGACACAGAAGTTTCCTTGGGTGTGGCCCTGACACACGCCCGTATGCCAGAGGACCAAAGGGAGGCCTCCATTCTCACCTGGGGCACCTGTTCCCTCCCGGCCCCGCCCAGGAGGAGCTGTTGCCTAAGAACCCACCCTCCCGGCCAGTCCACGCTATCCTTTCACTCCTCGGCCTGGCCCTCAGCCTACCTACCGCACGGCGCCCTCTGCCCCCAGCCCAGCCCGGCAGCCTGCGTCCTGGGGCCACTCACGACAGCTCTCCTCGTCGGAGCCGTCTTTGCAGTCGGTGTCTCCATCGCAATACCAGTGCTCAGCAATGCAGCTTCCATCGCTGCAGCGGAATTCCTTGTCCGAGCACTTGCGCATGTCTGGGGGGTGGGAAGGGGAGTGCCACACCGGTTACCCTCCTGTCATCCTCCCTGACTCCTACCCTTGCTGCCCGCCCTGGGAGTCTGACCCAGGCCCTGCAAGGCTCTGTGGGTTCGGTATAGACTCCTGAGGGGAAAGAAGAGGCCCTGGAGAGAACGGTTCCCGTTCTGTGGTCCCCGGGGCGCCGGCCCCGTCTCTCCATCCTGCGCTCCTCCAGCTGCTCCAGACGCCCGGGCGGTTCAAGGGTTGGGTAGCTAGGGCCCCTGAGGCTCTTGCGCCTGCCTTGGCCGGGCCGACCTCCAGCCTCCCCGCCTGGCGCGCCGCTCACCGCACTGCTCGTCACTGTTGTCACCGCAGTCATTGTCGCCATCGCAGTGCCACAGGCTCCGGATGCAGTAGCCATTCTGGCAGGGGAACTCGTCCTCCTCACACTCCCGGGGGGCTGTGGGCACAGAGCGGTCAGGCTGCCGCAGCCCGGGGCAGCGGGCCGGCCAGCGCCCGGATGCCCAGCGGGAAGCCTGGTGGAGCAGAGCAGCTCCGATGCTGCCCAAGGGAGCCGGGGAGCTGGCTGTCCCCCCGCTGCCAGGGGGGCTTAGATAACCCGAGAGAGGAGGTGGAAAGACAAGGGCCAAAGACCATGGGCTGGGGCCTCATGTTCTTTTCTTTTCTTTACTTATTTTGTATTTATTTATTTTAGTTGGAGGGTAATTACAATATTGTAGTGGTTTTGCTGTACATTGACATGAATCAGCCATGAAGTGAAGTGAAGTCGCTCAGTCGTGTCCGACTCTTTGCGACCCCATGGACTGTAGCCTACTAGGCTCTTCTGTCCATAGAATTTTCCAGGCAATAGTCCTGGAGTGGATTGCCATTTCCTTCTCCAGGGGATCTTCCCAACCCAGGGATCGAACCCGGGTCTCCTGCATTGTAGACAGACGCTTTACCATCTGAGCCATGGGTGTATGTAATACACCACATTAACAAATTGAAAGATAAAAACCACATGACTATCTCAACAGATGCAGAGAAAGCCTTTGACAAAATTCAACATCCATTTATGATAAAAACCCTCCAGAAAGCAGGAATAGAAGGAACACACCTCAACATAATAAAAGCTATATGTGACAAACCCACAGCAAACATTATCCTCAATGGTGAAAAACCGGGGCCTCGTTTTCTGATTGAAACGCCTTTCCCCGCCGAGCCGAATGGAAGCCACCCAGCCCCACGCCCGCCCCCAGCACTCACGACAGTCCTGCTCGTCCGAGTCATCCTCACAGTCGTTGTCCCCATCGCACACCCAGGAGCGGCGGATACACTTGCCGTTGTCACAGTGAAAGTCAAGAGGGGAGCAGGTGGGCAGCTCTGAGCCCAGGGAATGGGAGGGGAACAAGGGTCAGTCTGGTGCACTTATTCAGAGGCAGGCCCATCCTTCCCTCTGGCCCTGTCTGAATTACGGTCCCTCCTCACTGGCTCTTCCAACTGCCCCCGGCCCCCACTAATACAGAACCAGGCAGAAACAGCAGCTAAGATGAGAGCGCTTCCTTGGGGAGCGGTGGTCAGGGGTTCACAGGACAGAAGAGTCTGAGGATCTCAAAACCACCGGGAAAGCAGTGAAGGAAAGCATGAAAAGAGAAACAAATGTACTTCCCCCGTTTCCTCTTATTAAATGATGACTGACACACCTGGGCTCCACGTCAAGTTCTAGAACTCATTACTTTTATCACACAAGCCAGTTACCCTCACTTAGCTCCAGGTTCTTCCGACTGTACAATGGGGGTAATTATAATTGACTCAGAGAGCTCTTTTGAGATAATGCATATGAAAGTGCTCCATGAAAGTGAGCCATTTACCACCATCGCAATTAGCTAAACTGGTTAGGGGTAATAAGGTCCAGGCTATAGCTTCACTCTTAGGAGACTAATTAGCCTTCCTCAGATGTAGGTGTTGCCGGGGTGGGGGCCACACCCCAGAACCCAGACAAGTAACTGGCTCAGGAGCAATATTGCTACACATCCAAGATGTATATCCAGGGCACCCTAGCCTGTTGTGTGTTATTGCACTAGGGGAAAGGGGAGAATTAACAAGACTATAACATTTCAAGTTTATGTTATTTAAAAAGGTGTGATTACACAGAATACCAACGTAAGAAATAAATAGTCCGCATCCATGTATAGTGTGCACATTTAAAAATGTACAAATATGCGCCACAAATACACATGGAGACAAATACAGCGATCTACTCAAGGCTGTTTTTTTCCTCTGCTTGTTTAAAGTCTCTCTTCTATGGGCTATGTTGGGTGTGCTCAGCTGCTCAGTTGTGTCCGACTCTTTGTGACCTCATGGACTGTAGCCCGCCAGGCTCCTTTGTCCATGGAGATTCTCCAGGCAAGAATACTGGAGTGGGTTGCCATGCCCTCCTCCAGGGGATCTTCCCAATAACCCAGGGATTGAATCCAGGTCTCCCTCATTGCAGGCGGGCTCTTTACCAGCTGAGCCATCAGGGAAGCCCAGGAATACTGAAGCAGGTACGCTATNGCAATGGTAACTAAGATGTGTATAAGAGACAGCTCTAGTTCTGGGCTAGAGTGGTGCACCCAAGCTGACCCGAGTCGCCTGGACGTGACCCCGGCCCCCCTACGGGCCCCGAGTCCAGACTTTATTGATGTCTCAGGATACGCAAGGCTTGCTAATGCATAATCCTCTCGGGCTTCACGAACATCAAACAAGGGCCATCAGGGGGCCTGGAGTGCTGCATCTTCACTAGCGTTCTCACTGTCAAAATTCCTTTTCTGAGATTTTTCTCCGCCCTGCCCTCCTCCCCCCACCCCTGCCACCACCCCGGCCTCCAGTCTAGGCAGCGTTGTTCGAGGGCTAAAGAATTCCACGACCTCCCCTTTTCATGTACTCATTTCCTGAGGTGGTTGTCTGGGTCCTGTCGCCCCGCTCAGACGTCCAGAACTGGCCCAGACGTAGTTCCTCCTCGCTGTCTTTGTAAATCAGCGACCTTCTTTGACTTTCTGATCCTGGCAAGGAAGGAAGCGGGTAAGGAAGTTAAGTCTTTACTTGCAGTGGTATCCTCTCAGAGACCTCAGCCTCCTTCCAGCTCCAGTCTCTAGAGCCTTCTAGCAATATTTAACGTTGGGGTTAGCATATAAATTTGTAAATTTCTCTCTTGTCTCCGCTTTGTGGCCTGAGCCTCTCTCCAGCATATATTAATAATATGGATTAATTTTGTTACCACCTTCCATTTTCTAGGTTGAATCTTGTCCTGCTTCTTTTGTCCAAGTCCCTGACTTCCTTCGGTTCAGTTCAGTTGCTCAGTCGTGTCCGACTCTTTGCGACCCCATAGAATGCAGCACACAAGGCCTCCCTGTCCATCACCAACTGCCAGAGCTTACTCAAACTCATGTCCATTGGGTCGGTGATGCCATCCAACTCATCCTCTGTTGTCCCCTTCTCCTCCTGCCTTCATTCTTTCCCAGTATCAGGGTCTTTTCCAGTGAATCAGTTCTTTGCATCAGGTAGCTAAGTATTGGAGCTTCCTTAGGGTCCTGTATACCATTTTTCTATCCAAGCTAGTATGCCAGCAGTTTCTGCCTTTGGATCATCAGTGATTTTCTTAAACCACTTTCCTCTCACTAGTAAATAGAGTCAGGAAGCCCCAAATGCCCATGTCAGCCAAGGGGAAAGTAATTTGGTCCAGTGCAAAGAGAATAGTAGGAGATTTCTCCGATGGATTGGTCACCATTTCATCCTTGCTTGTCTGCAATTTTTCAGAGGCTTTCGCTTCAAATTATCATCTTTGACCAAAGCTAACATTAAGTTCGCAATAGCAAGAAAGAAATGCGGTATTCACTACTTCTTAGCCAATATTTCTCTATTCTGTTTTGCCTGAAATTTTTACACAAGTGAAATGTGGTTGGACTAACGTCACCATGGAAACTAACACGAGGCCTTTTCTGTGTGTAGTTCTTCTTGCTGTCTGATGGCGGCAGTCGAGTCAGATCAGGTTTACTTCGTCTTACTGCCGGGAAAACAGTCAACCTTTAAGACCTGTGTCATCTTAGCCTAAAATCCAAGGAGAAAAAAGTGAAAAGTAGAGGCTGATTCTCAGTCCCCCTCCGCACAACATTTTTGATCCAGCTTTCATTGGTCTCAGGTTTCAGTATATGTTGCTTATGAAGGCTTGCTTTTTATTGAGGAAGACCTCGTGATTCTGGAGGCCATATTTTTTCCCCCCACATGAAAACTGAGGACATGTGGTATAATGAATACATGTGTCCAGAAAAATCCAGAACAGGCGGTCACCATACTTTCAGTGTCAGGGGATTAAGAATTTATAAACAGTTTCCACTCTGTATTCAAGAGACAGGTTCCTTTCCAGAAGGCATGATTTGTGTTGTTTTTCTGGGGTTGAAGAGGAGCAGGGAGGCTGGCTGTCCCTCTCTGACTCAGGCTCAGGAGACTGCATTTCCTGTGTGCATCCCCAGTCCCTCTCCTCCATGGTTCGGCACAGTCCTGGTGTACAGGGCTGTCCCCGGCTGCTGTGAGTCACCGGGAACATCAATGGGTAGAAACGAACTCCGTGCATGGTCCCTGGCTGGGCCACCCCCTAGGGTGAGTTAAGTCTTGGCTGTCAGAAACTGCTCTTGTGCCAGGAGGGCTAAGCCATATTTATTTTTACCAGGCCTCTCAGACTTTCTTGTTTGTAGTGAGAGATCCTGAAAAGCATGCCAGAATGGGCTGTTTGTCTCCCTTTTATTGTCCTCTGGGACATGCCCCTAGGAAAGTTGTAGGGGATTGCCAATTCCAGAGGGGGTCTCAGAGGCATTGGTTTCCTCAGAAACATCACCCCTATTTCCTTCATCCTTCTAGGACGGACCAAGGGACTGCATTTCAAAGATCAGAATATTGCCTTGAATTAGACCATCACTAAATGGCCTTTTCAAGGACACACAGGAAGTGCTACAGAAACAAAATAGAAATGGGCATTATTTTGATCCATTTGGGTTGGTAGAATCTTCCTCTAACCCATGCATCATTTGACACCCTGAATTCTAAAAGTAATTCTTCTAAGAGAGTAAAAGGCTTGACACTTCACACTTTAAACCAGTGATTCTCAATCAGGAATGGTTTTTGTCAACATGGGGCAATACCTGGTGACATTTTTGGGAGCAAGTATTACTGGTGAATAATGAACAGAGACCAATAGGCAGGATATCTCTCCCCACAACAAATAATTATCCAGCCCGAAATGTTAATAGTTCTGAGGTTGAGAAAACTTGGTTAAAAAAATTAAGAACATGAGTCTGCAAAAAATTGCTCCATCGCTGGAATCACGTTCTTGTGTGAATGGGGGAGGGAGATCTTAAAGCTATAAAATGGAAAACAAGAGAAAGCACAACTAAAGGAGCTGAAGAGTCTATACCTATCTGTCCAGGGTTGGCTATTACTAATATTAACTCACCTAGTGGGAAGATTTATTATGAATATCTTATGTCCCAGGCACTGTAGAAGCAATGGTAACTAGATATATTGCATCCCTGGAACTTGTCTAAGTTGGGGAGGCTACAAGTATACAGAGGCATTAAAAGAATAATCTCACGAATGAATTTAAAGCTATAAATGCTATGGGTATTCGAGGCAATGGACAGAGCCTGTTTAGATTTGGGGGTTCAGGGAAGGCCTGTCAGAGGCACTAACATTCATGCTGAGTAAGATTCACAAGACCAGGAGCGGATGGGGTGGGTCTTCTAGGCAGAAGGAACAGTATGTACAAAGGCCCTGAGCCAGGAAAGAGTCTGCAGGGTTTACAGAAAAATATCAGTAACTTTTTAGCAATGGGTATGCTTCTATCTGGGCTTCCCTGGTGGCTCAGCAGTAATGAATCCGTCTGTAATGCAGGAGACACGGATTCGATCCCTGGGTGGGAAAGATCCCCTGCAGGAGGGCTTGGCAACCCATTTCAGTATTCTTGCCTAGAGAATCCCCGTGGACAGAGGAGCCTGACGGGCTACAGTCCATGGCGTCCCTGAAGAGTCGAACATGACTGAGCAACTAAACAGCAACAGCAAACGCTTTTATCTAGGTTCAGGGAGCTACTACTAGAGACCAGAAGAGAAGAGGTAGAAAGAAATGGTTCAGTTTGTATTTCTATGCTTTCTTTAATTCCAGATGCTCCACAAAACCCTTTCTAGCACCAACACTTTTCACATTCCAGGTCAACAGTAGTATTTGAGTCAGGATCTGAGTACCATGGCAGATACGGTTCCCTGGTGTAACTTGGGGCACATCCTGAAAAATGGGACTTCCTAGCACATTAAAAAAAAAATCTCCTGAAAGCTTGATCGTCACACACCTGATACATATAAGTAGAGCTTTTGCAGCAAACGTCTCAGTACATCTTGCTAATTTCAGCGGCAAAGTTGAATTTAGAATGGTGGATAAACAAATGGACCAATGAATAAATACTCATTGGTAACAACCGTGACTCAAACATCTCTGTAAATGGTCTGTTTCACACATGCCCCCTTATAATTCATCTTCTACACAGCAGCACAGTGACTTCCTAAAAAACAAATCAGATCATATTATTACTAGGCTAAAAATCTTCCCATACTTCCTACTCAGAATAATGGCTGTGCTTCTCACATGTTCTTTGAGGTCCTTCATGAGCTGCCCCCCACTTAATTCTGTGACCACCTTTCCCCTCGTTCATTCTGCGCTAGCCACACTGGCTTTCTTTCAGCTCTGCAACACACTACCATTTCTCACAACTTTTGCACAAACCATCTCCTCTACTTAGAATATTGTTTCCCCAGACCCTTCTATGGCCACTCTCAGCTCAGTGTCATAGCCTCAGAGCTTACCACCCTACATGTGCCTTGTCCTTACTCATTGCCTTTACTCTGTTTTATATCGGAGATTGAATAAGAATTCATGGAAATGGTGCCATTTTGCCAAAGTCTTATAGGATGTGTAAGAGTTTGCATGGGTGCAAGCTCCGTCTCTTCACTCATGTCCAACGCTTTGTGACCCCATAGGCTGTAGTCCACCAGCCTTCTCTGCCCATGGGATTCCCCAAGTAACAATACTAGAATGGGTTGCCATGCCCTCCTCCAGGGAATCTTCTCTACCCGCCCCCACCACCCCCGCCAGGGGTTGAACCGGAGTCTCCTGCATTACAGGTGGATTTTTTACTGCTGAGCCACCAGGAAACTGTTATGTACAAGTTTACTAGGCAGAAAATGTGGAAGAGGTACATTCTAGGTGGAGAGAAGAGCTTATCCCAAAGCAAGAGGGTGTGAATGAGCTCAGTGTTTGGGAATAGTGAGTGAGAAGGAAGGTATGGCAAGAGAATTACGTGTGTAGGAAAGAGTGAATGGCATAGTGGCTGGAAAACTAGATTGGAGCCAGACTGTGAAGGAATATATATGTCTGTATGTTAAGGAATTTTGCTTCATCCTAGTAATGGTGAGTCAGCAGTATTTTCAAACTAAGGAAGTCGCATGGTCAAATTTCAATTTTAGAACAATAAACTCTGTGACAATATAGAAGATGACTTGGAGGAGAAAAAAAATAGACACCAACTGCAGCTTTTTGTCCTGAGGTTCTAGACTTTGGGAACTTCCAGTTCATATCCTGAGTTTATTTAGTGATTCCTAGTAGATTCCCTTGCATCTTCCTAAGCTAGTTCTCTTGTCTGTAGGCAGCATCATCTCTACACCTGTTGTTCAGTTAGTTACTTTTTTTTTCTGGGTATTTCTTAAGCCATGATGATCTGTCACACATAGTATTTAGGTGTAGGGAGGAGATGCCAATGTTGTCTGATTGATTTTTAATCTTCTCAATGATGCCTTGCCATTTGCTGGCCTCTTTATTTAATGAATTTGTTTCATGGATTGGTTCCTGTGAGGCAATCATAAGTCCTATGGAAAGGATGGCCTTCATTTTCTAGACTTTTAATCTAAAGTAGGGGGGAAAGTCTGTTTAATACACACTGTGTATGGTTCTGGAAACTGAAAGATGAATGAAGACTGTCTCTAACTTCCAGGAACTCACAGCTTAGTAGGATAATTCAAATCGTGTTTTTCTTTTTTAATGACATAAAATTTTAAAGTCTACTTTTTCTAATATATTGTTTACATTTTATTTCCAGTCCTTAACTACATGCATAACCTGTGAAATTAACATTTATAAAACACTCCACCCCACAATAGCAGGATAAACATTCTTTTCAAAGTGCACCCACAACATCTACTGAGGCATATTTACTCAGGTAGTCCATATTCCAGATCATAAAACAAGTCTCAATAAAGGCAAAAGATTCAAGCTATATAAGATTTTATATCTGATCACAGAGGAATCAAACTAGAAATCAAGGAATTCCATGGTGGTCCAGTGGTTAGGATTCCATGCTTTCACTACGGAGGGCCTAGATTTGATTCCTGGTTGGGAATACCAGACCACCTGACCTGCCTCTTAGAAACCTGTATGCAGGTCAGGAAGCAACAGTTAGAACTGGACATGGAACAACAGACTGGTTCCAAACAGGAAAAGGAGTATGTCAAGGCTGTATGTTGTCACCCTGCTTATTTAACTTCTATGCAGAGTACATCATGAGAAACGCTGGGCTGGAAGAA
>SJYX01017730.1:7100-19809 GCA_006410675.1 Oreotragus oreotragus | reverse complement strand
ACCCTGTTTACTATATCTGTATACTGTTCTTTAGCTTTTTTTAAAATTTTAATTTTATTGGAGTATAATTGATTTATAATGTGTTAGTTTGTGGTCTACAGCAGAGTGATTCAGTTATACATATAATCATTATTTTTTAGATTCTTTTCTCATATAGGTTAGGATCATATTATTATATTCTTAAAAATTTATATTTAGATTGACAAATGTTAAAAATATCAACCTAAATTTGAATGAAAAATTTTAAAGAATCCAGTAGTCACATATTAAACAATAGTAAAAATGAGTTTCACATGCTAGTTGTACTTTTAAATGTCCATGAAAATAATATCTGATTAGTAATTTCATTTTAAAGTTTGTCTATAAATTGGTTAAAATTGTGGCACATTTGTCACCTTTTGGGAAACCTGGTTCTGATGAAAAAAAAAAAAAATGTAAATTGCAGCTCTTCGTGTCACCAGCAAGCCTACCAGGCTCAGTGTTGGAAATGTATAATATATAATCCAGCAGACATAGAGCAAAACTACTGGGGGACTTGGCCACATCTGGGCAGTTGTTACAGTCTGTTGAGTCTTCCTAGGATTTCCTGTGGTGATGGGCAAAGCTAGTGCACTGGTGGATATGGGATGTGCTGGGCACATGTAATGACTCATCCTTACGGTGAGCCTGCCCCAAAGGCTGGTGAACTGCTTTCTTCATCTGGCTTTATGTTCATGGCTGGCTGATAACCTCCATCTCCAAGAGCTCACAATAGGAATTGTCATGCAAATATTAAATTTCTCTAATCGAGGATGTTAAACTTGATTGGTTTAAGAGATGGTAGGAAAGTATTCTTCATGTCTTGAGCATTGAGTTTAAATGCACTTTAGAGTTATAGCACTGATTCATTTATTTTGTATACTTAGATTTTAAACATTTGAACTCAAGTAAATTTATGTACGTTGTAAACTACTTGTTAATTTGAACAAAAGGTCCTGATCATGTTTTAAAAATAGATTTCAAGTACTGAAGAAAAAGTGAGAAAATTTTTATGTATTTATTTAAAAACATCTGAACACTGAAAACAACACTAAAACCATTAATAATCCTTGTAGTTAATGTGCTTTGGAATTCACAGTAGATCTCAGTGCTCAGTCTGAAGCACTGACTTTATTGAATTATCCATGTGGTTCATACTGGTAATGGAAGGTGGGGCCACCTTACAAGATTCAGATCCAGGAAAACAAGAGCTTGGGAGATTCCCTCTGGGCTACTTGGAGAGAGTAAGACTTGGCTAGCTCAAAGTGTGGTCTATATTAGCTTGACCCTTTGAAGACCAACAAAATAATCATTGTAAACATTTCTTAATACAGTTTTTGAAAAGCTTGCATTGTTATTTAAATATGTTACCCATTATAATAGCCATTGTGGTCTTCTAAAAATAATTTGGAGTTTGGAATTCATTATATTTTTTAAAGTGTATGCATTCAGTTCAGAATAGCTCTCTGAGGATATTCTGTGCATACAAATACCAGGCTGCAGACAGGGCTTAGATTAATGGATCATGGAAGGTTATTTTATGGAGAGTTTAAGTGTGTATTATTGTTATTTCTAAATTGTATTAATAATAATATCCTACACTTGTCCAGCATTTGTATGACATTTTACTGGTCTTAGAGGGTCACTGCATACATTATCTCATTTGTTTCTCACAACAACCTTGGGAGGGAAGTGGATGGTATCAAGTGTTGACAAAGAAGTCCTTTGGTTGAGATAAAGTCCTGGTAATATTAGGAAGAAAAAGATGCTATAGAAACACAAGCATTCTTTTTATTCTGTTTTTGACCAATGTGGTAGCAAGTGTTCAGATTGACTTTGGACATTCAGTCTCCAAGGAGAGATCCTATCTCATTATTTCTTCCACCTGGTAGGAGGGGAAAAAAGAGCAAAATGTGTGAGTGCTCTCTTAGAGGAAAAACTGCAAGATTAAGGGAGTAAACTACCTTTTACTTCACATACGTTAGCACTGAACCTTTGGATTCCCCACTGAGTACTTACATAGACTCTTGTTTAAAACACGTTTCTGTACCCTTTTGTGTGCCATTCATGGTGAAACCTGGAAAATCAAGTATGTAGAGATGGTCAGAGGAAACAAACAATTTTATTCTTATAGTCAATAGTAATTCAGTCTAGACTTATGTGTTATTTATGAAATATTTTGAGCTTTTCTGTTTTACCAACAGCAGCATGGGAACTCAGAGACAATGGTATACTGATAGCTGAGCTGGAGTAGTGAACCCAGGGCTGTAGAATCCTGGAACCTGTGCAGAGAAATATTTAAATAATTTATCATAATGATTATTTCTATCAGATATAACTCCAGGATTAAATGCTAATTTTATTTGACTTACATAAAGGGGAATTATTACTGCAGTTACTTTTAAAGAGCTCCCTGGGTTTGCCAGGAGTATTTGAATTAACAGTAAATTGTGCGCCATTACTTATTAATGGGGTCCAGCTGATTTATTGGTGGTCTGTCTGGCAATTAGCCATTCTGTATAGTGTCTTCTGTTTGGCCATTACTTTTTCACTATTGAGTGCAAGCTCAGGGATGAGCACCTTGAACCAATGGGGAAGTCTGCCTGTCAACCTAATAGGGCCTTGCATCATCTTAATAGTGAGTTATGATCTGTCTTGAAGGATATTTGGACACACTTAATATCTTTTGGATGACAACCATTGGAGGCATAGATGAAAGTACATGCTGTCATTGAATCACTAAAAATCTTTACTCAGTCACCAGATAGCCATTATATTTTATGAATCTCTTTAGAATATTTCTTTTATTTAAAAAAACTTATACAGGTGTTTTTAGCTTCTGTGGCACTTGTAGAATGAAATGCTGTGAGCAAACTGTAGCACAGCAAGTTATGGCTGGCAGTATTTATTTGCAAGTGTCACTTTGGGGTGCCTAATTTGTCCTCAGGAGAAATATTTTTTGCTCAGCTTGCAAAATGTTGTAATAAAAATTGGTGATTGATGTTGATTATAAGATTAAATGGCTGGGCCACAGTGGCCAATGTCATAAATCAAAGCAGCTCAAAGTTGCGATTGGCCACTAGAGGAGGTTCTAAGTGGGAGCGTTTTTTTCCTTTCTTTAATGAATCAATATATTTCAGGTCTTTATAACATTGACTCCTGAACTTCATTGAAACTGTATTCAAAACATCATTTTACAGTGCTTTTAATAAGTTTTAATACAACCTGGTTTTGCCTATCTAAGCATGCAGGGAAGCTATGAGGCTTCCCTCATAGATCAGTTGGTGAAGAATCTGCCTGCAATGCGGGAGACCGGGGTCCGACTCCTGGGTTGGGAAGATCCCCTGGAGAAGGAAATGGCAACCCATTCCAGTATTCTTGCCTGGAGAATCCGTGGACAGAGGAGTCTGGCAGAGACTGGGTCACAAGAGTCGGACATGACTGAGTGACTAACACTTTTTTCAAGCATTCAGTAGTGGAAGAAAATACATGAAAATTCTCTTCTTAGTGGGAAGGCAGTTTAAGAATTAGTGAGGGTATATGAGCTGCTAAACCCAAGCTCATCGCCTGATTCTTTGATTGAAGAGTTTTATATTTGGTTGCCTCACATTAATTTCTCCTTCCTAACACATTCCTCAGAGGGTATGTTGTCTATAATCTGATGCCATCCTTCAGTGTCCTGGGAGCCATCCCCTGCTCTGACACAGCTCCTCGCTGGAATTGGACTCTGGAGTAGAGGAAAGAACACTGGGAAAGCTGGGGTTTTTTATTTCCAGTATGATCAGAATGTTCTGGTCACTCCCATTTCTGGCCATCATAGTGACAACCAAGTGACAACTACTTTCCAAGTCTGTTTCTCCTGTCCTTGACAATTCTGGGAGCTCCATGATAGCACCCCAATCAGTCCCCCTTTTGTTTTACTAAACCAGAAGTGGTTTCTCTTGCATGACACTAAAACTGGGCATCTGTAAACATACAGGAAACAGAGGATTTCTGATTGGGACAGAATATATATTCACTCAGTTATTCACCAAATATTTATTGAGTACCTAATATATATGTTAGGCGTTCTTCTCAACAACTTGGGAAGCAGCAGTGAATAAAGCAAAAATCTGTGCTTTCATGAAATTTGCATTCTAATGGAGGGAGATATATAAAAAGCAAGGTAAGTTAAATATATGTATCTATCATACATGTAAATATACAATATGTAGGCCATGGTGATAAGTGCTATACCGATGTACACTATTTCTCTTATTAGTTCTTTCCTTGTTAAAGTTCCTTGAATCAGGTAGGCCTGTTCAGATGTGGCTGATGATCTGGAATGACCTATACTGAGGTTCTGTCTGTCTCTTGAACTTTGCTCCAACACATTTCTGCATAGCTCTCAAAGGGATGTCAGCTGAAGTCTGAGCTGCATGTCTGTACAAAACAGAGCTGGAGAAAGGGCACTGGGGTGAGATAAGGCAGTGGTGGGAGTTGAGTGAGGGCTTTAGTCTTGAGGCTGAAATTCTTCCTTCTGGGGCTCTGCCTGGACTTAGGTGGTAGGACTGAGTCAAGAATGCAAGGCTGGGGCTTGGGCAGGTGGCCTGGAGCAAGAATACAAACTGGTTTGTGTGTGGAGGGGGAGTCTGGGTCGGAGATATGAGAAAGTATCACAGGACTGTGCGAGACAGAGCAGGGTAACAGCAAGTGGAGGGACCTAAAGAAACAGTCTGTGAGGGTAAGGGCAGGGAGTATCGCTGTGATGAAGTAGGTGGCCAGCACCTTCTTCATTTAGTAGGCAGATAGCAAGTGAGGGGACCAGAGTGGTATCTGGAATAATGACCTAAAAGAGCAGGGAGGGATGTGGTGGTGCTGCATTCAGAATTTTAGAATACAGCACATTTCTTTTCCCCATGACGTTGGGAACCTGGCAAAGCATCCAGCCCAGTGTTAGCAACAGGTTAGTGGAAAGCCATATATCAGGCCTGTCCCCTCACTAGGTGAGAGGTATCAAGGCCTAAATGACAGCAATGAAAGTCTAGAGCCCCAGCAGATCTGCAGGATGACAGAATATGAACACAGAAGATCTTGGGAGGCTAGAAGGAAAGTCTGGGTTTAATAGGGATGAGCTGAAGGTTTGGGGTTTAGAAAACCAGATGCGTGGCACAGAATGAGGGAGAGATGGCCTTCCAGCAGCATGAATCAGGAAGCAGTGTGAGTGTGCTTGCCCTCAGCTTTGGCCTGCATTTTTAGGAGAATAATAATCAGAAAGAGAAAGGTGATTGTTTTTTTTCCTACAGTTTATTGAAGACAGAACACCTAGAACAAACATTCTGGTGCTAATACTCTGAAAGAATTAGAGTGGGACTCACTCAGGAGTGAATAACTGAAAGGATGAAAAGATCAGAAACCATTGTATATGTGAAATGATTGGGGGAACTTTGGATATTTAGACTGGAAAACAGGCCCAGAGGGTATTTGAGAGCTGTTTTCAAATATTTGTCTCATGGAAATGGTTTTGGGCTTCTGTTTGCTTCTATGTGGGGGCATAGAGTTGGACATGACGGAGCAACTAACACTTTTCTGGTAAGAGGTCCACAGATTGGATGATTAGCCTCACAATGGGCTCAGTCTGGGTGGGATAGTCACATGATGCCTTTTAGCCAGATAAAGGGTGGAGGGGAGGCATCCAAGCTCTTTTCAACCCTTCTATGATTTGGCTCTGTTAATAAACAGTATACTGGACAAGTAGCACAGAACTTAAAGAATCAAACACATACATGCAATATGGAACTGTTGGTAATTTATTTTCTTCACTTTTGCTTGATGTTTATAGCTCTGTTTAATATAACCCTGGTCTAAAAACCTTAGCCTCAAAGTTACAGACACTTCTTGAATCTACTTTTGGTGCAGATGTCCTTTGTGGCTTTTTTTTTTTTTTTTTAAATACCAGTTTGGCTCCAAAATTTCTTTGTTGAGCTTCCGTGTCGTCGCACGTATGACTATCTTAGTGAATTATTTCATTCACTGAATTTCCATATAGCCTGCTACTGAAGTCATCATCTCACAGTTCTACTCTAGTTCCCGTTAGACTTTTCCTTCTGCTTCAACAGAAGCCAGAATAAAGGGCGATACAGTAGTGGTGGCTCCCGGGTCCCTGTCTTTGCCAATCAGTAGTACACTGTTGAAAGTTCCTGTTCGTGACTGAGAACATCTCCTGCCTTCCATCTTGCTGGGTGCTCCTGGAAATTTGCAGCTGGCTGAAGTTCATTGGTTAAACATATTCATTAACCACTTCACTGAAGCTCAAACTCATAAACTTGGTTCAGAACACAAACAGCTTTCTTTTGCCGGGGTAGCATCTCTTTCCAGTAACAAAGCTTAGTAATCAGGGTTTATTTCCAAATTATTTCAGAAGGAATGTGGCGGGGGAGGTGGGAGGGGGGTTCATGTTTGGGAGTTCGTGTAAAAAAATAAATAAATACAAAAAAAAAAACAAACAAAAAAAGAAGAAGGAATGTAAAAGGTTATTTGGGCAAAACCATGAAAATATTTCACCCCCAATATATTATTTCTCCTGGATTATATTCTTGACTTTTTATCAGGAGCCCCCGGGGACTGAACCCAAAGCAATAAACAGTGGGCTGATTTTCTAGAATCTAGAAGTGTTATGAAAGAGAAGGTTTCAGGAGGGAGGGTTCTATTGTCCTTCAAATAGCACTTTGGGGTTGGTGTTTACCCATGTTTAGATATTATTTAGAGTCCCAGCTATTAATAAAGTAAAGCCCCTACTCCCCATAGTTCCTGAACCAAATAAGAGAAAGCCACTAGGAAACCTCAATGGGCCTGTGGCTCTGCAGAAATAGAAGTGTGTCAGTTGAGAAAATGTAAGGAGCAAAGCCTTTTCTTTTTTTAGAACTGAACCGCTAGTCGATCTGGCAACAGCGTATTCCAGCTAGAAATAAACACATTTATCTTTTATCGCTGAGAACAAGAAAGAAATCCCAGACCACTGGAAACAGCTTTTCTCCCACCACAGGAGCTCGCCATGTAGGTTAATCTGCCTGGCATTTCTGAGAACCAGTTTTGTGTAAGAGCTGTACTGGGCAAGGTGGGGCTGGGAAGTTGAGTCAAGCCAGTTTAGTCCTGAAAGAGTTCTCTTCACCCATGACTTTTGCATTGTGTGGCTCTTCCAGAACCTGGAGACAGTGAGAGGGAGGTCTTGGTATCAGTTCAGCAGACTTCCTTTAAGCTCTGCATAAAGAGTAGGTCAGGGTCCCTGGCGGCCTTGGTCTTCAGGGAATGGGACTGTTGGAGTCATCACAGCACTGGCCTGACAGCAAACTGAAGCCGGCTTTCACTCCGTCTTGCACATCTTTTCTTTCAGCCCACTAATTGTTCTCTGTGCTTCTACACTGTTCTGACAAGACGGNCTTTAAGCTCTGCATAAAGAGTAGGTCAGGGTCCCTGGCGGCCTTGGTCTTCAGGGAATGGGACTGTTGGAGTCATCACAGCACTGGCCTGACAGCAAACTGAAGCCGGCTTTCACTCCGTCTTGCACATCTTTTCTTTCAGCCCACTAATTGTTCTCTGTGCTTCTACACTGTTCTGACAAGACGGCAAGTGGAAAATGTGCAAAGTAATTAAAATAAGTGTGTGGTTTCAGTTATAATCTATTGCCCTCAGCTGAATGCCATTTGAGGGGAACCCAGAGAAGGGCTGCATTCAGGCCTGGAGGACAAATAGTTTCTTGGTTGGTTTGTCTTTTATAACAAAAATTCAACTCAGGGAAATGACTGAAGAAAAGAGAAACTTAGGGCTTTCCTTGGCAGTTCTTTCTCAGAAATAGGGATTCTGTGTTGTTGTTTATGATCAAATTTTCTAGGGTATTATCCATACATATAAACTGATTAGGAAGACTATTGATATAAATCAATTTATACACGGTTTGTGTACAAGGTACGTTTGCCTCTTGTTGAAATAAAATAGCATTGGAATGTTGGGCTTGTAAACATCAGACTATACATTTCTGAAATGATTTTCCTCAAACTAAATCTTTGGGAAATCAAATATTTGCCTATTTGGAAAGCCTGAAAAATATTTTGTTACAAATAGTTTACACTATTATTATTGTAGATGTAACAGTGCTCATCAAAAATATTTTAGAAAACAGAGACAACTGTGAAGAAAAGAGAAAATATTTTACATTTTCATTAGGTTGAACTAACCTCTGAATATTTTCTTGTCTTTTTTCTTTTTTTAAATTAATGTGTAATGTGTGTCTGTGTGTTTACATGATTAGATTTATACTCTGCAGTGTTTTATATCATGATTTTTCTCACTTTCATTTCACTGAAGCTTGTAGAAATGTTTATTTTTAATGACTGCATATGATTTGATTTTGTATTTGGGCCATAACTTATCCAGCCTACATACAGACGTTTGGGTTTTCTCACATTTTTGGTGCACAGGACATTCGACTGCAACATTATTGATTTCCCTTAGGTAGGTTCCTTGAAGTTCTTTTTCAAGGACAACAAGGTATGATGCCATCTTTTAGGTTACTCTGGTATAAACAGACACATGTGGAACAGTTGAATTGAAGCAGATCTCATTTTTAGAGAAAGGGTATTATTTCTGGATGGCTTTCCTTCTCTCTTTTCTGATTGGGTTCTCATGGTGCTAGAATTCCTTGAACTTTAGAAGTAGGAAGACCAAGGTTCAAATTCTAACTCTGTGACTTTTTAGCTACTTGATGTAACTAATAAATTACTTGATGTAACTACCTTGTCTAGTGCCCTCATCCATAAAATAGGATTAGTAGTAGGTTTCTAGTGAGGGTTAAGTGCCTGTCTCTTATGCTTGTTCCATTTTCAAGGAGTATTCAGAGCTAAAGATGTGTAATCAGTTGGATGATGAAGGTAACAAATGTTCTTACTGAGTCATATGTAGCTTGAGATATCAGTTTCACACCATTTAAAATTTATTCTAATATGAAGATCCACAATAGATAGGGATCAAAATAATATATTATTTAGTTATATGGAAAAAAGAATTAAATAATTAGAAAAATAAACTTACTAGTAAACACACCAATTTACTACATATTTCTTTCAGTGGGTAGTTGAGTCTCTGGAAATGATGAGACACAAAATTGTGTGAAGAACAATCAGAATCCTTCCCTTTGGGCTGTTTGGGTCATTGTTATGACAAGGCACACTTTCGTGAATTATATTACAAAATCATAAAACTGACGGTAATATAGCACAATAAAGAAAGTGGTATGAATGATCTCATTCATTGAGATCTGAATGAACTCATTTTTTCATAATAAATACTTGATATTTTGGAGGTTAGAAGTCATAACTGATAACTTGAGGATTGAGAAAATATTACAAATCTACTGAAAATGCATAAAGAATAATTAAAATGTACAATATTGCAAATATTCTTTCCTGGTGATTCCAATCTACTCTAGCCTAAGTAATGAAACACTTTTTTTTTCTTTTCCTAATTAAGCTTCATAAATTAACTGTACTGACAAGAGACAAAGCCTTTTAAAAGGAAAAAAAAGCTTAGTAGTTAGAGATTGTATACGTGTGGTATTTTTACCCATGAGAAAGAGACTTAACCATGGGCAAGAAGAAAAATACCAGCATCAGCCCTTTAACTCCCATCTGTAACTTTCTTAATCACTTAAAGGTGTGGTATTTTTAAAAAGATAGTTTAAAGTTTGAATTAAATGTGATAAATACTGAGTTCCTCTGAGCAGAAGTTGTTTGAAAATATATAAGGATTAGCACACTTTTATCTGAAAATAGGTTTTATCCTTAAATATATTAAACTGTATGATGAACATTTCCTCTGAAAGTTATCACTGGATCCGTGAATGTCCAACCAGGAATCAGAAACCACATCATAATTTGAGCAGGGGCTTTCTGGATAGTTCAAATGATGAAGAATCTGACTGCAACCCAGGAGACCTGGGTTCAATCCCTGGGTTGGGAGGGTCCCCTGGAGGAGGGTGTGGCAACCCACTGCAGTATTCTTACCTGGAGTGTCTCATGGACAGAGGATCCTGACAGGCTACATACAGTCCATGGGGTTGCAAAGAGTGAGACGTGACTGAGTGATTAACACTTTCTTTCACTTTCAATTTGAGCTGGACAAATTGAATATAATTATTAACTGTAACAGAGGTTTTGAGTCACTGGGAATTGGCTAGTAAGAAGTAAATAAAACTGAAGAATATGGGAATAGCTGATCTAAGAAATAATCACCACATCTAGGACTAAGATAGAACATTCGAGGAAGGCCTCGCTTCACTCCAGGGCTGAGATATAGACCTCATTGGAGAGGGCATGGCCGTGGCTGAGTATTTGCTAAGAAGTCACTGAGGTGCTGTGCTGGCAGACCTTGCCTGAAATCTGCCCTCTCAGATGCAGGGGAGGTATCCACAGAAAGATGCCTTGCCTTGGAACTTGCCTCAAGGCCACCCAAGGGGAGGCTGGGGGAAGCCATTTGTGGGAAGATGCCTTGCTGGTGGTACTCCACCATGAAGCTGCCTGAAGGGGTGCTGGGGAAGCTGCTGGCCACAGGGGACTGCTGGACGCTGTGGGCTGCAAGAGCCGATGCTGGAGATGCCGCTTGTGATGCAGGAGCAGGTGCTGTGAGGCTATGTGATTGGAGGACTCTCACAAGAGGAGCTCGTCAGAACCAGAGATGGAACTGCTCCTCCTCCAGTGTACTTCCAGCACCATCAATTAACGAAGGCTGTCATGCCAGCCGACAAAGGAGAAATACTTACAGTCTCGGTACCAGAGGAGTCATTCAAGTGTGAATCTGGAACCCAGGAGCAATACATTGATAATGACTACAGTCCAGCCCTTTGGCTAACTCAGCTTCCGTATACCCTCTTCTACACATATGAACTTGTGTACAACAGTGAAACAACTCTTCCTAACGAGATACAGCTATCTTTTTACAGGTAAAAATGTTCTCCTCTTCTTCCCCAAATGAGACACACACAATGATACATTGTAATTGTATCCATCACTGGCTAATATTAATTACTTGTAAAATTCTGTCAAGACCCATTGAGTACTTTGTTACTGACAAGCAAAATCATAAAGTTAACTTCCAAAAACATATATTTGAGATAAAGATGAGAAAGAAGTTGAAGAAAGTTGTTAGCATCTACAAATAAACACACACATAGAGCAGGCAAGGAGGAAACATGTAAAGCTACTGCCGACCTTGATGTTTCTCTAATTGGTAATGAGACCGTAATTGATTCTGACGACATTCTTTTCCCATTGTCCTTATATTTCGTCTCCTTTCCCGTTGGAACCTCAGCTGGTTGGGATTCTTTATCTGTTGGGATAACCCACACCTTCCTCAAGGGTCTGAGTCCTCAGTTGTCCTGCATTTTGTTTTTTCTATAGTTTTCCATTAACCTTTACTGTTGTGCTTGGAAGTGCCCAACACTTTTGGGGTGAGAGACACCCCCAAGATTCTCCCATTTTCCAGAATAGTTCTCCTTGCACTCATTTGAAACAGCATCCTAATTTCTCCTTGGTAACTTCCCCTTTTCTTGTCAAAATAGTTATCTTTTTGTTTTTTATTTTTTCTGTTTGTTGGTTAGGTTGCATTGGCCTAAAATGGCCCAATCTCATCCTCCAATTCGGTGGAACCATTGGAAAGTTACAAGCTCATCTTCCAATTCAGTGGAAACGTTGTGCCTCCTGATTGGAGTATCACCCCACTGGGAACTAAGACCTCCAAACTAGCAAAGCTTGAGTCTCCCAGAACAGGAACCAACAATTCTGGGAATGATTTTTTAGGTAACTCTAAGCAGAACCACTCCCATGTCTACTTCTTGACTCCTGAATCTATTAATTTTGGCTATTGAGAAGATGAGTGAGTGAGTGAAGTGAGTGAAGTCGCTCAGTTGTGTCCGACTCTTTGCGACCCCATGGACTGTAGCCTACCAGGCTCCTCCCCCCATGGGATTCTCTAGGCAAGAATACTGGAGTGGGTTGCCATTTCCTTCTCCAGGGGATCTTCCCAACCCAGGGATCGAACCCGGGTCTCCAGCATTCCAGGCAGATGCTTTAACCTCTGAGCCACCAGGGAAGCCCCGTATAATTACCTGTGATTCAAAGCATATACCACATCCTGTAAGACAGAGCTCTCTTTCAGGGTTCAGGGTCCTAACTGGTGTCATAACTGAACCTTCTGTAAGTTATTCCGCCTTGAGCTAGTTTATTTCATGGGTCTGAACCCACTGCTACACTTCCTTCTCTGTGAAATGATTTCATTGGTCAGAAGCAATGCTACAGAGAATATCGTGATGATGGATAAAGTGTTCTATGAATCTATGGATGGTGATGTTTAACTACTTTTTCAGCAAGGAAGGCAAATCCATATCCACAATATATATTTATTGCAGTAAGGATAAATCTGTGACCCAGTCACATTGGAGAGTCCAGTGCGATCAACTTGCCCCCTGGTGGTGTTCTGTCAAATGGTGCGATATCTGGGGACTGCTGGTTTCAACTATTGACAGATTAGTCACACTTTGCAGGTCATTTTTAGGGAAAGTCCATGTCTTTGAGCTCTTGCATACCAACCTAGATAGCATATTAAAAAGCAGAGACATTACTTTGCCAACAAAGGTCCATCTAGTCAAGGCTATGGTTTTTCC
>SJYX01017729.1:0-19682 GCA_006410675.1 Oreotragus oreotragus | reverse complement strand
CCCCTCACAGCCTCCCCTGCTTAGAGCCAAAAATGTCTTCCGCCCAGCCCACCCGAAGGCCCACCCGCCCCTTCGCCAAGCCCTCCCTGCTGGGCAGCTGCGCCCCCCTGCCCAGGCACCTGCAACCATGGGACCCCCTGGGGTCCCGAGCTTACAGCCCCGACCCAGGTTTGTGAGCACCTCTCCGCTTCTCCACAGCCCCTACCCCCATGTACTGGCTTGGAAGCCAGGGATGGGTCCAGGGGCCATCCCACCCTCTGCACCCAGCGCAGCGCTGGGCACGGAGCTACCGCCACTCTGCACTCAGCCAGGGTCAACAAGGATGGCCCCAAGTCCCCGAGATCTGGGTCCACTTTCCTCCCTTTTCACTCAGCGACCTCCCCCTCCCAGCGCGAGAGAGGGTCTGGGCGTCCTCGGTGGCCCCCATGAAGATGACCCACGTGGGGTCTGGACTAGTTACCGCCAGTGGCCTGGGCAAGGCAACCTTGGAAGGGCTGCAGGGGGCAGAACAGACCAGCCATCCAAACAGGCAACCGAGAGCCTTCTCCCGAGGGCAACAAAGTGAATCCAGGAATTCCTAGAAAGAAACATTCGGCCTGCAACCAGGCCGATCTCGCTGTTGAGAAGAATGAAACTTCCCAGCGGCTCATTCCCGAGAGCCGCTTCACTTAAGGCCTCACCTTGAAGGTTTTATCCATAGACGTCGACAGAAGCATGTGGCTCCTGGCAGACACTGGACACCACTGGACGCTGTTGACGGGTCCCTGGTGGCCCCACAGGTGGAAGAGCACCTTCTTGGGAATCTTGGTTTCCTTATACTGACTGTCCAGATACGGCTGGATAAACTCAGACGCTTCAGGGGCCACACAGAGTGGGGCCGGGACACGGCCGGCGTGGGGACCCTGGGCTTCCGTGTCCTTCCCGCTGTCTGTTTCTGTGCTTAGCGCCTGCAGTGGCCTTAGTCTCTTCGGGGTATAAGGTACCACACAGTCCTCACGCCGCTTCCTCTGCAGGGAGCTGCCGCCTTTCCCTGGGCCTTCAGGCCCCATTCGGGCATTGAGAGACAGCTCGGGGGAGCCGGAAGGTTCCCAGCAGACTCTCACCTGCTTCGAACAGGCCGCTGCCAGGGGCACGTGGCCCGCAGGGGCCTGGCGGATCCACAGGGAGGGGCGAGCCGGTGGGCTGGCGGGGAGGGCAGCCTCAGGCTCCGGCCTGGGCCATCGCAGTCTCTGGCTGGGGCAGGACCCCGGGTCGTGGCTCCAGAGCCGAGCCAGCGGGAGACGACACGCAGCAGGGTCATCATGAGAGCCGCGCTCCGGGGACAGCACCCGCCCGCCTGTCGCATCCAGGACCCTAGATCCAAAATCCTGCCCCAGAGGTCTGAGCGCAGCCGAAGTTTCTTCCTTCTGGCCAGCAGGATGGAAGCCGCCCGCAGGATCGGTCTCGGCCTCTGAGTCCGAATCCTCGTAGGCCACCAGCGAAGCCATTGAAGACAGTCCCACGTGTCCTTCAAGTTCCCTAAGGACAAGCAAAGCCAAGTATCAGGAGATGCGCGCGTCAGAACGCTTCCTACCACACGCAGCTAAAAGCAAGTGTGCCACGCAACAAACCCATCACTGAAACAGCCACGAGAGTGATGCTGCTGCTGCTAAGTCGCTTCAGTCGTGTCCGGCTCTGTGCGACCCCGAAGATGGCAGCCCACCAGGCTCCCCCGTCCCTGGGATTCTCCAGGCAAGAGTGCTGGAGTGGGGCGCCATCGCCTTCTCAATGGCAAGAGGGAGGGACATAGGTACACCCCCGGCTGATTCGTGCTGCTCTTTGGCAAAAGTCAACACAACGTTGCAGAGCAATTATCCTTCAGTTAAAAATAAATAAATTTAATGAATTTTTTTTTTTAAATGAGACCTTGCGACTTCCCTGGTGGTCCAGTGGTTAAGAATCTGCCTTCCAATGAGGGGACATGGGTTTGATCCCTGGTCGGGGAACTAAGATTCCAAATGCCACGGGGCAACGAAGCCCACTTGCTGCAAATAGAGAGAGACCTGCCCCACAACTAGAGAAGTATGCACTCTGCAACAAAGACCGAGGTGCCACAGTCAAGACCCAGCACAGCCAAAAAAAAACCAAATGAGACCTCATCTATGCACCTGAGAGGTCGGGTATGTTCGGGCATGTCGCGACAAAAAGCCCCAGAAAAAGGATAGTAGAAGGCCACCGTCCAAACAGGAACCGGAAGCGGGTCAAACTTCCGGAAACCAACCCCATGGCCTGGCCCAATCAAGTGCCGACACGGAGCCCTTGGACGCCAATCAGCCCACGCTCCCTACCTCATGTGGGAGGGCCTGGCTTAAACGCCAGCCCTGACTATAAAACCCCGTCGCCGCCCCCATACCTCGCAGACTCCCTTTGTTCCCTTGCCCGCTTGTCTCCGGGAGTTCTGCCCGAGAGCGACCGCCCAATAAAGGTTTCCATCGATGGTCCTTAGAGGTGGCTTTTTCTTCCCGCGGCGTTTCTTACAGCACCGAGTATAATTAGTTAGAAGATACAATTTTTTTTAAATGAAGACTATGGAATATCTGGGAATAAATCTAACAACAACAATAACAAAAATAGCAAGACCTACACAAAGAAAACTAAATTTACTGGAAGACATAAAGGAGGACTTGACTCAATGGACACAGGATGCCCGAACAGAAAGACTCATGGCTTTAAGGAGGCCTTTTGAAAGGTCCATTCGGGGAGGATCTACTACAAATTTAAACAGTTTTTACTGCAACAACCCCACGTTAGAACTCTATCCTACAGAAACACTAGCACATGTTTGCAGAAATCGGTATACAGAGGGGCTGCAGTGCGGTTTATAAGTAACAAACGAGACGAGCAAGCACTCATCAACGTGAACGAAGTTAATTCTGAACACGCTGGACAGTAAGACGACCAGGACCCGCCACGTGGCAAAACGCTCCAGGCCTTCCTTCTATTCTCTCTGCCTAGAATGCCCTCCCCAGACATCCCATCTCAACTACAAGCCAGTGTAGACAGACAGACCTACAGCACAGGGCCGAAGTACTTGAGGCATCGGCGCCCCCATTTCCAGGGTGCGATCCAAATCCGCCTGTTTCACTCCAAACACACGGAACCACACAACAGTCTATTTCCCCTTTCTTAAAAACTCTTCCTGTAATTCTGAACCATCACACACGATCAACTGAAGCCAAGGAATTTCTACAAAGAAGCACCTCCTGGAATTCAACGCTGGGCAGTTAGTTAACACGAAGCCAAATCAACAAGAAAACAAGGGTGCTGCGCACGTCCAAGACAGCAGAGGGCGCGGTGGAGCCGCGCCCAAAGCTCCGGCAGCAGGCAACTTCCGAGAAAGCCCGAGTGTCCTACCTTAACAGACCATCCTGAGCTTCTCTTCCCACATGTGGGGTCAGGTTAGACCCATTCCAGACAGCCTGTCTATCACTCACGTCCTCCCCTGAACGTGGGTTTCACGTCCCCTGGAATCAACCAGCCCCACCTTTCCCGTGGGCTTCCCTGGTGGCTCAGAGGTTAAAGCGTCTGCCTGCAAGGTGGGAGACCCGGGTTCAATCCCTGGGTCGGGAAGATCCCCTGGAGAAGGAAATGGCACCCCACTCCAGTATTCTTGCCTGGAGAATCCCATGGACGGAGGAGCCTGATAGGTTACAGTCCACGGGGTCACAGAGTCGGACACGACTGTGCGACTTCACTTTCACTTTCACCGTAACGGGTACCGTTTGCCTGAAAGGCTCCACTGCCAAACAAGTTACATCATCATCCAAAAATGGTTCTGTGGTCTGCCTCCTCCGATAATCCAACTTCATCTGCAGCCCAAGCCAAGCAGGGAACCCCCCCAAACACAGCGTCACTGTCTAAATAAAACTCCAAACTGAGCCAGCCCATCTCAAATGGAGCTAATACAACAGACTAATTATAAACTAATGGGACAGTTGCACTGCGAAGGATATGGCATTTCCTTAATGACTCAGTCCGGTCCTAAAACCTAATCAGACAGCTCATCTGTCTCAATTCCTATGCACAGCCCAACTCATCACAGTATCCCATGCCATCCCGCCAAATGGAACCCAGCAGGTTCCCACCACAAAGGCATCTGTTCTCAGCCTTTAGGATGGACTCCTACCCACCCAGCTGTCCAGTCAACGGAGAGGCAGGTGGCCAGAACTAAAGAGGTCTGCGGGAAAAGATGAGAGAGTAGAGGCCGTGAGGCCCACTTCCTATGAGGCCCAATTCCTACTAGGCAAGGCAGCAAGGACTGAATGAATGCAGGCAAGTGGATGTTAGGGCTTCCTATTTGCTTCATGTACATTTCATTCCATCCTTCAACAAATACCAACGGCACAGGCGCTACTAGCCAAGCCCCAGCTCACCATGCTCAGATGCCAGTGCAGACAGACAGACCAGAACCAAGTGAAACAGAGCGTGTCCGGAGGTGAGAAATCCCAAGGAGAAAGGCAGGATAGAAAAGAAAAGGAGGCGTGATGGTGGGCTTGGGATTGCAGTTTCACTGCAACTGGGAGGCCGGGGCAGGCCGCAGGCATAAAACGATCATCTTAAGGCAAGGAAGCAGAGGTGATAAATAAACACCGAAGATGGAACCAACAAAACTGATCAAAATGGGGTGGGAGAGAGGGCAAGGACGAGTCAAGGAAAAGAGGCGAAAACGGAGAACAAAATAAACTCGAGAGAAAACTGCTTGCTGCCTTGTATGTGTCTAAGGCAAAGGAGGGGGAAAGGAAGGCTTTTTGTTTTGTTTATGGAAATGAAGGAGCCATTAAACCAAGAAGAACAGCCAAAAGAAAAAGTCGGGTCTCTGGAAAAATAAGGCTACAAAAGCGGGGAGAGTGCCATGGACAGTCGTCAACATGTCAGTTGCACCAGAACATAGGACTTTCTGTGTTTTGTTCACTGTTTAAATCACCAGCATCTAGAAATATTTGTGAAGTACAACCCAGTTGGTGGGGGGGCACAGAGAAGATAAAAGGAACAGGATGTTGTCATTCAACAAATACTTCCTGACTACCTACTCTATGCCAAGTCTTATGTTAGGTCTTATGGACTGAAATGAAACACAAAACACAGATCCTGCGCCGGGGGCTAAGACAGATGAAGGCCACTAACAAGATACGACCAGGGATGGGTTTTGAAGAATGAATAGGAGTTAGCCGGGCTGTCCAGAGCGAGAGGTGAGGATCGTCAGGAGGGAGCAGTGAGGACCGTCCAGGGCACTGCGCGCTCGGAAGGAACCAGAGATACAGGGAGACAGATACACACGAAGGGGCGGGCAGCGCTCGGGCCGCCGTCAGATCGCAGTCCCCTCCCGCCCCCGGCCCGCCGCTCACCACACGCACCGGAAGCTCTCGGTCCTCCGGAGGGTCGTCCGGCCTGCGCCCTGAAACCCAGTAGCGTTCCGCCGGTGCTGGAACCGCCAGCCAATCAGCGGCGGCCTCCGCGCAAACAGCCAATGAGGGCGCAGCCTAGCCGGAAGTTGTTCCAGCCGGAAGGCGTTTCCACGGACGCCTAGGAGGCCACCCGTGGCTGAGCCGGCAACGCTGACGGGCCCGGCTGGGCCGGTAAGTGAGGGGGTGAAAGGAGCGGAGGGAGGCCGGGGCGGAGCCCAGAGATCTGGCTCTCCAGGAGCCGCTTGCACGCCAAGCCCTGAGGTATTCTCCTCAGAGCCCGGCTCTGTGCTCGCCGGCTTCTGGCCACTCGCCCCGTTTTCCCTCGGTGCCGCCGACCCTGCCCTGTCTTGCACTCGCGGCGGCACCGGACCTTCATCGTCTCCCTCGTGCTTCGTTTCCCTAAAGGACGAGGCCCCCACTTTTAAGTGTCGGTCGTGTGACAAGGGCTTTGCCTCTAGTATCGCACCTAGTCGCCTCGGTGAAGTTGTGTGTCCGACCCTTTGTGACCCCCACGGACTGTAGCCCACCAGGCTCCTCTGTCCATGGAATTCTCCAGGCAAGGATACTGAAGTGGGTTGCCCTGCCCGCCTCCAACGGTGCAGTTAGGTCCCTGCCCTGTCTTGCACTCACGGCGGCACCGGACCTTCATCGTCTCCCTCGTGCTTCGTTTCCCTAAAGGACGAGGCCCCCACTTTTAAGTGTCGGTCGTGTGACAAGGGCTTTGCCTCTAGTATCGCACCTAGTCGCCTCGGTGAAGTTGTGTGTCCGACCCTTTGTGACCCCCACGGACTGTAGCCCACCAGGCTCCTCTGTCCATGGAATTCTCCAGGCAAGGATACTGAAGTGGGTTGCCCTGCCCGCCTCCAACGGTGCAGTTAGGAGGCTGCTCCACTGATACCGAGAACAGGGGAACAGAAACAGGGCGAGGAGGTTATGGGAAGGCCAGCCTGGGATGTAGGGTGGCTGATGCAATGACCAGCTAACAGCTTGGTTCTCAAGAGAGTTTCCCTGGTCTCCACCCGCATCCCCCGCCCTCCAAGAGGTTGGTCGTGAGGTTGGAGTGTTTCTGAGAAGCTGGGTCGTTTATAAGAAACTCCTACATGCAAGTGGTAGAGGGTGGGGCAAAAAGGAAACCAAAAAGGGAGAGAGAAAAGAGTCTTTTTGGAAAAGGAAACTGAAAGAAAGAGGGCAAGACTATTTAAGAGCTGGAGCTGCACTGGGCAGTCTCAGCTCCTGGGCGTGACCAGTGGCTACCTGCAGTGACTCCTGCCACCTGGTACGTATTGCCGTCTTTTGCTAGGCTTAGAGTTTATTGAGTATTGTTACCAGCTCTTTCCCAGAGTGTTGGAAACCCTGGCTTCGGGGATGGGGAGTAGTCTTAGGACCACGGAGTTGTGCATTTCATTGCATCTATTGACCCGAAGCCCTGGTGACTCGCAACGTCTGTAAGGAATAGAGATCCTGGATGAGCCACTGCCTGTTGGGAGTCATAGCTTGACTTTCAGCACTTTGATGTTGGCTGTCCTGTTCCAGTGTTCTTGCCTGGAGAATCCCAGGGACGGGGGAGCCTGGTGGGCTGCCATCTATGGGGTTGCACAGAGTCGGACGCGATTGAAGTGACTCAGCAGCAGCACTCCTGTTTCTCACTGATGAGGTCCATCTCCATCCACCGTATCTCACCTTGAACTCCTAAGTAGATTATGCCTGGGTTAATGTAGATAAATGTCCTCTTTGCCTTTTAAGATAATGTTAGTCTGTCTTATCACTTAGAGGGGAAAGTAAGCTTTCCTCTCAGTATTTAAGACAGGGGAGTTCCACCTGTTCCAAGGTTTGAAGCATTAAAGGACTCATTGCTGGAAAGAAATCATTTTCTTGTCCTCTGGAAACTTGACAGTCCAAGGCCATTGTCATCCACACTCAGGTGCCAGGGTGTGGTGGGTGATAACCCACCTTGGTAATATTCCAGGCACCCAGAAGGCCCCCGCTCTTCTCAGCTGCTCCAGGGCTGGCTGTCGTGCAGGATGCCACCCTCCCCACAAACTGCAGAATCGGTGTATTCTGATCTAATCTGTGAGATGACGTCACAGTGGCCCAAGGGATTGTCGTGTAGTTCTGTAATTCTTCTCTCCATTCCTCATCCCAAAACTGTCCCCGGTCTCTTTGGGGCCTCTTGTGCTCCTGGGGAACAGTGGAACCTTTCGGAATGAGCTCAAGGTTCAACTTCCATAAAAAGAGGGAGGAAGAGTTTGTTTATACAGTCCTTTTCGTTTTCCCCTGACCTGTCCTACTCTGCTGTGGAGTAGGCAGTTCTGCTCTGCTCACTCCCAGCCCTTTTCCTAGAGGAGGTCATAGATTACCTCACAGACGATAGCTTCGTCCCTTTGCTTTAGATTGTAGTATTTGTGAAATAGATGAGGCACTTTCCCTTAACAAAGACTCAGAGCCCTGTTTGCAGTTTGCATGATAAACACTGAGGACAATGGTCCTTAGCCTTTGGGCGCTTGGGCCCCTTTGAGAAAGTAGCAAAACCTGGCTTCGAACCACATGTCTGTGTGTAGGCAGACTGTTCACTTCGTTTCAGAGGTTCTGAACTCTGGGTTAAAAACCTCTGAAGTTAAATGCTAAAAGTGATTTAACAAATAAATGACGGAGAAAGTTGACTAGAAGGGAAGGAAAACCAAGAATATATGCTCATAAGCGGGCTAAATGGATGGATGCCGGAAATGAGGGCAATGGTAGTTCCATTCTCTTTGTCTCGGATCAGTCCTGAAGTTCTGTACTCGTTCAGGAAGTTGCATCAGATAACACACACACACGACTTACAGTGTGGCTGATCCCCATGCAGTGAGTGTATGCCTCGTGATCCTGGCAGCAGGGAGAATACACCTGCTGTTTCCTCAGTCTGGTTTCTTACTTAAATGGGATTCTGATGTTTAAAGGTACATCTTTTTTCCCCACAACAGGGATCCTAAATTCAGGCTCAGTTCATCTAACTGACGCTCTGCAGTTGTCTGCTCCATGGCAGGGGGAGATTGGCCGTCCAAGGCTCACTGAGTCATTCTACCTGGCACTTTCCCTAGGAGTTTAGTAGGGTAATTTTAATCTATACTTGATTTTGGTCCTGCTCACTTGTGTCCTTTCATGCACAACACCACATGTTTGGAAGGACAGGGGGAAACCAAAGGGAATTCTAAAAAGAATGACCAGGATAGTGGGCAGATGTTCACAATGATTGAGGAAGCCAGACGTGGGGTAAAACTAAGGCTCTGTGCATGGTCGGGATATGTTAAGAGGCCTTCTGAAGTGCAGACTGGGGAAATCTAACTTAAACTGGAATAAGTGCTTGCAGAGATACTACAAGAGGATATAAACCAGAGGGGGTAAAGGTGAACTAGTTGATTTATGAGTTTATTCAGTAAGCTGCACTCATAAATCATCAGTTTGCTTGATAAGCTACTCTGTACCAGGCCCTAGAAGCACATGAAAGAGAAAAACCCAGTGCTTGCATTCTCTGTGGGGTGGATTTTCATAAATTACCACATGCAGTGTGAGTGCTCCAGTAACCTCACTAACGAGTCTCGGGGATCGCCAAAGACAGAGCCGCCAACTTGCCCCCGCAGGCACAGGGGCCAGGAAAGGCTGCAAAGAGGAGCCAAGGTTTGAATTAGTGAGACAGCGGGCAGAGGCGGGCGGGAAGCACGCCAGGCAGGGGGAGCAGTAAAATTTGAGAGAGCACGACGCGGTCGAGGGGGCTTTGGCACCAGATCCTGGCTCAGCTGCTCTGGCATGGAGCCTCAGAGGGTGGTTCTCACTTGCCTGAGCCATCTGCCTCTGGTCGCTAATGCAGAGCAGATTCTGTGCCACCCAGATTTGCAGCCTGGGAGAATTGGGGATCCTGTGTAAAGCATCTGGATGTGATGTTTGATCATTTGTGCCTTGAAGTCACTTTGATTGCTCTTTGATATGGGCCTGAGAGTTTCTCCTCTCCAGCGCTTGTCAGAAGGTTCTTCCACATTTCTTTCTTACAGGCCTCCCTTTCCGGGAATTGAGGCAATTCCCGGAAAGGAAAGGAAAGGAAAGAAACTGGCTGCTCTCCCACCCTGGTTTCAATATTATGGTTTCATTGGCTTTAAAGATTGGTTTAAATATTACATATTTTTAAACAGATACTTAACAAATGGATGAGTAAAAATTAATTATTCCCTCAAATTCCTGTGTTTTGTTCATAGAGCTCCTAGAAAGAAATTTCTAGTGAGTAAAGAAACAAAATCATCCTTCATTAAACCTTTACTCTGCGGCTGATGCTGTGATAGGCTGTTTACTTACCCATATTATCCCACTTAATCCGTGACCAGCCCTGCAAGTCGCTGTCATTATTGTTATTCCCGTTTCACAGTTGAGAGACTGAGGCTCATGACGGTTAAGTACATAGGATAATGTTAGAGAGTGTAGGCTCTAGGGTCAAACTGCCTGAGTTTGTGTCCCATCTCAACTACCTACTTACTGTGTTGTCTTGAGCAGGTGTTTTAGCCTCTCGGTTTGCTTGTCTACACAACAGAGACAACAAATCTGTCCCATAGGATTGTTGTAGGCATCAGTGGATTGATATGTATCAGTGTTATATAAGGTGCTTGCAAGGGCCTCCCTTGTGGCTCAGCTGGTAAAGAATCCGCCTGCAATCCAGGAGACCTGGGTTCGATCCCTGGGTTGGGAAGATCCCCTGGAGAAGGGAAAGGCTACCCACTGCAGTATTAAGGCCACCTACCGCAGTATTGTGGCTTGGAGAATTCCATGGACTGTATAGTCCATGGTGTCACAGAAAGAGTTGGACAAGACTGAGTGACTTTCAACTTCACTTCTCACTAGAAGAACACCAGACACAGGACTTCAGTTCTGGAAGTTAGCTGCTCTGGCATAGCCTTGTCACTGGCATCCTCCTTGTTCAAGGTGTATCAACAGGTTTCAGATGGGGCTGGGACTCAGCCGACCTCTGGAGTCCTGACATGTAACACTTGCAGTGGGCTTGTTCCTTGCTTTACAGCCGGTAAAATGCCACCATGTCACTTTTTTCTCATTTCTTCTCATAACAGCCCTTGAGGTAAGTGATAGACATTTCCGAGGGTTCTGCTTTATAGATGAGGAAGCTGACACTCAGAAAAGGGAAGTAACTGACCCAAGAGGGGCTGATCCTGGCGTGCCTTAGCCCCAAGGCGACCTCAGGTAGCCTGCCCTTGCCCGACCTTTTCCAAGGTTCAATTCAGTTCAGTCGCTCAGTCGTGTCCGACTCTTTGTGACCCCATGAATCGCAGCACGCCAGGCCTCCCTGTTCATCACCATCCCTTGGAGTTCACTTAGACTCACGTCCATAGAGTCCGTGATGCCATCCAGCCATCTCATCCTCGGTCGTCCCCTTCTCCTCCTGCCCCCAATCCCTCCCAGCATCAGAGTCTTCTCCAATGAGTCAACTCTTCTCATGAGGTGGCCAAAGTACTGGAGTTTCAGCTTTAGCATCATTCCTCCCAAAGAAATCCCAGGGTTGATCTCCTTCAGAATGGACTAGTTGGCTCTGCTTGCAGTCCAAGGGACTCTCAAGAGTCTTCTCCAGCACCACAGTTCAAAAGCATCAATTCCTTGGTGCTCAGCCTTCTTCACAGTCCAACTCACATCCATACATGACCACAGGAAAAACCATAGCCTTGACTAGACGGACCTTAGTCGGCAAAGTAATGTCTCTGCTTTTGAGTATGCTTTCTAGGTTGGTCATAACTTTTCTTCCAAGGAGTAAGCATCTTCTAGCAATAAATAATGACTAATAGGAGGCCCAAGGACATCTTCAAAGGTTTTCAGTTAATTAAGGCAGCCTGTGGAGTGAACAGGCTGTATGTGGTTCTTGCCTCATTTGCAAACCAGAAGGGATAAGGCCCTGCCTCCTCCCAGGCTCCCCTTCTCCTGAGAACAGGACAGCTGGCCAGCAAAGGAAGCTGTTTGTTCAGTAATATGTTGGTTATGACTGCAAAGGCCTAGGAATTCATCCCCTAGGGCAATTAAGATAAAGAGTAATTGCAGTTTACCAAGTGTTTCTAGCCACAGTGGACTTAGGTTTACTAAAGCACTTTGGTATCTGCTCCCTGAGCAAACAGGAGTCCTTCCTATGGACACGAGGTACGAGGCACATGGACACCTCCGCACATGCTCACTTGTCCTTGGTTGGGAGGGGTCTTTCTTTGCCCTCCCTAAGCCTATAAGTCACAGCAGTCTTTTCAACCCCACCATTAACATTTGTTCTTCCTCTTTTTCTCCTGTTTCCTGGCTCTATATTTCTGTTTATATTTTTATTAATGTTATATTATCTATGCCCTTTATCACAACTCATCTCCAGCCTTTTTGGAAAGAAGAACCAGGTAACGGTAAAGGGAAAACAGCTTGCCGTGGTTTGTTCATCTCTTTCTGTCCCTCTTCTCTGCCCACAGTCTTGTCTGGACCGAGCAAATCTACCAGCACCCCAGCCAGCTGTGAACATCTTCCCGGAAGATGGCAGACATGCCCAGTGGCGAGCAGGGCTGTGGGTCCCCCCTGGAGCTGTTCCACAGCATCGCTGCTCAGGGGGAGCTCGTAAGGGGCCTCAAAGCCAGAAACGCAGCCAAGGTGGGTGGTTTTGCCAGTCCTCCACACATATCCCCGCCAGTCTGTAGGACAACGTCACCGGCCTCTGTTCCCTCATCACCTGGGGCATTTTGGCTCTCTTGCTAAATGTATTTTCTCCTTACTCGCCACCAATGCCTATGGTCTGAAGGGAAGCCGCTGGGAAGCACAGCCACTGTCCACCCTTGCTCTCCACGTGTCCTGCTCACGGAAGCAACCACTTTCAATTCTGTTGGCCGATTCTTTTGATATGCAATACCCACATCTCTTAGAACCACTCCTCATTTTGCTCCTTATGGATGTTCAGGTTTGGGGCTTCCGCTGTGGAAGACAAGGCATTAGCTGTCTCGTAGCATTTCCCACCCCCCAGTCCCCGTGTAAACCCCAGTGACAACTAACCCCCCTGAGAACAGCACGCGTACTTCTCCTTTCCTGCCCGACTTCTGGTTTTTTCCAGGATTGTTTTAATTGCTCCTTGCTTGGTTTGTCTTTGTTTTGGCCACGCCTTGCTCCCCATGGGATCTCAGTTCCTCCACCAGGAACTGAACCCAGACCATGGCAGTGAAAACCCAGAATCCTAACCATTAGGCCATCTGGGACCTCCCCTGCTTAGCTTTCTGTATACTGACGCTCATGGACCTCCAGGCGCTCCCCCAGTTGGGTGAATCCCCTCTTGAGCCACAGCAGGCTGCCAATCGGGTCCATCCTCCCGAGAGCTCTCTCTCAGGATGCCCTGCCTGCCTCTGTCCCTGTGGTGACCCGCTTCTCACACAGCCCATCTCAGGACCCGCCCTCCCTGTCCATGCAAGCCTTCCATGCACTCTCTCTTTGGGGTCCCTGTTCCTGACCCCGTGTCTCACTCCTTAGTTAATTTTGGCAGAGCAAATCCTCCAGAGGTTTCTGCAAAAATTAGTGCTAAGGAAGTGTTTTTTGAGCTCTTGCCTGGTCTGCAGGCATTTTACTTCGTATTTGGCTGATAGCTAGGCTCGGTAGAGAGTTCTCAGGAGGGCGTGACTTCCCTCAGAACTCTGAAGCCGTTGCTGCACCCTCCCAGCTCCCAGGGCTGCTATGGAGAAGCCGGTGCCGGTCCTTTGTCCCCTCTCCTGGGTGTTCAGGACCTCTCCAGCCCTGAAACGCCCTGTGTTGGGTGCTCAGGACTCCTTTCAAACTAGAAATACATGCCCTTTAATTCTCAGAAATTTATCATATTTCTTTGATTTATTCTGGGTTGGTTTTTTATTTTCCTATTTGTTAGTGTATTTTCTTTTTAGTTCAAAGACTGTGTCCTCCGAATTTCTTAGTTTTTTATTTATTTTCCTTTTATTTTTACTTTTTTCTTCTTTTAGGTATGTTTCTTCAACCTCTAACCCTGCTGTTGTTTTCCACTCATTCCGTCACTTTCGATTTCCAAGAGCTCATTTGTTCTCCAAATGTTCTTTCCGCGAGGCTCTCTGTTCTTATTTCACAGGTGCACTGGCCTTCTGCCTCTGCGCTCCTGGTGACAGCTTTCCCTGTGCTCTCTCCCCATGTTATGCGCCCAATCTCCTCCAGCGTAGCTTTTTGTTCCTTCTGCCTTTTGTGGTAGACGCCACTGTCAGGTGTTTGGTGACACAGCTGCCTTGGAAGGCACGCTCAGAGCCGGGAGGAGCTTAGGGTGTAGCCTTCCCCTCCCTGGGCGGCGCCCGCAGCACTCCTTTGCCTCAGGAGGTCTCCAGTGCCTGGCCTTTGGAGCTGCTCCTGGAGGCCAGTCGAGTCCCCAGAGAGGGCTCCTCCGATTGGCTCTCCAGAGGTCGCGGTGGGGCCTCCCGCGTTGCGAGCTGAGTGGGGCTGAGGAGCTGACCGTGTGGCCCCTCGCTGAAGCCCCTGTTCGCAGCGTGCTGCCCCCGCCTGTCCCCCTCGCTGTGCAGAGCACTTTCCCGTGGACGCTCGGCTCTCCTTGCCGAGACCCTAAACCTCTGGATGGGGCAGGGGCGTGTACCGGCTATGGGCGGGGCTTGCGGAGAGCCCTCCTTAGCTGCTGCTTAGACTTCCAGCTCCTGATCTTGGAGCCCACTCTTAGCTCACTTGTGTTAGTATCTAGGGCCACCGGTGCCCAAGCCTCTCGGGGATCGCAAGCAACGCGAGTCCAGCCGCCGCCCCGGCTCCCGCGCGGTCACAGCCTGTGCTGCTCTCCTGTGCTCACGCAGGCTGCTCGTGCCTCTGCGCTCCAGCTGCTGAGGCTTGTCGCTGCCATGCTCTTCTGTTCCTTGTCCTCACGGGCTGTGCCTTCTTTAAAGTCCTCTCTGTAGTTGCTGCATTGGGTTTCAGAAGCATAACTCAGTCAGTCTACAGCTATAACCAGCCCTTCCTTTCACTCTGGGTCGCCCAGCTTCTTCAGCTCCGCAGCTTCCTCATCCATCACTTCCAACCCCTGTGGTCGTCTTTTCAAAAATCTCTGTCTGGGTTTTCACCAGATGGGTCAACCATCTCGCACACGTTTCAGTAGTTTGCTTTGACTCTTGGGACCCTAAGTAATCCATTACTTTTTTAAAAACTAAATAGTGATGTCCAGAAAAGGAGTTGATTATTCACAGGAAGAGGTCTACACAGCAGATAGGGCTCAATAGATAAGGCTGAATTATTAACATTAATGAATGCTTTTAGTTAATAGTTCTTAGTGACCCCAGTCACATTCAGCACTTGAGCAAACAAACAATGCTTGACGCAGTTTAGAGTGAGTCTTCCGAGCATAGTCTTTGACTAATGCTAAGTCGGATGGCATTCAACAAAGGACAGCAGGCATTATAAGATGAAACCAGAGTCAAGTGGAGTAAATTTGAACCAGTGCATCATACTAGAAGCACCTGAGGTCTTAGAAGTTCACTTTAGGCGAGATAGATGAGCCAGCCGCTCGGGCACGGCTGGCCCCCGAGGGTGCCCTGGGCTCCTCTGCGGCCTCTGCGCCGTTGAGGTCACGGCCCTCAGTGTTCTTCCTGTGCCACGTGCCGAGAGACGAGCGCGCACGGCTTTCAGAAGCAGCAGCTCAGTAGAGGTTCTCCTGGAGGACAGCTCGGAATCTGGGAGCTATGAGGGGAAGATAGTTTGAGCAGGATTCGAGAGATGACGCTGGATCGTGGGGTAGGGAACAGAGCCTTTTTTGTTTT
The DNA here is from genome assembly GCA_006410675.1 of Oreotragus oreotragus. Lineage (NCBI taxonomy): Eukaryota > Metazoa > Chordata > Mammalia > Artiodactyla > Bovidae > Oreotragus > Oreotragus oreotragus. The sequence continues at coordinate 4,453 of SJYX01017729.1, read as the reverse complement.
CCTTTCAGTTTAAATAAACTTTTAAAATTAGAGTACACCATTCGTTCAGAGAAATACGGAGATCACAGACAGGCAGCTCACTGAGTTCTCACAAGATGACCGAACCTGTGTAACCAGCATTCCAATGGAGACACAGCCCAGAAACCATCTCAGGCCTCTCTGCTCCTCCTCGCCTCTTCCCTCCTGAGAGAGGCGTCTCCCTCCCTCTCCTTCCACGGAGAGTTCCTGTGCAAGAACTGTATATGATCACCCATAGTGTATATAGAGTCTTCCGTGTCTGGCTTTTTTCAGAACATCGACTTTTAAAATCTGTTTCAACGTCCAGGTCCATGCTAGATTGAGAACAGGAAAACAAGACAAGGGCGCCTGCCTGTCTCTTCGGTCCCGTTCCAGATGACAGATGGCCCTTGAGTTGGGACTCCGGTTAGCTGTGTGACTCTCACAGAGCCACCTAGTTGGAAGCTGGGTTGGGCCAGATAGAGTATGAACGGCCACACCGCCGGTGACCAAAGGGTGGTGAGGAGAGGGCGCTCGGAGCAGGTACTCCTTCCTCAGATGCTAACAGCTCACAGAGCAATAGGTCATGCCCTCAAAGCCTGTGTTCTGCTGCAGGCGCTCAGCCTGGGCAGCGCTGAACGAGGGAGGGGAACGTACCTGCCTGCCCGCCTGAGGTGGGCCAGCACCCAGCCTCTTGCACGAGCTATATCCATGGGCTACTGATTGCACACTCGGACCTATTTAAATGACAAATTCCAGATGGCTTCAGTTTGAAACACAAACCTGCACCTGAAATCACCCCACAGTAACAGCCTTTGTGGCCCTGGCGTACCTGATGGAAAGACTCTGAATGCAGTCTGGGACTGCGAGCGTTGTTCCTCCACTGGGAAGCCCAGCGTATAGCACATTATATCTAAAGTTTAAATGGAACTGTTAGTATTTCCCTTGGCAAGCAAATTGGACTGTGTATATTCTTTGTTTGTGATCAAATCCAGCAAGGCCAATTATGGGAGTGGAGCTTTAGGGCATAGCGTGACTAATCTGCTTAATTAGGTTTGCTCTTTTAAATGCCAGGCTTCCAGGGATAGCTAGTGTGGGCTCCTGCAAGAGGAAATCTTTAATAGGTTTCCAGCAGACCCACAGATACACTTTATGTTTGTTTGTTTGTTTATCTTATACTCATTTTAAAACACTAAATATGCAAACATTTTGGACAGCTGGATAAGACTCCAAAATGCCGTGGTATAACTGTTTGCCAGTGAATCCCCCCTTATTTTCTGAGAGTCTGTATTTTTTCCTTGCCCTTATCTATTAAGTTCCAATGTAGAACTCACTATAATTGATTAATGGAGCATGTCACATATATTCACCGGCATCAGTGAAGTTTAAGTAATATTTAGCCATTTACTCTGTCATAAACAAATTGTCCAAATTGTGTCACTACACATAGCCTGTAGTGTTTGTGGTAGGAACCCATGACACTTGACCCCCACATAAAAATAAAATACATTCAGGCCCACAACTTGCTGTGTGTGCATGGGCAAGCTCCTTCACATCTCTGAGTCTCAGACTCTTCAACCGGAAAAGCCAGTGACAAGACTGCCATCCTTGTAGGATTATTGTAAGAGTAAGCGTGAGAGCATTTAGCACACCGCCTGCCACCCAGTAGCAGTAACGTTCAGCAAACGCTAGTGGTTGTTAATATTTTCCACCTTCACCCTTAATTCCTGTGTACAGGATGAAATTGATTCTGCAGTGAAGATGTTGTTATCCTTACAAACGAGCTACAAAGCTGCCACAGGGGAGGATTACAAGGTGGACTGTCCTCCAGGGGATCCGGCACCCAAGAGTGGTGAGGGCCTGAATGCCACCGGAGCAGACGAGGACTTTGTGGACCCCTGGACAGTGCAGACAAGCAGTGCCAAAGGCATTGACTATGACAAGCTCATTGGTACGTTCATGGGAAAAACCTCAACTTTTAGAAGTGATGTTATTGATGTTTTCTAATTTGAATTAATCATAAGTCCAGTCAAACTTCAATGCCAAGGGAAAAAAGATCCTTAAATCTTTTGGTGGTCCATTATATTCCCAGTGGTTTGTTTTTAATTAACATAACAATATAAAATATGTTTTGAAGTAATAATCTATAGTAGGCAGCTTAATGGGCTTCCCTGGTGGCTCAGACGGATCCTGGTAAAGGATCCACCTGCCAGTGCAAGAGACCTGGGTTCGATCGCTGAATGGGGATGGAGAAGGGAATGGCTACCCACTCCAGCATTCTTGCCTGGAGAAGCCCATAGACAGAGAAGCCTGGTGCGCCAGAGCCCACAGGGCCACAAAGAGCTGGACGCGGCTGAGCGACCGAGCACAGCACAGGCAGCTCACGGTGTCAGCGCCTTCCTTTTCTTGAGCGATTCAGAACTCGGGGAAGGTCCACTGCGGCGAGTATTTTCACAGTGGTTTAAATTGTCTTTCACTGAGTGGGTATAATTCAGGCATGCGTTGCTTAAGAAGGAAGCCTTCTCACAGGTGGCATGTCCTCACTGCCCAGCTCTGCCCTGGAGGGCTTCCTGCTCAGGAGCATCCTTACCCTGAGGTCATTGGTGGTGTCGAAGAAGAAACAGCTAAAGCTCTCTCGTCTGAGTCTAAGCCGTTTTCATGATTTATGCCTAGACCATCAGGGAGAGAAAACTCGCTGGAAGACAAACATTAATTTGGTTATAGGCTCTAAAATGATGGTTGTGAGCATATATAAATTATACTGTGGTAAGTAATAAGCAACTGTGTGTAGGAGGCGAGGCGGGGGGCTGGGCGGGTTATCTAGAATTCCCCGCTAGGCTGCATTCTGGATCTGTCCCATCAGAATCCAGTCCCAGACCAGAGAGTCTTTAGCCCTGCATTTATTTTCTTTTCTGCTGGCGGTGACCTCTGCTCTGGAGTGATGGAAGGGACTAGAGCCAGTAGCCCAAAGAGGCCTGGTTCTGCTGAGACGGCGCGTGATCATAAGTCTTTCCCTCTCGTCTCTGCAACATCCCCAAGCCTCCCACTACCTAAGTTCAACATCTGTTCCTTTCTTCCAGTTCGATTCGGAAGCAGTAAAATTGACAAGGAGCTGGTAACCCGCATAGAGCGCGCCACGGGCCAGAGACCACACCGCTTCCTGCGCAGGGGCATCTTCTTCTCACACAGGTCAGGAGCTTCTCACCGCAGGGCCTCCCCCGCCCTCTGGTCCTAGAGAAGGAAGCGATCAGGATGCCGGGCCCTCGAACCGCCGGGCCCTCGGGGGACCTGGCTGCCAGATGGCAGAAAGCCGGTCCCGCCTCCTGTGCTGCCAGTGACTGGCTGTGGGATCACACCTGTCCCTTCACCTCTGGCCCTTAGTTTATTCATTTGTAAACTGCCCATCTCGCAAGGTGGAGGTCAAATACACACCAGATGAGATTCATGCCAGATTGTGTGCTATAAACCATAGCATGTCACAAAAGAGATTAATGTGTCCAGGTTCCGCATTTTCCGTGAGATAAGCAGGAGACTTCCTGAAGTTACATACGTCTTCCTCCTATTGTACTGGCCTGCTCCTTAATCATGTCCAGAGAGAAACTAGTCGAGCAAGCAGAACACCGAGTATCCCTATCTGAGACCGTAAATTCCGTGCAGATCACATCAGAGGATGGGCAGGTTCGGAGCCAGCTCCTGCCTCTCCCACCCCACGCACCACCTCTGGTTGGGTTCGAGGGACCTTGGAGCTTATAGTCCGAGGCAGGGTTGTTCTGTTCTGCCCACCCCAGGGTTACAGAGAGCACACACAGGACGGAACTCAGCACTCTGCCGAACGTGTGACTTTATTTTTTAATTTGAAGGATCATTGCTTCACAGTGTTTTGTTGGTTTTGGTGGTGCTAGTACTAAAGAGCCTGCCTGCCATTGCAGGAGATATAAGAGACACGAGTTCAGTTTCTGGGTTGGGAAGGTCCCCTGGAGGAGGAAATGGCAACCCACTCCAGTATTCTTATCTGGAGAATCCCGTGGATGGAGCCAGGCAGGCTGCAGTCCATGGGGTCACAAAGAGTTGGACTCGACTGAAGCAACTTAGCACGCCTTACAACACTGTGCCTCAGCCACAAGTATGCATATGTCCCCTCCCTCCTGACCGTCCCTCCCGTCCCTCCTGTCCCACCCCTCTGGGCCATCACAGAGCACCAGGTTGAGCTCCCTGCGCTACACAGTACACCCAACACTTTAAATTCTACACGGGGAGAAGAGAGGCCCCCACTCAGCCTTCTTTCTGGGCAGAATACAATCACAGTTTTTTCCTTAATTGAGATTTAATTCACATGACATAGAACTTACCTTTGCAAAGGACATAGTTCAGTGGGGTTTTTTGGTCTCTTCCAAGGTTGTGCAAACATCACCATGACTGGTTCCTTACATTTTCATCGCCCCAAACAGCAGCCCTC